>JARQOD010000003.1:433331417-433373842 GCA_033576555.1 Oophaga sylvatica | reverse complement strand
TATACGGTACCTTTCTTTGTAATCGTACTTTTAAAATGGAGTCAATCAGATCTACTATCAAACTTATGTTTCCCAGATGTGTGATCTCCGGGATAGGCTTGAAGGATGCTTACTACCATCTTCCCATATACAGCAAACACCAGCAGTACCTCAGGGTGGCAGTCAACCTGGCAGGCCAAATCCGTCATTTCCAATTTACAGCGATGCCGTTTGGTCTTTCGATGGCTCCTCGAGTGTTCACGAAAGTAATGCTAGAGGTGATAGCTTACCTACGTCAACAAGATACACTAATTGTACCCTACCTAGATGATTTCCTAGTGGTAGGAAGATCTGCCTCCCAATGTAAAGATTACCTGTTTAACACGATTTTATCCTTACAGGCGTTAGGATGGATTGTCAATTTCAAAAATCCAGGCTGGTTCCAGAAACCCTTCAATGCTTCCTGGGATTTCCACCTAGACTCCGTAAGTCAGAGGTGTCTTCTCCCAGAATCTAAGGAATTTACTATAATATCAAAAGTCAGGTCGGCAAGGAATAACCCTCAGATGTCACTGAGGGAGGCTATGTCTCTCCTGGGGTCTCTCACCTCGTGTATCCCTGTAGTCCAGTGGGCCCAGTACCATACCAGAACCTTGCTGCACGAGGTTCTAGGTGCACAAGAATATTTTCAGGGGTGTTTGGATGGGAGGATAACTCTTTCTGATAGTGTATTAGATTCCCTGGCTTGGTGGTCAGATAAAAACCATCTTTCCAGAGGAGTTCCGTGGACGATAAAACCTTCCAAAATAATAAATACAAAAGCCAACTTTCTCAGTCGCCACATGCTACGCCAGGGGAATGGACTTTCAACGGCCACATATTCAAAAGGATAGTGGACTTATGGGGACTCCCACAGATAGACCTCTTTGCCACCAGGGAAAACAGGCAGGTGCAGAGATTCACCTCCTTAAACACAGCAAATCGACCGGACATGGTAGACTCTATTCAATTTCCCTGGCAGTTCAATCTAGCATACGTCTTTCCATCGATGATATTAATCCCGTGTTATCAGGAAAATCAGGGAAGAGAAGGCAAGGGTGATCCTCATCGCACCCTTCTGACCGAATAGACCTTGGTTCTCTTGCCTCCGGGCCATGTCAGTATGTGACCCCTGGATCCTTCCATCAGATCCAGACCTGCTCTTTCAAGGTCCATCCCTTCATCCTGAAGGGTTTGCACGTGATGGCGTGGAACTTGAGAGGCAATTAAGATCAAGGGGTTTCTCTGATCACCTTATCAACACACTTCTGCAGAGTAGAAAAGAATCTACGACCACAGTATATAGCAGAGTGTGGAGAAAGTTTTCAGACTTCTATACAGAAGCTTTCTCTGAAGAAGTTCTGATTATGGCCATTTTAGAATTTCTGCAAAAGGGTCGGGAACTGGGACTATCAGTTAGCACGTTAAAAGTCCAGGTGTCTGCTTTAGGAGCCCTTTATGGTTGTAATTTAGCGGGAGATAGATGGGTCGCACGATTCATTAAAGCATGTGAGCTAAGTAACCCAGTCCACATTCCACGTTTACCGCCTTGGGATTTAAATCTGGTTCTTGATTCTCTAACCGGTTCCCCATTTTAGCCATTAGAATCTATCTCTTTAAAGAACATATCGCATAAGGTAGCTCTATTAGTGGCATTGACATCTGCCAGAAGGGTCAGTGATATCCAGGCCCTTTCCATAGACCCTCCCTTCCTGTTACTATTTCAGAATAGGATAATACTCAAGCCAGATCCATCATACCTCCCTAAAGTTGCAACGAGTTATCAAAGATCACAGGAAATGTTACTTCCCTCCTTTTATGATAGGCCTTCAAGTCCGGAAGAAGAGAAGTTTCACACTTTAGATGTGAGGCGAGCAGTTTTGAGCTATATAGATAGAACTCGGTCTTGGAGGCAGAGAAGGGCTCTGTTTGTATCCTTTCAGGGCCACAGGAAGGGGCACGGAGTCACAAAAGCTACCCTGTCCCGATGGATCAGAGAGTCTATCTGTCTCGCCTACTCGGCAAAAGGCGAGAGTCCTCCGGAAGGAATAAAAGCACTTTCTGCACGGGCTATGGCATCCTCCTGGGCTGAAAAGGTTGATGTCTCAATTGACCTTATATGCAAGGTCGCAACTTGGTCGACACCTTCCACTTTCTACAACCATTATAAACTTGATCAATCTGCATCTTCTGACTTGGCTTTTGGTTGAGCTGACCTCAGCACGGTGATCCCACCCAGATGACGGTTCTCTGCAAATCTCTCATGTGGGTGCTGTCGTGGCGAAGGGTAAAAAGCCGGATTACTTACCGGTAATGCTCTTTTAGAGAGTCCACGACAGCACCCACTCAAATCCCTCCGTAGTCAGATATATTATGAATGGATCACTCAGTAATGGTAGTGTGTATATATGTACAGTACATAGGTTAAGTTATTAAGATTGTTTGATAAGAATTGAACTAACACTTTGCGGTTCCTCTCATACTCTGAAATCCAACTGAGGAGGAGAGGGGGACCGCCTCCTTTTATTCTGTAGGTTTCCTGTTCCTATGGGCGGATCCCCTCTCTCATGTGGGTGCTGTCGTGGACTCTCTAAAAGAGCATTACCGATAAGTAATCCGGCTTTTCATCATTGCCGTGCTTCCCCACATTCCACATCACTGTATGGGCCTCAGAAGAACCGAGGACCTGATAGAGGTGGAGGTAGTGTTAGGAGTTAGGTAAGGCTCAAGGAAAAGTAAGCATAAAGTTATAATTTTTTTAACCCGTTCCCTCCAATTATTAGGCTTTGGTGTCTGAAGAGACCTCAGAGCATTAATAATGTCTTTTCATAGCAATGTTCCTATTCACACCAAATTTTATTCGGACCGAGTTGAATCTGCCGATCGATTCTGTCAAATCTGCAGAAAACAAACCTCAGGAAATTTGCTCATCTCTATTGTCTTCTAACGCTATGGTTGCGTTCCAGGCTGGAGCTCAAACTTCACCTCTGCTTCCGGGAATGATGTAGTGGCGCATGCTCATTGGACCATGGTGCGGGTACCAGAAGTATCACTGTGACTGTTCTCCAGGCTGCAGCGCATTCATCACCTCTGCTTCCGGGAATGATGTAGTGGCGCATAGGCATTGGACCATGGCGTGCGTACCAGAAGTATTACTGTGGCTGTGCTCCAGGCTGGAGCGCATACATCGCCTCTGTTTCCAGGGCTGACGTTGTGATGCATGCGCATTAGGTCATAAAGCAAAATTCAACCTCTAGTGTTCAATTTGAGACAGGAGCATGCACATATTAGATAGTGGGGATGGGGGAGCCTGATGCATTTTAATAGAATATATACCAAGGGGGCTTGGAGAATGGGCTAGCTAATTAATTCAGATGCACATATAAAGCCCAGACTTGGCGCCACCAGTTAGACCATTGCAGCCTGTGATCCTCTCAACATGAATTTACAGCTATCATGATCTTTTTCCAGCAACTGAGCTGCCTGATGAACGGAATGGCAGGGAAACGCATTGAGGCAGTTTCTGAAATTAATTATATGTTTTTACATTTAACTGCATATTTGTATGTTAGAAATACCTATGTACTAGACTAGGCTATAACTGATTTTCTACTGTTTAGCTCACTTTATCAGGGCATAAAAAAGGGAGAGCCGCCGAGAAGGGGGGCGCCAATCCGTGCACTAGAGATTACTAAGTCTATAGTTGGTATTATCCGAAATTTATAGTTATTATCAGAAAGAATATTTGGGTAGTTTGATATTATGGTGGTCCTCATTGGATTCAGTCCACTTTTCATTCCATGTGGGTCAATATTTTCCTGATCCTCCATGATCTTGATAGTTTTTTGCTCTATTTAAATTAATGTTTGAGTATGGCAAGCTTCCTTTTGGGGCCTATTAATACTGAGTTATGGAGGAAGCCAACCAGGTATTCTCGACAAGTGGTGCCCCCCCCTTTAAAAATATAGAAATCCCTTTTTTGAAAACTCTCTTTAAAGATTTATATGTGGATATAAAGCAAACATTAAGGCTTGGTGGGAAATAAAGGGCCTAGAAAATTATATTAAAAATAAATTTGTGCCAAAAGGCTTGAGAATACCAATTGTACCGTCACCACGGGCTAAGGAATCTGTTGCGTCGCCGATTAGATTTATGGAAATCCTCCTTACAGAGGAAAAGAAGTTTTTTTGATTACTCAACTAAAAAATTTAAGGATCTTTTTGATAAAACCTAGAAATAGAAAGCTGACCCTGATTTCAACAGAGGGAGAACTTATTACAGATCTCAGTTGAAAAATTTCAATCAGTCTTTAAAGAAAGGAAACATACAATTTACACGTGATTTAGCTGAGTTCAAGGACAACCAAGCCTATAATTTTCCCCAAAGCCAACTACAGATGTTTTGTCATCAGATATAGACACATCCGACATAAGGAGAACAGAGTACAAGGGGGTGTTTTTCTCGAGGTCAAGGGAGATCCTTTAGACCTAAATGGCAGACAAGCAATCAGTCCAGACCAAAAGGAACATGGAGGGAAACACCTATAACATGAGATACAACCATAAGATCTTTATCTCTATCACACATCTGAACACATTGAGGGGTACCAGGCACTGATAGGGTTAGTACAGGAAGGTGATAAGGAGAGGGGCTGTGGAACATACACAAACTTAAAAAAGAGAAGTACCAGAATGCCCCCAACAATGAGATCACAATTATTGATATTTTTATGAAATTGGTGGCAAAAGATCTGTGTAAGGTTACAAGCAAAACCCCCCACCATAGTTCTAATTTATCTGTGTTATGCTAGCGCCCTGATGGGTGACGCGAGCGAGGGATTGTGGCCCCACTGTGCCACAAACCAGACTACACTGGAGAGGCGTCACTAAGCAGCTACCTTGGTGTTCACTGGAGCCTCTGATGGTGAGGTCAGGCTTGTGCGGCAGGTAGCCAGCCAGACTCCAGGGCGGTGTCTGGCTGTAGCAGCTGATCCCACTGAGGGACTATTTACAGTTAGCAGGTGCGGGCAAGTACAGACGGGCACGACTGGTACTCTGGCGGGCACGGTTGCCACTCTTGGCAGGCGGGCACGGCTGCCACTCTTGGCCGGCGGGCACGGTAGAGACACTGGCAGACAGGCGGGCATGGCTGAGACTCAGGCAAGCACAGTTCGGACAGAAGGGGCAGGAACTGACTCGGTAGGGAAAGGAACATGGGCAGGTATGAGTGGCAAATAGGAACAGGTAGGGAGCTGTTTACACTGGAGGTGCAGGAACTGATTTGAGAAGGACAGGAACATGGACAGGTATGAATGGTATATGGGAACAGGTAGGGGCCTGTTCAGACTGGAGGAGAAAGGCCTTCATAATCCGGAAATCGGAACAGAACCGCAGGTTGCCGATTGCGGAGAAAAGAGCAGAGCAGAACCGCAGGTTTGCGGAGCAAAGAGCAGAGCAGAACCGTAGGTTTGCGGACCAATAGCGGACCAGAACCGCAGATATGCGGAGCAAGTGCAGAGCAGAACCGCAGGTATGCGGAGCAAGTGCAGAGCAGAACCGCAGGTATGCGGAGCAAGGGCAGAGCAAAACCGTAGGTATGCGGAGCAAGTGCATGAGAAGAACCTCAGGTATGCGGAGCAAGTACAGAGAAGAAGCAAACACAAAGACACACAGAGCAGGGAAGGAAAGGCCACAGACTGGGACACAATGGACACAGATATATAGGACAGAGTACAGACAAGGTCAGGTACGGGATAAGGTACAGGAACTAGGATACAGACCAAGATATACAGCCTCTTGGAGGGCGGAACAAGTAACACACAGAGCACAGAAACAGATCTGGGTATGCAGCCCACAGAGAAGGCGGAAAACAGTACAGGACCTGGCAGCTCAGCAGCAAGACACTGACTGAGGGAGAATATTGCTCAGGCATTTCCTATGGGTGGGAATGCCTTAAGTACCTGATGCGTCTTGGCAATTAGCTGGGGACACTTTAGGGAGGTTCACACTGACTCTATAAGAACCAGAAAGTGTTGGCGCAACCCCCTATGCACACAGCCAGGAAGTATGCAAAGAGCAGGCAAGAGACAGGTACACAGCATTGAGCCGGAAGGAGACAGAACTCACAGCATGGCCTGGAGTAGTAAGTTTGCAAGGCAGGTGGGGGATGGGAAGCCATGCAGTGATGCCGGCAGGGTTGTTACAGTACCCCTCCTTTACGGCCCCTCTTCTTCAAGCCCGCCAGGATGACCTGCAGAAGAAATATAGGACCACACACAGTCCAAGCTATCATGACATCCTTCGGGTAGAATGAGGCAAGCGTGACTTCAAAATCACCAGAAAGCCAAGTCTTTCCGTGCCCGATGAGGTCAGCTCACACCACAGAAGATACAATGACCTGGACCTCTTCCTCCAGATTGGTGGAAAGCAGAGACTTGAAAGCTTCTGTCTTGACATCTCAAACTGGCCACATGGAAGCCAAAGGCACCCACACAGGATCCATCTTCTGCCTGTTATCCTGAGAAAACTGGACCTCCTCCGGGTCAGAGGAAAGCTGAGATGAGTAAACTTCCATTTTGGTATCTTCACCAACTGGCCACATATAAGCTGAAGGTACCCACATAGGATCCATCTTCTGCCCGTTATCCAGAGGAAAACATCCAAGAGGCAGGGATGTTCATCTGAACAGATCACTGGTATAGTCGTTGGGGCCGTGTGGAGAGAACGCCACCGCTACCCCTTCATTGGAGACATCCTCACACCTTCACTCGACGACTAGCAGACCAGATGAAGAAGACTGCACTGCTGACTGACTCTGATACATGGGAATCAGACACCTCTTTCAACTTGGTTGATTCAAACGAAGCACCTTGCTGGGTCTCCAGACCTGAATGGGTAAAAGGGTTCTTGGCTCTGAATGACCCATGGGCATACCAGACACCATATGAAAGGCAAACTTCTTCATGTACAATTCCCCAACTTGGAGCTGAAATTGTCCCTGAAAGACTAGACTGCTCTTAAGTATGGCTCGGCTATCACCAGACAACGCCCTCACCGGATTCTGGAGCTGTAGGACAGAGATCACACACCGACTCAGTATGACTAGCGGCTTAAACACACCAAAGCTCCCAGAAGGCAGAGAAACAGTCATTGACTTAAATGGAGAGGAAATACTCTCGCAGCCTCTCCTACTGGCCCAGGCTTTTGGAGTATAGGCTTCACGGGGCAGAGACCGTCAGGATGTTCTTTACAACTGCGATACCATATTTTCTTCCCAGGACTAGATTCAGGCTGCAGGTTTGCCAGCCCACTCTTATCAGACCTCCTGAATCTTGCTTGGGTGGATGCTTTGGCAAGTTGTGGTACAGGTGAGTCTTGGACGATCATGGACGGATGTGACGGTTTACCCACAGGTTTCTGTAGTAAGTTGGTGTGTAAGGCAGGTGGGGGATGGGAAGCCATGAAGTGATGCCGGCAGGGTTGTTACAATCTGAGTATAAATCACAAGCACTAATGGAACAGGAGAAGAATAAACAGTTGATGAATAAAGCATCAGATAAAGGGGGAAATCTGGTACTCCTCGACCACAGTAAAGCCCCCGTCTCACACAGCGATCTCGCTAGCGAGATTGCTGCTGAGTCACTAGTTTTGTGACGCAGCAGCGATCTCCCCAGCGATATCGCTGTGTGTGACATTCAGCGACGATCAGCCCCCTGCTGGTCTCCCGCTGGCCAGCACGCATCGCTGTGTGTGGCAGGCAGGAGACCAGCGATCCGCTAGTAACCAAGGTACTAGCGATCCGCTAGTAACCAAGGTACACAGCGGGTTTCCAGGCACGGGGCTGTGCCTGGAAACCCGCTGTGTACCTTGGATACCAGCGCCCTGATGCAGGGAGCTGGTAACCAAGGTACACATCGGGTTTCCAGGCACCGCGCAGCGCCTGGAAACCCGATGTGTACCTTGGTTACCAGCTCCCTGCATCAGGGCGCTGGTATCCAACGTACACTGCGGGTAACTAAGCGATGTTACCCGCAGTGTCGCTGTGCTGATTGCTGCCTGAGCTGCCTGTTTGGCAGCTCAGCAGCGATCATGTAGCGACACACCAGCGATCCTGATCGTTGTCGGGATCGCTGGTGTATCGCTATGTGAGACAAGGGCTTAAATATCTGACAATATGTAGATCCTTCTTGAATGACCTAAACACCTACGAAATCCAATCTAACGATCCTACTGTTGATTATACCAAGATCCTTGTTGATATTTTGGAGGCTGGTAGGGACAAGGGACTTATCTCAAATAGTGACTATCTAACACCTGAGGTGCCAACAATCCCTACCTTTTATGCCTAACCGAAAGTTCATAAGGGTCTAAATCCATTAAAAGGCCACCCTATAGTTGCCAGCATTGACTCCCTGTCACAGAACACCGGTATCTATATCGATAGTATACTACGTCCGTTTGTTACTTCATTGCCTTGATACGTCCGAAACACTTCACACCTGCTCACCATATTGGAGGATGTTTCTGTAGATTATAATACCATCTTGGCCTCCAGTGAGATGGAGGCTCTCTACAGTAGCGTCCACATGATGCAGGTGTCTTTGCAGTCAGACATTTCTTGAGCACAAGAGCGGTCAAATGTTAGGACCATAACAGACTAATGAAGGAACTACTGCTGTTCACATTGACCCACAACTATTAGGTACTTCCAACAGCTCTGGGGCAATGCCATGGGGAGCCCATGTGCCCCCACTTATGCCAACTTGTTCCTGGGCTAGTGGGAGGAAATGGACATCTTTGGAGAGGAGGAAAGATGGTGGCACCCATACACCAGCCTCTGGGCCAGATACATCGATGACATCTTGGTGTTCTGGTCTGGCTCAGAGGCTGATTTTAGGCTGTTCGTGGGAAGCATAATAACATGCTTGGCCTTGGATTCACATTTGAATGTCAGAAATACAAAATTGCATTCCTTGATCTGACAATAACAAAAGAAGAGGATGGATATATTGGCATCTGTACATATCGAAAACTGACAGCCATGAGCAGTTTCCTAAAATGGGACAGCCAACATCCAGTAGCCATTAAAACCGTCATTCCTAAATGTCAGTTTCTCCAGATCAAGAGAAACTGCTCAAAAATTGGTGCCTTTAGAAGACAAGCTGAAGACTTTTACTGTAGGTTCCATGAAGAGATATCCACGCCCTTCACCCACTGTTATGTACAGGAAAGGAGGGTCAATAGGGCACAATATTTTCACTAAGGGATTTCGGAAATTGCAGAACCTTGGGGAGTGAGGGTAGTCTATAGGGCTACCTGTACGTGACCTTTGGACTATATAGGAAAGACCACAAGGGACCTGAGAACATGGATGGGCAAACATTTCGGGGATATCAGAAACCAATGTGACACTCCACATGAATGGAACTCATGGGGACCCTTAAAAGAGATATCCTTTTGTATGATTAATAAGACCAAAAACGAGACGGCAGCCTTGATAAAGCCATTCTAAAAAGGGAGTCCAAGTGGATATTCAGGATGCCATCCCTATCCCCAAAGGGACTAAATGAGCAACTCTCATATAAGTGTTTTTCCTGGATTTGGTTCCATTGTGGTCTTCCCTGTCCTCTTTTCCCTCTCTATTGGGAGATACTCTAGTTATTTCTCCATCAATCAAATAATGGGGGTATTTTTCCAGTTAGAATGCCATGCTCTTGACTGCCGAGTTGGTGGTATTCCCATCGTAGGACATATATAATTCACCTTAGTACTCCATATCAAAAGGGGTATCTTTATTTGGTACTTTATCATTTCTTAATCTGAAAAAAAACTCATTTCTACTTTCTCCCTCCCTCATTTGTTCCCCAGTCAGATTTTATATTCTCTACTCGACCCGTATAGCACATGCGCAATAGTGTGTAATCAGAAGTGCGCACGATTGTGTACCAGAGGTATCACTGTGGGTGTGCTCCAGGCTGGAACGCATACGCCACCTCCGCTTCCAGGAATGACATAGTGGCGCATGCGCATTGGACCATGGCGTGCATACCAGAGGTATCTGTGGTTGTGCTTCTGGTCTGGAGCGCATACGTCACCTCTGCTCCTGGGAATGACGTAGTGGCGCATGCGCATTGGACCATGACGCACGTACCGGAAGTATCACTGTGACTGCTCTCCAAGCTGGAGCGCATACGTCACCTCCACTCCCGGGAATGACATAGTGGCGTATGCGCATTTGATCATGGCGCGCGTACTGTAAGTATCACTGTGACTGTGCTCCAGCCTATTTCACTTCCGCCACCGGGGCTGATGTAGTGGCACATATGCATTAGGAACAGTTAAATCCCAGACTGGGCACCAGTTAGACCAGTTCAGCCTGTAATCCTCTCATCATGAATTTACAGTCATCATGATCTTTTCCTATCAACTGAGCCTCCTGATGACCTGAATGGATGGGGAAACTCGTCGAGGCAGTTTCTACAATTAATGATAAGTGTTTACTTTTAACTACATATTTATCTATATGTTAGAAATACCTATGTACTAGATTAGGCTGTCACTCATTTTCTGCTATTTACCTCACCTTATCAGGGCATAAAAGGGAGAGTGACCGTGGAGCGGGGTGCCAAACTCTGTGATAGGCAGTATCAGTTCAGGTGAAAACTAGGCATTAAGTCTATAGTTGGTATTATCCAAAATTTATAGTTTGATATTATGGTGGTCCTCATTGGATTCCCTTCTACTTTTCATGGGTTATGGTGTTTTTTTAATGAGATATAATAGTGTATTGTTTTTAAAGGGTGTATATGTTCAAAATACTTTTCTGATCCTCCACAATCAAAATAGTTTTTTGTTCTTTTTAAATGCTGCCCAAGTCCCTTGGATGTCTCCTTACTTCCTCCATACAGGCTTGTGACTGTTGCAGTCAATAGCTGGGTTAAGATGCTTGGTGAGGAATGGTAAAGGTGAGTATCCTTTTTATTTTTTGTTTTACACCATTCTGAACAGTTCGTTAAAAATAAAAAAAACTCTGGGGTAGACAACACCTCTAAGGAAATACTTCTCATCTGAGTATTGAAACCACTAAGCTTATTGTGCGTTTGAAAGCTACAGTAACCAGAAAGTGTTGGAATTACTTTGGTTGTAACTGTTGGAATTACATTGGTCTGTCATTGTCCACCTGAGATCCCCAAACTCAAAAGCCTGAATTTGTGATCTCATCAGAAGTTTATAGGCAGGAGCTCGCTTTCCCACCTAGATGGTTTATGGCAGGAGTTTGCGTTCTCATTCATGTTGTTATAAGCAGGTGCTTGCTTTCTCATTTATGTGGTGATAGACAGGAGCTTTATTAGCTATTCCAGTGGTTATATGCATCAGTTTGCTTTCGCATCCAGATAGTTATAGGCAGGAGCTCGCTTTCTCATAGAGATGGTTAAAGGCAGGAGCTTGCTTTCTCATGCATGTGGTTATAAGCAGGAGCTTGCTTTGTCATCCAGTTGGATATAGGCAGGAACTTGATTTCTCATGCAGATGGTTATAGGTAGGAGACTTGTTTTCTTATCCAAACGATTATAGGCAGCAGGTTGCTTTTTCATCCAAATATTTATAGGCAGGATCTTTCTTTCTCAGCCATGTGGTTATAGGTAGGAGCTTTCTTTGTCATCTAGTTGGATATAGGCAGAAGCTTGCTTTCTCATCCAGTTGAATATAGCCAGGAGCTTACTTTCTCATCCAGTTGAATATAGGCAGGAGCTTGCTTTCTCATCCAATTGATCTAGGCAGGAGCTTAGTTCCTCATCCAGTTGGATATAGGCAGGAGCTTGCTTTCTCATCCAGTTGGATATAGGCAGGAGCTTGCTTTCTCATCCAGTTGGATATAGGCAGGAGCTTGCTTTCTTAACCAGTTGGATCTAGGCAGGAGCTTGCTTTCTCTTTATAGAGAGGGACTTGTGTTTTCACCTGGATAGTTATAGACTGGGTCTTGCTTCTCATCCATGTGGTTTAAGGCAGGAGCTTGCATTCTCATCCAGTTGGACGTAGGCAAGAGCTTGTTTTCTCATCCAGTTGGATATAGGCAGGAGCTTGCTTTCTCAACCAGTTGGATATAGGCAGGTGCTTGCTTTCTCATCCAATTGGATCTAGGCAGGAGCTTAGTTCCTCATCCAGTTGATATAGCAGAGCTTGCTTTCTCATACAGTTGATATAGTCAGGAGCTTGCTTTCTCATCCAGTTGGATATAGGCAGGAGCTTGCTTTCTCAACCAGTTGGATCTAGGCAGGAGCTTGCTTTCTCAACCAGTTGGATCTAGGCAGGAGCTTGCTTTCTCATCCAGTTGAATATAGGCAGGAGCTTACTTTCTCATCCAATTGAATATAGGCAGGAACTTACTTTCTCATCCAGTTAGATATAGGCAGGAACTTGCTTTCTTATTCAGATGGTTTATAGATAGGCACTTGTGTTTTCACCTGGATAGTTATAGACTGGGTTTTGCGTCTCATCCATGTGGTTAATAGGCAGGAGCTTTCTTCGTCATTTGGATGGGTATAGTTAGGAGCTTGCTTTCTCATCCAGTTGGTTGTAGACTGGAGCTCTTGCTCTCTCCTCTATGCAAACAGGATCAAGTGTACACTAATGCATCTAGAAAGCCAAAGCCTGGCAAACACAGGCCATGTTCACACTTCAAGATCTTGTCTATATCTAAAAGTTAGAAATTATCTGCTAAATATCCTGCAGGTAAGCCAAGTCAATGGGATATTTTATTCCACATTCTTATACATCTTACCCACCAAGATATTCACCCAAGTGCGAAAAAAAACCCTCAAAACATAAAAGCTAAGAAAGAAACTCAATAACCCCATGCGTTTCTAATTTTATAAAACCCCTTTAAACTTATAACAGTATAATATAAAATAGGAGGTTATTGCATCCATTTGTTGGACCAGATTAGACAAGGGGTAAAAAGGGACAAATGCCACCGTCTATGGTCCACCATCTATGGTCAACCAATGGTCCACCATCTATGGGCTACCTGCAGTTTCAGGACATTTTTTGCAAGAGTTATCACTCCGCTTTCCCAGACAGGCAGATTAGTTGTGTAAAAATATGGAGAAATTATGTTCTCCATTTTGGATCTACTTATGGGGAATGGTCATTTTTGAGGCCTACAGGGCTTTTTTCCCCACAATTTGCCTTGAAATCTCACATACATTTGCCTTTTGCATTACTTGTAGTTTTTGCATTATTAACATACTATGCAGCTATTATAATTGTTGCAAAAGGCCAACTGGGGCCATATTGAGACTAAATTGGTCTATTTTATATCTGACCCCCTGTCATTTCATGTTACATCTTGTGTTATGGTTCATTGTTGTACCCCGATGATAGAAAACATAGAAATTGCTGGTTTATAGACACAATTTTACGCTCTTTTTGGTGACGTTGCCCCATCTGGCAGGGAAGGGGTTAAGAGGCCGCCTGGGGTCATATAGAAAGCAGTTACCAATGTCTCTAGCAGAGGATGGGAAGGAGGGGGTCCTCAGGGGATTGAGGAATACAAAGTGACAGATTTAATCCTTAAACCAGCAGAGGGGTGAGGAGGGGGGCGCTCACAAATGATGAGAAAAAATGGTAAAAGAAATGAGTTTGGAAAGATGTGATTCTCCGAGTGCCGGGAACAAACTCTCCTCTGCTGTCCCTGTGTGTGATCCGCCTGCCCCATATATTACATGTAGTGGTCTATCTATCTATTATCTATCTATCTACCATCTATATATCTATTTTCTATCTATCTATTATCATCTATCTATTATCTATCTATCATCTATATATCTATTTTCTATCTATCTATTATCATCTATCTATATCATCTATCTATTATCTATCTATCTATCTATCTATCTATCTATCTATATATTATCTATCTATCTATCTATTACTATCTATCATCTATTCTATTTCTATCTATTATCATCTATCTATTATCATCTATCTATTATCTATCTATCTATCTATCATCTATATATTATCTATCTATCTATCTATCTATTATCTATCTATCATCTATATCTATTTCTATCTATCTATTATCATCTATCTATTATCTATCTATCATCTATATATCTATTTCTATCTATCTATTATCATCTATCTATTATCATCTATCTATTATCTATCTATCTATCTATCTATCTATCTATCTATAATTATCTATTCTATCTTATCTATCTAATCATCTATATTTCTATTATTTCTATCTATTATCATCTATCTATTATCATTATCTATTATCTATCTATCTATCTATCTATCTATCTATCTATCTATCTATCTATCTATATATCTATCATCATCTATATATCTATTTCTATCTATCTATCTATTCATCTATCTATTATCTATCTATCTATCTAATCATCTATCTTATTATCTATCTATCTATCTATTATCTATCTATATCTATCTATTATCTATCTATCTATCTATCTATCTATCCTATCTATCATCTATCTATCATCTATCATCTATATCATTTATCTTCTCCAAATATATCTTATTCCTAGTATCTGTATATCTATTATTTATCTTTCTATTATCTATCTATTTATCCATGTATCCATCCATCCGTCCGTCAGTCCATCCATCTGTCTCATATTTGCCGTCTTCCTTGCTGGGTCACCTGCTCCTCGGTTCTTCCTAGTCGTTCTCTTCGTTTCTTTCTTTTCCCCTCTTCTCTTCCTCTTCCACTCTCGTCCCTTCCTTCTCTCCCTTCCCCTTTCTCCGGGGGGGCAGCCATGCATGGAAAGTCCCTTATTTAATTTAGACGCAATGAAAATCGATCCTGCCATTCGATACAAAATAAGAATCAAGCAGATTAAGGGACGGAAATTAACTCTGAAAATATTTTTGATGGAGTGCCTTGTACTCTCCCCAGCAAATGGACTGCAAAGTGGAACAAATGACGGGAGGCAAGTGTCTCAGACAGGGGCTCTCCATCTTTCTATTAGTGGGTAATGGGAAAGGTCCAGCACAGAGCCTGGGACCCGCCATTAATCACAAACCGCCTTTATGAAGATTTATTTCCTTCTGCATGCAGCCTGCGCTGGGAATGAAGTCATAACGTAGCAGGGAAGGGCGGGGGAGAAGGGTGACAGAAAGAGGGACAGCACCGCCGGCCACACGGGACAGCAAAATAACAGTCCGAACATGGCCGGAAAACAGCGTAAAAGGAAATCGTCAAGTCAGCTGGAATTGGCTGCGGTCGAACGTCCACCGCCTGCCTGGGAGCCGCGCGTGGTCGCGGGTCTGGTAGACGGAGGCACCTTATCTCCGCTCAACACCGGAGGGGGGCACAAACTTTGCAATAATTGATGGCCTCATAATCTCATTTTTGTATTGGCCTTGAAGTCACAGCTGGACCCTAGAACCTAAAGGGGCCCAATGGGAAAAAGCATGATGGGTTAAGGGTCATGTTACAGATTTTACATGGGGGCATCACTATCATGGGTTTAGGGGTTAAAGTTGTAAGGGGGCCCAAAAAGTCCCTATTAAGGGAAGAATCAGACAGATGTATAATTTGGAAGGGGAATAGCAAAGCCAAATTTCCAGCAATAAAATAGGCTTCTTTCTCCACTTATGAGCCACTTCCCTTCTGCCTAGTGTAGTCATTGCTTCTAAAATCCATTTTACTCAAAAGAAGATGCACTTTCAGCTCACTGAGGGATCAGATTGCAGCTGCCTATTGTAGTCTATGAAAAAGGGGAGGAAAGAGGAGAGAGAGAGAGAAAAGCAGCACCACACAAATGAGGGGCATAGCTATAAAAGAAAATATGCTCCTTTCTCCACATAGGAACCATTTCCAATCCCCTTCTGCCTAGTGAACTCACAGCTACTAAAATCCATCTTGCTCAAAAGAAGATGCATGATCAACTCACTGAAGGAACAGATTACAGCTGCCTATTGTAGTCTATGAAAAAGGGAAGGAAAGAGCAGCTATGAGTTCACTAGGCAGAAGAGGAAGAGGCTCATAAGTGGAGAAAAGAAGCATATTTTCTTTTATAGTTAGGAGCACTGTTTGAAATTTTGGTAAACTTTTTTTTTTTGCTACTTACAACAGTTTTTGTGACTTTTTGTCCCAAATTTTGGCGCATGCACAATAATTTGCATGCCTTCGATTTTACTCTAGTAGGGCTTACAGAGAGGTCCAAGAAAGATTGGTGTAAATGATATCTGTATGATATCTGTACTTAGAGGAGTCGTTTTTGGTTGTGGCGTCATGGATAACCCAAGATGTGCCAACTTTATCAAGTTAGAACTGACGTATAAATATGAGTTTTAGTACATTCCTCCACATAATTAACCGCTTTATTATTATTGTCAAGTATATGTATTTTCTACATTTTGGAGTATGTGCCTATTGTGGATTTTTTGGTCTTGGGTTGCTGGGATCGGTGGGACTTGGAAGCAATGGCGTAACTTTAGACTTTCTGGTTACAATTGAAAATCCCCAAAATAACTTCTTTTTTTAACAACTTTTTAGAGCAAAAAAAAAGCAGCATTTTGTGTTAAAAAAAAATATTTTGACGAACAGAAAATCACTCCGGGGAGGGGACAGGAGAAACTTTGTGCAAAAATGTGTCAACTATTTCATAGTTTCAATTGATGAATGACAAACAAACAAAAAAACAACAACGGGTGAACACTTATCAAATAGACTTTAAAATGGTACAAATGGAAAATAACCCCAAAAATAGACAAAAAGGGCATAAAAGCAATAATGGGCCCCAAAAGTTATCACTCGCTGTGTTGAAGATCCTGAGATATGTGGTGGTAATTGAGGTTTTATCAAGTACTTTGACCCCATTGTTCTGTTATATTGGAATGACCCTTTAATTATTTAAAGGGCTTGTTCAATTTTTCTAGGTAACTAAAAGGAGTTGTCCAGTATATATAATATAATCCATTAATTAATAGATGTGATCCTCTGTTCAATGTCCTCTTGCTCTGGAGGACCTATCCTATCCTGCCCTTTAGTTTAACCCCTTAACCCCAGAGCGGTTTTCGGTTTTGCGTTTTCGTTTTTCTCCCGTCCTTCCCGGAGCCATAAGTTTTTTATTTTTCCGTCAGGGCTTGTTTTTTGAGCGATGAGTTGTACTTTTGAATGACACCATTGGTCTTACCATGTCGTATACTGGAAAATGGGAAATAGATTCCAAGTGCGGTGAAATTGCAAAAAAAAAGTGCAATCACACACTTGTTTTTTGTTTGACTTTTTTGCTAGGTTCACTAAATGCTAAAACTGACCTCCATATGATTCTCCAGGTCATTACGAGCCCATAGACACTAAACATGTCTAGGTTCTTTTTTTATCTAAGTGGTGAAAACAAATTCCAAACTTTGCTAAAAAACAAAAATGCGCCATTTGATACTCGAAGCGTCTACATTTTTCGTGATCTCGGGTCAGGTGACGGCGTATTTCTGGGTGCCGATCTGACGTTTTTAGTGATACCATTTTGGTGCAGAAATGATCTTTTGATCTCCCGTTATTGCATTTTACTGCAATGTCACGACGACCAAAAAAACGTAGTTCTGGCGTTTTTACTTTTTTTTTCGCTACGCCGTTCAGCGATCAGATTAATCCTTTTTTTTTATTGATAGATCGGGCGATTCTGAACGCGGCGATACAAAATGTGTATGTGATTTTTTTGTTTGTTTTACTTTGAATGGGTGAAAGGGGGGTGATTTTAACTTTTATTTTTTTATATTTTTAAACACTTTTTTTCACTTTTGACATGCTTTAATGGGAGACTATAAGTTGGCACAACTACGTAGCAGAGGCGATGATCAGATCGCCTCTATGTAGCAGAATTACTGACTTGATGTGACCGCCGATCGCTGGGTGGCTCTCACAGCAATATGGCACTGACAACCACAGGTCTCCAGTAGACCTTGGGTTGTCATGCCGACGCATCGGTGACCCTGATCACTTAACGCGGGTCACCAGTGAGCGTATTTCCGGCGCGATTGCCGGAAGTGCCATTTAAATGCTGCTGTCAGCATTTGACAGTGGCATTTAACTAGTTAATAGCTGCGGGTGGATCGCAATTCCACCCGCGGCTATTGTGGGCACTTCAGGTGTTCAAAACAGCTGATGTCCCGGAAAAGATGTGGGCTCACCACAGCCTATATCAAAGGGAGGGAGTCAGACATCGGAGTACTCTTACGCCCGTCATCGGTAAGGGGTTAAATGGACTCTGTGTAATACTTCATTTCACCTGCGGAGGCACTGCCGGGAAAATAAACATGTATTGCCACTGATTACAGTTGATTGGTGTGGATGGATTGACAGAATGGGTCACAAATTTCCAGAAAAACTCCCCCAAAAGATGGGTACAACTTGCAGATTTTTCCCGAAGACCGTGTAGCGCTCACTGCCAGATTTTGACCCGAACGTCTCTGCTTTTAGCAACGATGATCTATACAGCGTTTCTTCCAGGATTACAGTCCATAGATGTCATCATATACAGACTCCACATTTTTATCTTCTCTGACCCGCTGTTGCATTACGCCATTATTTGGAGACTGCTGAACGAGACAGCGCTGATCCCGGTGACATTGCTGTCCTCTGTTATTTCCACTGTCATGGTAGGCTATATCCGCCATACAGCCGTCATCTATCATCCCGGTGTATATCTCATAGATCGACCCTATGACAGAGAACTGGTGAGCGTGGAGCACAGGGTGCACTGATCCGACTGACTACCCAACTCTTGTATCTTGTTGTACACTTTAGACACCCCTCCTCATGACTGGCTTATGTCTCCCTTTAGTCATTCCCCCTTTTGTAGACACTTTTAAAGAAAAACTAATAAATACGTCACATGACATGCACATCAATCTAATTTGAGTCAGGATTCGGGTACATTTTCTTTAGTAAATCTGCTTCATAGTGTTTTCTTGCAGCCACCACTAGAGGGAGCTCATTTAATAGACATTTCAGATGGGTCTTGTACTACAGTGTGCTCCCCCTAGTGGTGGCTGTAGGGAGTCAGAATTTTTCATTTAAATAGTAAATTTTTTTTAATTGACTTGCTACAGCATAAAAAGTTATGTAATTGTGCTCATCACTTTATTAGAGGATTTGTCTCCATTCCTGTAGAAAAAAAAATGCAAGTGACTTCCGAATCCTGTCTTTTCTCCTTACTCATTTGGAGTACGGAACAATGGCAGTGATGGGTCAGCGCCCGTCTCCTTCTCCTATCAGATCAATCTCCTGCATTCAGCTTCTCCCCAGAATTAGTGACACAGAGAAGCTGACAAATCACTGCCATCATCTGTACTCCAAATGAGTATGTTCTGATATCAATGCAGCTGAAGTCAAATAGACTGGAGAAAGCAGAGATTTGGAAGCCACTTACATGCAATTTTTTTTTTTTTTTTTGCACAAATCCCCTAATACAGTGATTTGTAAAGTTTCATAACTTTCCAAACAGAACAAAATCATACAAAAAAAGGTTTAGTTACGCTTTAGCTGATAAAGCGAACTGCGTATAATCTTTACACCTATGTTACAAATTGTATCTCATGTGGATATGCGTCGATATTCTCCCTGACTGTCCACTAGGGGGAGCATGGAAGTCTCCAGCATATTGTTTGCAGCAACTCATAAAGCGCAAACATTTAAGCTCCCCCTAGTGGGCGGCTGTAGGCAGCATTTTTTTTTGTAATTGTGTTGATTTGGAACTCTGTATCATACAAAAGCTCATTGGTCGATTTACAAAACAAATCAAAATTGTTAAATTTAGCTTTAGCAGTGTAATGTACCACTATACTGATTATATATTTATTACTCTCCTAGAAGCCCCAACTAGTGTAGTCTCAGATTACCAAGTTGTCTGTGACATTCAGTGTAAGTAACCCTCATTTCTTTATCTAAACAGATGCTTTCCTCCTTGGCTAGACATATCCCAAGATGACCAGGAACATTAAAAAAAATCCCCTCTGATTTTACAACACACTCTTGAGTGTAAAACAAAAATTTGTGTAAGTTGAAGTGTACCTTTGTTTAGTTAAACTTTTGAAAACATCTTGCTATCATGGGTACATTTTATATATAATTTAATTTTACTCATTTATATATTAGCGCCCATTAATTCCACAGCGCTTTACAAACATTATTGGCACTGTCCCCGATGGGGCTCATAATCTAAATTCCCTATCAGTATTTTTTTGGAATGTGGGAGGAAACCGGAGAACCCAGAGGAAATCCACGCAAACACGAACATACAAACTCGTTGCAGATGTTGTCCTTGGTGGGATTTGAACCTAGGACTCCAGCGCTGCAAAGCTGCAGTGAGCCACCGTGTCACCCTCACATGAGAAATAACACTATTTATGGCAATTATTTGACTTGTACCATGCATGTTTCACCAGTACCTCTAAATTTAAGTTATGAGTGATTCCTGCTCTCCTTTCTGTATGCGGCACATATTCGGATACAGCAGCATGGAGGATATTATCCAGCAGTGTAGCTATGAATCCAGCTTTGGGTGAGACAAAATACTTACTAGAAAGCAGCAGCATTGTTTTTATATTCCTCTCAGCTCCTACTCTCCCCACCTATAAACTTGAATAGGCAGCTGTAATCTGATAGCTCAGTGAGCTGGCATTTTCTTTTGTTTTGACCAAGATGTATTTTAGCAGTTTTTCCAGGACATTATATTGCAGTGCTGAGCAGTGTAGCTATGAATCAATCTCTGAAAAGATCTCCTTGTGCCTTTCCGTCTCCTCTTCATAGGCTTTGATAGGCAGCTGTAATCTGACCCTTTAGTGAGCTGGAAGTCTATCTCATTTTGAGTAAGATGGATTTTCATAGTTTTCAGGACATTATATTGCAGCACTGACAGTGTAGCTATGAATCTAACACTGGATTAGATAAAACACTTAAAAGAAAGCAGCATCTCTCACTCTGATGCTGTTTCCGTTTCCTTTTCATAGACTTCAACAAGCAGCTGTAATCTGATAGTTCAGTGCGCATGCAGTTACTCTTGTTCTGATCAAGATGGATTTTAGCAATTTTCAGGACATTATACCGCAGTACTGAGCAGTGTAGCTGTGAATCCATCTCTAAATTAGATACATCACTTACTAGAAGGCAGCAACCTCTTTGTACCTGCCTCTTTCCATCTCCCCTTCATAGACTTCAACAGGCAGCTGTAATCTGATCTCTGTGAGCTTGCTGTCTGTCTTGCTCTGAGTAAGATGGATTTTAGCAGTTAGGAGTTCAGAAGGCAGCGAGAGGAGGAGATTTCTCTGTTAAGACAAATTGCAAAGTTTTTATATTCAACTTTCTTGCTCAGTTTATGGGGAAAGCATGCCAGAACGGGACGGATTGTGAGTTCTGCTTCAGCATTGGGCGACTGCCTAAGAATTGCTCAATGAAGAACATTGCGATGATTTATCTATTCTGTTATCTCTATATATCTGGGTAATAAAATCTTAGCGGCAGAGTCACCTAGTGTGACATAATGAGATGCTAAGCCAATGTATATGTAGCAGAAATGTAGCATGCGTCCGACGCTCACGCTTCCAGAGCCTGATGCTTAATGACAGCGGCATTATTTGTTTAAGAGGACAAGGAAGGACAATAATTGTCACATAAGGTTAGATTGATATTGAAACTGACTGATTTATACGCAAGGAAACTGCAGGCGGGATGTGCAGGTTCATTACGCTGCTTAGTAAGGTCTGCTGAAAGATGGCTCCGAGCACCACCCCGGCCCCGGTATCGGATAATATTACACTTCGTAGATTATAATAATGCATCCTGTTTACTGATCTAGTCTGACTTCCCTTATGCTAAATATCTGCTATTTCGGCATTCTCATCACCTTATGGTGGTATTTTTTTGGTATATTGTATGGCGGTATTTATGCACTGTTTAATTACATTCTATAGACACTGTATAATACTAATTTTAGCAGCTGTACCCCACTGTGATGTAACAATAGTATAATAATGTTATTGGGGCACACATTGGCACTATTTTGAGTTTTTTTCTTGAATATGTTAATTCATTGTTATGTGGACAGTGTATGTTGGTATAGTTACAGCACTACAATTTGGCAGCTGTATCAGTGCTCTCCCAATGCAGAATGGCACTGTATGACAGAATTTTTTAAGACAACGCGTTTCAAAATCAATCTGATTTTGAAACGCGTGGTTTTTTTTGTTTTTGTTTTTAAATTCCTGTTCATCCACATTTATTTCCATGGCTTACATTAATTTTCGAAGTCAGTTTCTCTGGCTAACAGCGCGTTTCGAAATCGATCCGATTTTCGAAACGCTTTGTCTTCAAATAAATTTCTTAGGAATTTTATGGCACCGATTTTTGGGAGTTAGGACATCGATTCATCAACAACTTTGCGCTGGGCTAAGATGCGCCAAACTCATTAAGAGGTGTACGGCGGTAATAAGTTTGGCGTATCGCTTGGCTGCCATGCGCCACCGCAAGAAATGTGCTTCAGTAAGAGACTGCAGTTCATTTCTGTCGTAAGTAACAGCAATTCTTTTATGTAAATTATGATGAATTTGTCGGCTGCACTTTTCCTCTACACCTCTATGCTAAAAAAAATTGGCACAATTAACATGGACTGGTGTAAAAGCCCAAAAGTCAAATTTTTTGCTAAAATGTTGTGACGTTTCAAACTGGTGAACAATGCTTGATGAATTGTGGACTATATGTTGCTATTTTTAGACACTTAAGCCTATGTTCACATGTTGCGTTTTTGCTGCCTTTTTTTAATGCAAACTAAAAGCTGCTTTTTACAGTACCAGCAAGAGCTATGAGATTTCATAAATATCATACACACTCTTCGTTTCGTTTCTTCTGACTGAATTGGAAAACTTCTGCGGTTCTCAAAACTGCAGAATGTTAAGTCTTTTAGAGTTTTGCAGCTTTTTTCACCCATAGAAAGCAATAAGTAAGTGCAAAAAAAATGCAGCAAAAATGTTGCCATCAGTTTTTGCAGCGTTTTTGGTGAAAAAAACGCAGGTACAGCAGAATATGAAACCCATTTATTTTTGTGATTTTCCCAAGTTTAAACCAAAATGTCTTGATGTCCTTATCTGAGCACGATGCTATTATTAGTATAGTTTAGTTAAATTAGTGATATGTGTTATAGTAAACAAAGCCTTACCAACTCAATGCCTCACCAATATATGAAAGCATACAATGCCCTACCAACTCCATACTCTACCAGTGTGTGAAATTGAACAGGTAGAGGGAGAGGAGTACTAGAAGCTGAAGGCAGACTGGAGACATCCAGGAGACTGCAGACAGGTAGCAGGGGTACTAGAAGCTGCAGGCAGTCAGGATATGACATGGAAACCGCAGGCAGACGAACTGGAAACTAGAAGTGGGCAGGAGACATCCTGGATGTTGCAGGTGGACATGCAGGAGAGGTCCTGGAAGACTGGGAACATGTAGCATAGGTACTGGAAACTGCATGTGAACACATAGCAGAGGTCCTGGAAGACCAGGAATATGTAGCAGAGGTATTGTAAGCCGCAGGTGGACAGGAGATGTCCTGGAAGCTGCAGATGGACAAGAAACAGGTCCTGAAAGACCGGGAACATGTAGCAGAGGTACTGGAAGCCGCAGGCGGACAATAGATATCCTGGAAGCTGCAGGTGGACACGTAGCAGAGGTACTGGAAGCCACAGGTGGACAAGAGATGTCTTGAAAGACCAGGAATATGTAGCAGAGGTCCTGGAAGCTGCAGGTGGATAGGAGATGTCCTGGAAAATAAAGGTGGACATGTAGCTGAGCTCTTGGAAGACTGGGAACTTGTAGCAGATGTACTGGAAGCCACAGGTGGACAGGAGATGTCCTGGAAGCTGCAGGTAGACACTTTGTAGAGGTCCTAGACGGCTGGGAACATGTTGCAGACATAACTCCAGCGTAACTAGAAAATTTGAATACCAAGACAAAGGTGTGTGTCTTGGTGAGCCTTATATGGGCCAAGGAAGATCATCACATGGGAGCACACCAGGCCATCCTCAAAGTCTGATGGGGAGCACAAACAGAGTTCAGCAGACCTGGGTGAGGGGAGCAAAGACCAGATCTGAGACATAACATTTTCTTGTATACCATTGCTATGTTACCTTTGCATAGAGCTGAGTTGGACACTGTGTGATCAATTTCAGAAGTATTCTTTTTTTTTTTTTTTTGCCGTCCAGGATAAAAGAAGTGATTAGATTTTAAAAAAAAAGTGTTAATGTGGACTCTGAGTAAGTAACTAGAATTAAGGTACTGTCACACTAAGCGATCGCACCAGCGATCACGACAACAACATGACCTGGCAGAGATCGTTTGTACATCGCTATATGGTCGCTAGTTAGCTTCCAAACAGGAAGATCTCATAAACGACACATCAGCGATCTGTATAACGACCTCGGCGGTCGTTGGGACCTGTCACACAGCATGTATTGTTAAAGATCCCGACCTCGATAGGTGTGATTGAGCGCAACCTTTTCCACGCCCCTCAGCACAGATTGGTGGTCACTGTATGTCATATGTCACAGCTCTCGCTTTGTGATTGGACGACCGCATCATAAGACAACGTATTAGCGCTCCCTTCCATTGTTCTCGAGCGCAAGTGGTTCATACGAATTTCCAGCATCGTTCCATATTGCGTCCTGCTAGCCTTCTGCTTTGCAGCTACTGCGATCCAGTCTGTGCCGCTAGGACTAGAACGTTGGAGTCCACAAAGCGCTCTGGAACAATGGATGGGGGCGCAGTTTTCCGTTTTCATCTATTGCTAAGGTGATGTTGTGGCCACCAATCGGAGCTGAGGGGCGTTAAAACCTAGTCCCGCCTGCGCCGCTGTCATATGAGTCGCCAACGAGGTCGCTCGTCGTTTATAAAGGGGGTCAAACTCAGCGATTCAGGCTCACCAGCGGGACGCCAACGATCAAAAAACGGCCCAGAACGTTCATGCACGATCAGCGACATCGCAGCAGGGGCCACATCGCTGCTACATGTCACACACAGCGACATCGCTGACGATGTCGCTGCTGCGTCATAAAATCGGTGTCGCTTAAGCGATATCGCTAGCGATCTCGCCTAATGTGACAGTACCTTAAGAAAAGGAAACTTTCTTTTTTTTTGTGGGGGCATTTCCCTTTAATTTCTTTCATTTGTCTTGTTACAAAATGTGAACCCTTTGCGGTGCTCATTATGTCGCAGTTAATTGAGCCTCCGATATCCTGCACAATACACTGCATCTTTCTAAGTTGAGGAGTTAATCCCTGCACTGTGGGGAGTAATGGAGGGTACATACAGCGCTTGTCCGATCTACTAAAACTTCCTTTTAATTGCAAATGTAAATCTCCATTGTGGAAGTGCGATTCATCATGTGTCAAACTGCCTGTTCTCACTTCCAGCCGAATTAGCGCTGTGAGAGTCACCGTAATAATACTATTACAGAGCTAGTTCCCCCACTGTGTAATTCTTTATCTCAACCACTGGTGATATGTAACCAAATCATAAAGTACAAAAGCTGCACAAAATGTAAAGGTGATATCTATAAAAGATCACTGTACCGTCATTTAATTTATAAGAAATGTGTTATGAGCCAACCACTTTTGACTTGCATGAAAACACATGCATGCTCAGCGGGGTTGAGCATGCATGTGTTTGAAGCGATGCCTGAACGACACCACCAGGCAGGACTTAAATACGGAACAGTAGACTAGGAGGCAGAAACCAAACATTGGCTTTATTGAAAGACAGAGGATTTTTATGCTGGAAAATAAGACTAATGGCTCTTGTAATGATAACAGTAATAGATACAAGGAGAGATAGCTGGTGCGTGTCACACAAGCTGCGCTCCAGCTATGGCAATACAAAGTTCAATGCAAACAATATAAACAATTTCTGCAGACTATTCTCTTCTAAATTTCTACTTGGCTTCCAATAATTGGGCCACACTGCTAAAATGCCTTAACTAGAGAAACCTGCTCTAAACCCTAACACAGTGTAACACAGTTCTACATCGCTGAAGAGAAAGTCGAATAGCTTCAGCTTGGTCCCAAGTTAGCTGTGTTGCGCTCTTGCTCCAAGTTACAGGTGGTTTGGGAAAACCGACTTGGCAATGCTATGCGACCCTTTCCTTCTGATACGGTCCTGCTAGCTGATCCTGCAGTAACTGGACACCATCTTCTCCTTTAACACTATAAGTCCCAGAGAGGGGTCATTTAACATTTCTACCTTTGGAACCCAGAGACGGGTCGAATGACCTGAAGGATTTTTAAAAAGGATTTTAGCTAACATCCTATAATCAAAGGTGGATCAACACAACACAATTGCCCCCTGCAGATTCCTCAGGCAATGGCCACATTTACAAATGAAAGGATGCTAATTGGAGCCAACAGAAACATTTGTCATTTGACCCTCTTTCGGGACTTCAGGGGAGAACTCGAAATTTCTGGGACTTCTATTGTTACAGCCGCTAATTCATTTAATATTCTCTGTGTTCAGACACCGTTATTGTTCTCTCTTCCTTACAGAGGCACCAGTCTAATTTCCAAATCAGACACTTCCTGCTTCTTGCTCAAACCAGCATGCTGCAAGGGGAAAAGGGCTAATCCAAGTGCACACAAATCAGAAGGGAGCCTTGTCTCTTAAAGTCACAGTGTAATTCAGTTCTTGGTAGGGGCTGACCAGTTATATGCCGCCTCACTTAAAGGTGGCCATTCTTGGCCTTGCTGTATAGTCCAGGGAGAAGGATAAAAGACTTTAAGCAACCGCTTACACAGCAGTGGCCCGTTGCCCACAATACATACAGGTGGACCAAATAAACTGATCTGTGGTGTACCTATTTGGTGGAATCTGTGCATTAGGCCTACTGGATCTATGGAGGTCTTGATTATCTTCAATGGGAGCAGTTACTCTAGGACTGTCCTCTACAGCAGAAGTTTTGGGCAGAGCCTGTGGTTCCTCTTCTCTGCGAACTGGCAGTGGTTCTGGGACGGGAACTTCGGTATCCACGGACTGGGAACCTTCCACAGTCTCCGGAACAGTCCGCCAGTATTCACTAGATTCACTGTTAGGAGAAGTCGGCCCTGATGAAGGAACAGGCAGAGCTGCTCTGGGGGCAGATGTGGG
This sequence comes from Oophaga sylvatica, assembly GCA_033576555.1. Classification (NCBI taxonomy): domain Eukaryota; kingdom Metazoa; phylum Chordata; class Amphibia; order Anura; family Dendrobatidae; genus Oophaga; species Oophaga sylvatica. The sequence continues at coordinate 433,346,662 of JARQOD010000003.1, read as the reverse complement.
ATCTTTAGACCAGCATGGCCGTAATATACACTGCTCAAAAAATAAAGGGAACACTCAAATAACACATGCTAGATCTGAATGAATGAAATATTCTCATTGAATACTTTGTTCTGTACAAAGTTGAATGTGCTGACAACAAAATCACACAAAAATAATCAATGGAAATCAAATTTATTAACCAATGGAGGCCTGGATTTGGAGTCACCCACAAAATTAAAGTGGAATGTAATGTCCTTAAAACAAGTCAAAATGATGCTCAGTAGTGTGTGTGGCCTCCACGTGACTGTATGACCTCCCTACAACGCCTGGGCATGCTCCTGATGAGGCAGCGGATGGTCTCCTGAGGGATCTCCTCCCAGACCTGGACTAAAGCATCCGTCAACTCCTGGACAGTCTGTGGTGCAACGTGATGTTGGTGGATGGAGCGAGACATGATGTCCCAGATGTGCTCAATCAGATTCAGGTCTGGGGAACAGGCGGGTCAGTCCATAGCTTCAATGCCTTCATCTTGCAGGAACTGATGACACACTCCAGCCACATGAGGTCTGGCATTGTCCTGCATTAGGAGGAACCCAGGGCCAACCGCACCAGCATATGGTCTCACAAGGGGTCTGAGGATCTCATTCTGTACCTAATAGCAGTCAGGCCACCTCTGGCGGGCACATGGAGGGCTGTGCGGCCCTCCAAAGAAATGCCACCCCACACCATTACTGACCCACTGCCAAACCGGTCATGCTGAAGGACGTTGAAGGCAGCAGATCGCTCTCCACAGCGTCTCCAGACTCTGTCATGTCTGTCACATGTGTTCAGTGTGAACCGGCTTTCATCTGTGAATAGCACGGTGCCAAGCATCCTGCACGGTGTTGGGCTGTGAGCACAACCCCCATCTGTGGACGTCGGCCACTCAGACCATCCTCATGGAGTCGGTTTCTAACCATTTGTGCAGACACATGCACATTTGTGGCCTTCTGGAGGTCATTTTGCAGGGTTCTGGCAGTGCTCCTCCTGTTTCTCCTTGCACAAAGGCGGAGGTAGCTGTCCTGCTGTTGAGTTGTTGCCCTCCTACGGCCCCCTCCATGTCTCCTGGGGTACTGGCCTGTCTCCTGGTAGTGCCTCCAGCCACTGGACACTACGCTGACAGACACAGCAAACCTTGCCACAGCTCGCATTGATGTGCCATCCTGGATGAGGTGCACTATCTGAGCCACTAGTGTGGGTTGTAGAGTCCGTCTCATGCTACCACAAGTGTGAAAGCACAATCAACTTTCAAAAGTGCCCAAAACATCAGCCAGAAAGCATTGGTACTGAGATGTGGTCTGTGGTCCCCACCTGCAGAACCACTCCTTTATTGAGTGTGTCTTCATAATTGCCAATAATTTCCATCTGTTGTCTATTCCATTTGCACAACAGCATGTGAAATTGATTGTCAATCAGTGTTGCTTCCTAGGTGGACAGTTTGATTTCACAGAAGTTTGATTTATTTGGAGTTATATTCTGTTGTTTAAGTGTTCCCTTTATTTTTTTGAGCAGTGTATTACTGTGTAGAGTTCTTGGAGCAGACTACTCATTTTCAACCTGTACTTTGTTAGCCGGGCTATTGGGTTACACTCTTTTGATCACTCTGTTCACCTCCCAACGTTCACTCAGCTTTTCTTTGGAACGGTTTTCCTGCACCAACACCCTGTCCCCATTTTAGAGTGGAACTTCCTGGATTGGAGGTCAGCTGTTATAGGTTTTCTCTTGTAATTGCTGGCCTACTAGTCAGTGTCTCAAGACCATCCACTGGCTGTATTCTTTCACCCTTGAGGTGGTAGATCGTTCAGATAGATCCTCTGGCTGTTCCAGATTTAGTTAGATGATTTCTTGGCCAGCTCTACCGAACAGTAGCATATACCCATGGTGGTGTGGACTCGATTGTTATAGGTCCAGACCAAATCAGGTAGTCAGGCCAATGTACTTTTCTTGTCTTCCTCTATTCTCAACATTTGGAGCAGAGTCTGGTTAAAGCACTTGCAGGCAACATTCCCTTAGGGATGGTGTGGGGTTGTCCTGGACCTTTACAGTCTACAGTTGGGGGAAATAAGTATTTGATCCCTTGCTGATTTTGTAAATTTGCCCACTGACAAAGATATGAACAGTCTATAATTTTACGGGTAGGTTAATTTTAACATTGTGAGATAGAGTATCTAAAATAAAATCCATAAAATCACATTGTATAAATTATATAAATTTATTTGCATTTTGCAGTGAGAAATAAGTATTTGATCCCCTACCAACCATTAAGAGTTCTGGCTCCTACAGACCAGCTAGACGCTCCTAATCAACTTGTTACCTGCATTAAAGACAGCTGTCTTACATAGTTACCTTTATAAAAGACTCCAGTCCACAGATTTAATTAATCAGTCAGACTCTAACCTCTACAACATGGGCAAGACCAAAGAGCTTTATAAGGATGCCAGGGACAAGATCATAGACCTGCACAAAGCTGGAATGGGCTACAAAACATAAGTAAGATGCTGGGTGAGAAGGAGACAACTGTTTGTGCAATGGTAAGAAAATGGAAGAAATACAAAATGACTGTCAATTGACATCGATCTGGGGCAGCATGCAAAATCTCACCTCGTGGGGTATTCTTGTTCTTGAGGAAGGTGAGATATCAGCCTAAAACTACGCAGGGGGAACTTGTTAATGATCTCAAGGCAGCTGGGACCACAGTCACCAAGAAAACCATTGGTAATACATTACGCCGTAAAGGTTTAAAATCCTGCAGTGCTCGCAAGATCCCCCTGCTCAAGAAGGCACATGTGCAGGCCCATCTGAAGTTTGCCAATGAACACCTGAATGATTCTGTGAGTGATTGGGAGAAGCTGCTGTGGTCAGATGAGACAAAAATTGAGGTCCTTGGCATTAACTCAGTTTGCCGTGTTTGGAGGAAGAGAAATTATGCCTATGACTGAAAGAACACCGTCCCCACTGTCAAGCATGGAGTTGGAAACATTATGTTTTGGGGGTGTTTCTCTGCTAAGGGCATAGGACAACTTCACCGCAGCAATGGGAGCATGGATGGAGCCATGTACCGTAAAATCTTGAGTAACAGGGCTCATACATGCGAGAAACTCGGACGGATCTCGCATGTGAATTCCCAGCACTGCTGCCGGCACTCGGAGCGGAGCGTTCAGCTGCATAGAAATACATGCAGCTGAACGCTCTGATCCGAGTGCTGGTGGCAGTGCTGGGTATTGACGTGTGAGACTCGTCCTGGTTTCTCGCATGTGAGTATGAGCCCACAACCTCATTCCCTTCCCCAGGACATTAAAAATCTGTCGTGGCTGGGACTTCCAGCAAGACAATGACCCAAAATGTACAGCCAAGGCATCAAAGGAGTGGCTCAAAAAGAAGCACATTAAGGTCATGGAGTGGCCTAGCCAGTCTCCAGACCTTAATTCCATAGAAAACTTATGGAGGGAGTTGAAGCTCTGAGTTGTCAAGCGACAGCCTCAAAATCTTAATGATTTAGAGATGATCTGCCAAGAGGAGTGGACCAAAATTCCTTCTGACATGTGCGCAAACCTCATCATCAACTACAAAAAACATCTGACTGCTGTGCTTGCCAACAAGGGTTTTGCCACCCAGTATTAAGTCTTGTTATCCAGAGGGAGCAAATACCGTATTTCTCACAGCAAAATGCAAATAAATGTATATAATTTATACAGTGTGATTTTCTGGATTTTATTCATGTCTTTGTCAGTAGGCAAACTTACAAAATCAGCAAGGGATCAAATACTTATTTCCCCCACTGTATGCAGTTCCTCCATCACTTTACCCTAAAACCACGCTTCCTGGTCTGAGTGCATCAGCTTCAGACACCCGTAGGTGCAGATAAAATCTTGACAAACGGCTTGCGCAGCAGACTCTGCTGTCTGGTCCCGAGTTGGGGTGACCACTGCAAACTTGGACAAGTGGTCAGTCATGACCAGGCAGTACTGTGGGCCTCTAGTTGATTGTCCCATAACGAGGTAGTCTATTATTAACACTTCAAGCAGTTCCTTGGTCTTGTATGGTCTGTACAGGTGCCCCTCTGTTCCATGCTTTTGGTGAGATCACACACTCGGCACTGTCAGCAAACTTTCTAAACTGGAGCCTCCACCTGCAGGCAATACTCGAAATGCTGCAGCCACTTTCCCGGTCCAAAGTGGGCTCCAAACTCATGAGCTTCTTTGGCAATTTCTCATGCTGCGCTTCCAGGGATCACTACTTGCCACTGACTTTAGGTCAGCAGGCTGTTGATACTTGTGGTATAGAATGGCTCCTTGAACTTCTAACCTATCACACTGGTGCAGAATGGACTTCATCTACTCATCTAGGTCAGCCCTTTCTTCCTTGTCGGGTTTCTGTCGCTGGATTACCCAGCCTTTCAATTTACTGCAACCCCGCATCTTCATCTTGTACTCGCCCCTATTTTTCGTTAGTTCTCCCTAGTGTCTTAGGTAAAGAGCGGGTCTTCAGGCCGGTGTTAATTTTCTGAAGTCTGGAATTTCCTCTTCTTCCAGGTGTTCATCAAGGTCCCGTTCTGGACTTTCGAAGGTTACCCTTGACAAGCCATCAGCATTAGTGTTCTTCGTGGTGGAATGTTAGTGGTTTGAAAAGTCATATTTAGCAAGGTGAGCTACCAATGCTGCTCCAGGGCTCCCAGCTTGGCAGCGTCCAGATGGGCCATTATTGTCAGTTCGCAAAAGGATCTTGGCCCGTCAGATATTCCGCAAACTTCCCTGTCATGGCCCACACCAAGGCAAGGTGTTCCAGCCAGAAACAGCTGTAGTTGTGGGGAATTCACTCCGCATCTTGTAGGGACCTACTGGCATAGGCAATAAACCTTTTGTGCCTATCTTGCACTTGTGAAAGGACTGCACCGAGTCCATAGAGACTGCCATCAGTGTATAAGAGGAACGGATTATCGAAATCTGCGTAAGCCAGGATGGGGGCCGATGTCAGGGTTTCTTTCAGGATCTGGGAGCCTCCTCCTGCTTTTGTTCCCAGGGTATGCTTCGATTCTTGGGTACCCCAGCAGTCCACCTTTTAGAAGTTCGTTCAGAGGGCACGCTATTTTCTCATAGACCTTGATGAACCATCTATAGTACCCGACCAATCCAAGGAAAGCTTTCAACTCTCACAGGGTTCAGGGCATTGGCCATTGCTATATTGCAGCTACTTTGTCTTGAGAAGGCAGAACTCCATCCTGAGACCTCTTATGGTCCAGGTACTCGATCTCCTTCTTGAAAAGATGACACTTCTTTGGCTTTGCCTTCAGGCCATGGGCCCACAATCACCCAAGGACCTGCCCGAGTCTGTTCAGGTGTTCTTGAAAGGTAGCGGAGTACACAATTATGTTGTCCAGGTATATCAGAGTGGCTTCAAAGTTCAGGTCGCCAACACCTTGGATAATCCGAATGGCATTCTGTTAAATTCAAACGGTCCAATGGGGAGTATAAATGCTGTGTTTACCTTGTCTTTTTCTGCCACCGGTTCCTGCCAGTACCCGCTAGCTAGATCCAGAATGGAAAAGTATTTAGCCTTCTCTAGGGCTGTCAAGGACTCCTCGAGGCAGGGGGTATGAGTCTAGCACAGTGCATGCATTCAACCGTCAGTAATCCACGCAAAAACGAATAGTTCCGTCCTTTTTCTTAACAAACATCACTTGGGCTGCCCTTGGACTTTAGCTACTCTGCACCACTCTGTATCTGTCGATATCTTTCTCAGATTGGAGAAGTGTCCCCAGTCAATATGTCATGGGTGATGGTGTCTGTGCAGCTGAAGTCGTTGTAGCGGACAAACGCTGTCTGATTCTCCCACAGCATTGCTTCAACTGCTTGTATACAATGTGGATCGAGAGTCTTCACATTCACCCCCATTTGGGCCAAGATGGATAGCCCATTCCATTCTTAGGTCGGGGCCTCTTGTGCTTCAGCTGTGACTGCCAGCGTTTAGATGGCATCACCTACCGGGGTTAGGGTCACTTTTTTCCGACTCAGCACCTCTCCTCGATGTAGGTACATATAAGCCAGCTCCCCTCCTTGTGTTAAGCAGAATTCACGCTGTCCCACACTCACAGCTCTGATGGGTACTCGTCAATTATGGACCACTGCCAATGTAAGGGCTACCATGGCATTCTGGCCTACCTCTCCTAGGCCCACAGGTTCAATGACCACCTCCATACATGGCAGATGGTCTCCTGACAATGAGAGATAGAGAAACCCTTCCCGGCACTTGGATAACTCCCACAGACCGGTGTACTGGGACACTGTTCTGTGTCCCACAGATGCAGGTCAACCATTTGAATGCTTTCTGGGTGGGTTTGTGCAGAGTGGCCTGTCTCCAGTAGCCAGGCCCCTCTTCAGTGAACATGATCTGATCCAACTCTCGCAGGATATTCATGGCCATTATCACTGGTATATCTCTTTGAATGACTTGGGAACCACCAGGATTCTTTTTCTTCCTATATCTTGTCCACATAGTCACACATTCATCCACATGATTCCCGTGACGGGGATCGGTTGCTGATTAGCTAGTTACCCGGATCAATGTCTCCCGGTCTTGCTTGACCATAGCTTGAAACTAACGGTTGAAGTACAACTCTGGCATAGTTGTTATCTGTGACCAATGGGAAGCTTTCAAACTCAGCTCTCAGGATGGGATACCCTGCAACAAGATGTTCGGAGTTGTGCTGGATGACTTGTCCTCCTACCTTCCCCGCAGTGTGTCCCACTACTGCGTGGGCCAAAAGTTTAACGTCGGTTCTGGGTATAATTGCAAATCACTCCAACACCCTCTAGCGAAGTGTCCTCTACTTCCATACCGACAACACTGTGAGTCCTGATGATCCTCTCTTTGCCTGCGTGTGGGAGGTTCCCTTAGAACATGACTAGCTGGCATTGGTGGAGGACTCTGGGGCCCCGGATAGATCGACTCTGGACAAGGGCCTACCTGTTATGATCTGCTACAAGCATTAAGGAAAGGTGGGAATTCTGTCCCTACAATAGGACTGAGCTGGATCCCTACGATGTAACGGGGGACCTGATCCTGCGACCAGACCCGCTAAAGTCCTCAGCTAGTCTGAACGAAGACCTATAGTTGCGAGGGAGGAATCCCTACAAGATCTAGGGACTGGGTGAAAAGGTGGACACCTCCTAACAGAAAGTGTAGCAGGGAATATAAAACAGAAAACAAATACTAAGAGATCCTAAGATCAAGCAAAACTGACAGAGTAAGGCACCTAAGCACCCGGCTAGCTTAAGAGTAGATAATACAATGAAGTCCAGCAAAGCCAGAAGGGCGGAGCCAGACTAAATAGGGAAAAAAGGTCATGTGACCAGCAAACTGAAACAAAATCTAACAAGAGGGTTCTAACAGTACCCTCCCTTCTAAGAGGATCCTCCGGATCCCCTAGGACTTAGGCTTATCCGGAAACCTCTTGTGAAACGCTCTGACAAGTCTAGACGCAGAAACATCATCCGCCCTCACCCATGAGTTATCCTCGGGTCCATAACCCTTCCAAGCGACGAGGTACTGCAAACTCCCTCTATAACGTCTAGAATTTAGGATGCGGGAAATCTCATATTGCCCGTCCTCCACCACCAGGGGAACAGTGGCCGAGACGTCTCCATCTGAGACCTCAGCTTTTTTCAAGAGAGAAACATGAAACACCGGATTAATCTTCCAGGAGGTAGGAAGCTCCAACTTAACAGCAGATTGGTTAATAACCCCAAAGCAGAAAAAAAAACATCCACTGATCCAAAGCATGGATCACTAGGCTGCAGAGAAAAGGCCCAGTCCTGAGGTTCTTTGCGCAAAAGTGACATTATGAACCCTATGCGCTGTGATTCATCACCAGAGGATCTGGGTCTCAAACGGAAATACAACAAGCAAGCATTTTTAAAAGAAAAAAAATCTTGTTGTTCACCAAAAATAAATCAGGCAAACGTACCTTTGGCTCCACGAAATCAGCTCCAGAACAACTACTCACGTGTTGCTGGATTTCAGCCACCTCCAGAGAGAGTCGCTGCAGGTGTTGAGCCAAATCCTGAACCGACACCATAATAGAAACTAAAATCTTTCCTTAGAGATTTTTTTTTTTTTCTTTGGGCTGGACTTACTGTTATGATCTGCTACAAGCACTAAGGAAAGGTGGGAATTCTGTCCCTACAATAGGACTGAGCTGGATCCCTACGATGTAACGGGGGACCTGATCCTGCGACCAGACCCGCTAAAGTCCTCAGCTAGTCTGAACAAAGACCTATAGTTGCGAGGGAGGAATCCCTACAAGATCTAGGGACTGGGTGAAAAGGTGGACACCTCCTAACAGAAAGTGTAGCAGGGAATATAAAACAGAAAACAAATACTAAGAGATCCTAAGATCAAGCAAAACTGACAGAGTAAGGCACCTAAGCACCCGGCTAGCTTAAGAGTAGATAATACAATGAAGTCCAGCAAAGCCAGAAGGGCGGAGCCAGACTAAATAGGGAAAAAAGGTCATGTGACCAGCAAACTGAAACAAAATCTAACAAGAGGATTCTAACACTACCGGTGTAGGTGTAAGGCCGGGATCACACATGCGAGAAACACAGACGAGTCTCCTATGTGAATTCCCAGCACTGCCGCCGGCACTTGGGAGCGGAGCGAGAGGCTGCATAGAAATACATGCAGCCGTACACTCCGCTCCCGAGTGCAGGCGGCAGTGCCGGGAATTCACATGCGAGACTCGTCCGTGTTTCTCGCATGTGTGATCCCGGCCTAACACATGTAATTGGATTCAGCGACACAGAGGCACAGAGCAAGGGTTAACAGAGGTAAACAGTTGTCTGATTTAATCGTTACAAGGGATAAATCAGATTAATGCTAGAAATTACAAAAGAACGGAACAACTTAAGGTGGCAGTTTATATGTATGTCTGTTTCACTTAGCATGAGTCCAATGCTTGTCACTTCCTCTGGGATGAATGCTGGATGCCGGCTGAGGCCGGGGCTGAGGTCTTCCGGCTTTCCCGCCTAACAGATCAGTCTACTCTTCTGGCAGCAGCGGGCGGCCACCAATCTGACCTGCTGAGCCCCTTGTCTGTTACGCTGCTCTGCAGCCAGTAGTCTGTCACAGCAATCTCCCACTCGGCGTGCACTCTGTTGCTCGATGACGTCACCCAATCCTTTCTGCACCCGACCCTTATCGCTGCCCCGCGGCCTATTGTTACTCGTGACGCAGGTCCTTACTCTCACTTCTCTCTGGAGGGAACCCCCTCTCGCTTCACGCGCAAAACCCCTTAAGCTCTCCTGGCTCACCATGCCCCCTCTCTGCAGGTCATGAGTTCCCTCCATCCTCAATTTCCTTCCACCCTGCAACAATAGGCTCAGCCCCAGCAGTTCCGGACCCAGTGCCCTGTCAGCACCCACAGCCCGGTCTTCTCCTTTACATAGAATATTGAGGAGCTTGGTGGAACGGTTCACATACAGTCGTAGTAGGTGGAGAACCGTAGGGGTTCAGCAGACTTGTGTAGAGAGGCTCAGATTCGGGAGCCTCGCGGAAGGAGGATAGGGATATTGCATGGCCGGGTAGACGTCCTCAAGGGCAGAGCCGATCCTGTTGTGAATGGTTTAGAAATGAATTCTGAGCAGAAGCTCCCTCTGGTGGTTACAAACAGTACTGAACCATTCAATGAGGATTGGCTATCAGGAATCACAGACTGGTCTTATATAAGGGAGGTTCCCTCCCATCATGGTTGCCGGTGATCAATTGTTCTTGTCTCAACTTTGTTTCCTGGTTCACTTGGAAGCTTGCTGAGTCTTGCCTCTTCTCCTGCTCTCAGATAAGATATTTTCTGTTTTTTTGTTTTTGTGCTTGCCATTTGCATATTTCTCTGCATTTCTGTGAAGTTAGCCAGGTCCCCCTCCCCGGGGGCTTGGGCTCCTCTCAGTTCCTCTGGAGCCACTGTTATTTGTTCATTTGCCTTTTCCAGTTTTTTCAGTGGCTGCGGCTTAGTTTTGTTACACCAGAGAACTAATTTAGGTGGTAGAGGTCGTGTGATCTCAGGTGTTTTTGCAATTAGTAGCGTTGGTTTTTTTTTTAGGGTTTTTTTGGATTGCAGTAAGTATCCTTCCTATCCTTTTTCTGTCTAGGCAGATTGGGCCCCAACGTTTGCTCATACTATTTTCTGTCTGTGTCTGTATTTCCTCTCATCTAACCGCCATTACATGTTTGGGGCTTCCTATGTTATTTGGGGATCTGCTCCGGGGCAGATAGCTTTCCTCTTTCTATCTTTAGGTGTAATTAACCTCTCAGGCTGTGACGAGGCGTCTAGGACCAACGTAGGAACGCTCCACGGCTGCCTTTAGTTGTGGTTGTTAGTCAGGGTACTGCAATCCAGATAGATTCCAACCTCTCTGGTGTATTGCCGTTTTTGCCTGCTCTACTCAGCTACCAAAACATAACAGTATCACCGGCCTAACTGAAAATTATATGGTACTCACAGTGGGGAAAAATAGTGTGGAAAGAAAAAAGGTTGTCAGAGTTGTCAGAGATTTTTTTTTTCTGTTTGTTGCATTTTTCCCTCTTTTTCTCTGGGTGCTGAGGAGGATTTTTTTTTCTCTCTCAATGGAGTTTGCACAGTTGTCTGGCCGTGTGGATCAGCTTGCCACTGAGGTTCGGAGTATTGCTACCTATCTTGCTAGGTTGCCAGTTGTGGAACCCAGGATCCCCATGCCAGATTTGTTTTTGGGGGATCGAGCTAAATTTCTGAGTTTCAAAAATAACTGTAAGTTGTTTTTTGCCTTAAAACCTAAGTCCTCAGGGAACGCAGCGCAGCAGGTTCAAATTGTCATCTCTCTCCTGCGCGGCGACCCTCAGAATTGGGCTTTTTCCCTGACACCTGGGGACCCTGTTTTGAGTAATATTGATGCATTTTTTCTGGCTCTGGGGTTATTGTACGATGAACCTAATGTCACTGATCAAGCTGAAAAAACCTTGTTGGCATTAAATCAGGGGCTTGAGTACGCTGAGTTGTACTGTCAAAAATTCCAAAAGTGGGCAGTCCTGACCAAATGGAATGACGATGCTTTGGCAGCCCTTTTTCGGAAGGGTCTGTCAGAGAATGTAAAAGATGTTATGGTGGGTTTCCCTGCTCCCTCTGGTCTCAATGATTCTATGTCATTAGCAATTCAAATTGACAGACGTTTGCGTGACGTAGAAGTATGCGTGGAATAGTGTTGCCTTGTGAACCAGCTTCTGAACCCATGCAGTGTGATAGAGTGGCTTCTGGGGCACAGCGTCATGAGTTTCGAAAACGCAATGGGTTATGTTTCTACTGTGGTGATGCCTCTCATGCTATTTCAGTCTGCCCTAAGCGGGGAAGACGTTTTGCACGCTCAGTTGTCTTGGGTAGTGTTCAGACTAAATTTCTGTTGACTGTTACCCTGATTTGCTCCCTGTCCACATTTTCTGCTCAGGCTTTTGTTGATCCGGGAGCAGCTATTAACCTGATGGATTTTGATTTTGCTAAACATTGTGGGTTTCCCTTGATACCCCTACGGAAGTCTATTCCCCTACTAGGGATTGATTCTACCCCTTTGGCTGAGAATAAACCCCAGTTCTCTACTCAGGTGATAATGAGGGTTGAACCTGATCATCAGGAGAGTTGCAAATTTTTGGTGCTGTATAATCTGCATTACATTATTGTACTGGGTTTCCCTTGGTTACAGTCTCATAATCCTGTTTTGAATTGGAAATCTGTGTCTGTAACCAGTTGGGGCTGCCAATGTGTTAATGCCAACACTCCTGTTTTTTCTGCCTCTCCCCAAGCTCAGGATGTTCCTGACTTTTTGACTGATTTTTCTGATGTGTTTAGCGAAAGTAAATCTGCATCCTTGCCCCCCATAGGAGCTATGACTGCGCTATTGAATTAGTGCCTGGTAGTAAATTCCTTAAAGGTCGCCTTTTTAACTTGTCTGTACCTGAACATGACGCTATGCGGTCTTATATCAAGGAGTCATTGGAGAAGGGTCATATCAGACCATCCTCTTCACCCTTGGGTGCCGGTTTTTTCTTTGTGGCCAAAAAGGATGGTTCATTAAGGCCGTGTATTGATTATCGTCTCTTGAACAATATCACTGTGAAATATCAATATCCGTTACCCTTGATTTCTGACCTGTTTTCCAGGGTGAAAAGTGCTACTTGGTTTACCAAGCTTGACCTCAGGGGGGCGTATAACCTTATTCGCATTAAGCACGGGGATGAATGGAAGACGGCGTTTAATACCCCAGAGGGGCATTTTGAGTACCTAGTGATGCCCTTTGGGCTCACTAATGCTCCTTCCGTCTTCCAGTCCTTCATGAATGACATTTTCAGGGATTTTGTGGATAAATTTCTGATTGTTTATTTGGATGATATCTTGATTTTTTCCAATGACTGGGACTCTCATGTGAAACATGTTCGGACTGTATTCCAGATTTTGAGAGAGAATGCTCTGTATGTGAAGGGATCAAAGTGTCTTTTTGGCGTACAGAGGATCTCATTTCTGGGATTCATTTTGTCTCCATCTGTTATTGAAATGGACCCAGTCAAGGTTCAGGCCATCTGTGATTGGGTCCAACCTACTTCATAAAAGGCTCTTCAGAGATTCTTGGGTTTTGCCAATTTTTATCGTAAATTTATTGGTAATTTCTCTGTTATTGTTAAACCATTGACTGATTTGACCAAAAAGGGTTCTGATGTGGTGAATTGGCCTCCTGAGGCAGTCTCTGCGATTCAGGAACTTAAGCAGAGATTCACTTCTGCTCCTGTTCTACGGCAGCCTGATGTTTCTCTGCCATTTCAGGTGGAGGTTGATGCCTCTGAAATTGGGGCAGGTGCCGTTTTGTCCCAAAGAGATCCTGAGACCTCTAAAAGTAACCCTTGTGCTTTTTTCTCTCGAAAATTTTCTCCAACTGAATGTAATTATGACGTGGGTAATCGGGAGTTATTGGCCATGAAGTGGGCTTTTGAAGAGTGGAGACATTGGCTGGAGGGAGCCAAACATCAGGTGGTGGTCCTCACGGACCATAAGAATCTGGTTTATCTGGAATCAGCCAAGCGACTTAATCCTAGACAGGCCAGGTGGGCCTTGTTTTTCACACGTTTTAATTTTGTGGTTTCCTTTCTTCCTGGCACTAAGAATGTTAAGGCGGATGCCCTCTCGAGGAGTTTCCTTGCGGACTCTCCTGAGTTATCTGATCCTGCTGTTATTTTAAAAGAGGGTGTAGTTCTTTCCGCCATCTCGCCCAATTTGAGACTGGCTCTGGAAGGGTGTCAGGAGGATAAACCCGAGCGCTGCCCTATTGGGAAATTGTTTGTCCCAGACCAGTGGAAGAAGAGTGTGATGTCTGAGATTCATTGTTCCGCGTTGGCCGGTCATCCCGGAATTTTTGGTACCAGAGACTTGGTGAGTCGGTCCTTTTGGTGGCCTACTTTGTCTCGTGACGTCAGGAGTTTGTGCAGTCCTGTGGGACTTGCTCTCGCTCCAAGCCTCGCTCTAGTGGTTTGTTGATGCCATTGCCTGTGCCCAAGAGACCATGGACCCATATCTTTATGGATTTTATTTCCGACCTCCCTGTTTCTCAGAGAATGACCGTTATCTGGGTGATTTGTGATAGGTTTTCCAAGATGATACATCTTGTGCCATTACCTAAATTGCCTTCCTCCTCCGAATTGGTGCCTTTGTTCCTTCAGCACGTGGTTCGGTTACACGGCATTCCTGAGAACATTGTGTCTGACAGAGGAGTCCAGTTTGTTTCCAGATTTTGGAGGACTTTTTGTTCTAAACTTGGTGTTCAATTGTCTTTCTCCTCTGCTTTTCATCCTCAGACCAATGGACAAACTGAGAGAACAAACCAGACATTGGAGACTTATCTGAGATGCTTTGTGTCTGCTGATCAAGATGACTGGGTCTCATTTTTGCCTTTGGCTGAGTTTGCTCTTAATAATAGGGCAAGCTCTGCCACTTTGATGTCTCCATTTTTCTGCAATTTTGGGTTTCACCCTCGATTTTCTTCGGGACAGACGGAGACTTCTGTCTGTCCGGGTGTTGACTCTGTTGTGGAGCGTATGCAGCAGATTTGGGACCAGGTAGTGGAGAGGTTGTCCCTCTCTCAGGAGAAGGCCCAGCGGTTTGCCAACCGGCATAGGACTGATGGTCCTCGGTTTGAAGTGGGGGACTTGGTCTGGTTGTCCTCAAGAAATATCCCTATGAGAGTTGCATCTCCTAAGTTTAAGCCTAGGTTCATTGGACCTTATAAGATCATGGAGATTCTTAATCCTGTTTCCTTTCGTTTACTTCTTCCAGGGACATTTAAGATCCATAACGTGTTCCACAAGTCCTTATTGAAGAGGTTTGTCGAGCCAGTGGTTTCCTATGGCTGCGCCTCCTGACCCTGTTTTGTTGAGGGCAATCTGGAGTATGTGGTTGAGAAAATATTGGATTCTCGTTTTTCTAGACGGAAACTCCAGTATTTGGTTAAGTGGAGAGGTTATGGTCAGGAGGACAATTCTTGGGTGTTTGCTTCGGACATCCATGCTAGGAGACTGATCCGTGCGTATCACAGAGCTCATCCTGACCGACCTGGTGGCACAAATGAGGGTTCGGTGACCCCTCCTCAAGGGGGGGTACTGTTGTGAATGTTTTAGAAATGAATTCTGAGCAGAAGCTCCCTCTGGTGGTTACAAACAGTACTGAGCCATTCAATGAGGATTGGCAATCAGGAATCACAGACTGGTCTTATATAAGGGAGGTTCCCTCCCATCATGGTTGCCGGTGATCAATTGTTCTTGTCTCAACTTTGTTTCCTGGTTCACTTGGAAGCTTGCTGAGTCTTGCCTCTTCTCCTGCTCTCAGATAAGATATTTTCTGTTTTTTTGTTTTTGTGCTTGCCATTTGCATATTTCTCTGCATTTCTGTGAAGTTAGCCAGGTCCCCCTCCCCGGGGGCTTGGGCTCCTCTCAGTTCCTCTGGAGCCACTGTTATTTGTTCATTTGCCTTATTCCATGTTTTTTTGTTTCAGTTGCGCCTGCGCGCTCTCATATTTTGTTGCTTTACACCAGAGAATATGTAGTGCGTAGAGTGTCGTGTTGTGGGATCTCAGGTTGTTTCTGCAATATTAGTACGTTGGTTTTTTTGGAGGGTTTTTTTTTATTTTTGCGATTGCAGTATGTATGGCCTTCTATCCTTTTACTGT
>JARQOD010000003.1:433121310-433331317 GCA_033576555.1 Oophaga sylvatica | reverse complement strand
TGCTTTATCTGCCACCTACAGGATGATTGGGTGGATCTATTTCCATTAGCTGAGTTCTCGTATAACAACTCTCAGAGTGCCTCCACTAAACAGTCTCCTTTTTACTCTAATCTAGGTTATCATCCTAACATTCTACCACGATTTCCCATAGAAACGCCTTTACCAGCAGTGGCTGAAAGAATCACGTCTTTACAGAAGAATATGGATCTTCTAAAGGAGAATCTGGAATCGGCTCAGGAAAGGTACAAGAAAGCAGCAGATAAATTTCGTAAACCTGCACCAGCTTTCAAGGTAGGAGACCTGGTCTGGCTGTCAACCAGAAATCTTAAGTTAAGGATTCCATCGTCTAAGTTGGGACATAAGTACATTGGACCCTATAAAATCAGTAAAATTATAAGTGCCGTTGCTTGTCGTCTTCAACTGCCCAGAACTATGAGAATCCACCCTGTCTTTCATGTATCCCTACTAAAGGCTGCGACACCCAATACGTTTCCTGGACGTTCCTCTCCTTGCCCTGACCCAGTGCTAGTCGATGGTCAGGAAGAATTTGTGGTGGAAAGGATTTTAGATTCCAGGTTGTATAGAAATCAGTTACAATATCTGATTAAATGGCAGGGCTACCCAGTGGAGGACAACTCATGGGAACCGGTCAATAACGTTAATGCTCCTCGCTTGCTCCGTCAGTTTCATCAAAGGTACCCACACAAGCCTGGTCTGAGGTCATCCGGAGGTTGTCCTTAAGGGGGGAGTAATGTAAGGTTCTATGTATATATTCCTGAAACTCAGTTTGTTCGTCAGCCATTTTACTTTCTGTCTTGCTGCAGCTATCTTGCCCTCAGTCAAAATGGAGTTTCCAGCTTGCATGTTCCCGCCCTGATTCTCTCCTTTGCTTCTTAAGCAGCCACAGCTGAGCAATCAGTGCTTCAGAATCTAGCCTGCAGTGAACCTGTGACTTGACTCCTGTAAGCCTTGGACCTTGTACTCCAGCTATTCCTACTGAGGAACTCTGAAGCACTTGTGGACTCTGAACCCTGCTCTTTGAAAGACCCACGTTTGCATGGACTTACGGTAACAGAGAAGAAGATCCTGAATCTGTATTGGAGAGTGATTGCTGAGCTTGGATTACTCTGGCCTGCTGTGTCTCCTGTTTCTGTGTCTGCAAACTGTGTGACTATTTCTGCCAACTTGTATGAAGTAATACAGGACTTTTCTATATCAAACCTGTGACTCCTGTGTTTTCATCGCACCCAAGCACAAGACGCTATATGAACTGTACTACATACATTACACCCTGGGCGATCTTGTAATGGGGGATATTTACAGGGGATTTGTAGGTAGGTAGTTCGTGACGCCACCTGTGGTATCTGATCAATTGGACCAGCGCTGCTATAAGGATCTTCACAGGGGATGTTATGGGGGCAGCTGGGTGGTAAGTCTCCCACAGGTGAGACTGGTCCCTGGAAGTCTATGGTGATGATGCAGGGTGTAGATAAGAATTCAGTCACACACAATGCAGCTTCTTTTCATACCTTTACTTGAAGGTGTTTCAGGAAGATCCCTGGGAGCTGGTTGGGGTGGAGAATGCACATTCGGGTAACCGCTGAGCAGGTTAGAGGCCTCCTTTACTTCAAATGTAGGTGAGTCTAAACTTGCGTGAAGCGAAGTTAACTCTGCAATCTCCAGCTTTCTCAATAGCTGACAAGCCCGGCCGACATTGTGGTGGAGCCTTCTATGTCTCTGATTCTCAGATGTTGAAAGAACTAAGTCTATATTTGCTGATCAGGCTAGACTCCTGTTCTCCCTGACTCTGTTTACGTATCAGCGCTTAGGGCTGCTCTCTGCGACCTGTAGTCCAGATAGCCTCCGGTTTTCTTGTTACTATGCTTGAAACACTAGCAACGCTTCGGACCCCGGTGTACGGTGAATTAGTGCAGGTAATCCGGTACCTGAAGCACTTCTCTCTGTCTTCTCCACTGCCCTTCGCCCTGCTCTCGCTCTTAGCATAAGCACTTGTAGCTTTGATGATAATGTCAGCTTTCTTCTAGAGCTCACTGAACAGCTCTCAGTATCCTCCAAGTCCAGACTGGACTGACACAGAACTGCACCGTCCGAAGACAGGAAACTGAATGATGATCTCAACTGTCCTGAGACAGGAAGCTTGAATCACTGAACTCCTCTGTCCGAAGACAGGAAACAGACTGAACCCTGATTGCTAAGTGTCACTTCCTCTTATACCCTGATGGGTGTGTCTGAAAGTGTGAGTGAAGTGAATGGATAACAAGCTTTTGCGGTTACCTTCCTGTGCATTCTCCTGGATTTATGTGTGCCTTACATAGCTGGGCCACACATCCCCCCTTGGTTAAACACAGCACTCCCGGGCTGTAAAAGAGAAAAAGAAAAACATTTTTGTTTTTGCATAAAACAACAACATTTTAACTCTTCCCATCCGGGAGGTAAGACTTCTTGAACGTTACAATTTGTACATTAAAAAAAATACAAAAGTATCAAAAGTATCAAACATTCTCATATTACAAGACAAATTCTCGTGGAGGACCCGCACCAAAAACCTCCCACGTGGGTCCTGGGTGGGCTGCAGGACTTCTGACTGCAGACCTCACTCTAGGCCACACCATACGGGTTTTTCTTCAGAGGTAGATAGTAATGGTTTCGTGTAAAACCAAGATAAGGCACCGTAGTGCAACTATTTACAATATAAGTCCTTGGGCTGGCACAGTCCACAGCCACGCAGTCCATGCATGAGAAAAGACACATTTCAAGACATATGAATAGAAATCACATTAATACTTTATACAATTCTTCAGATGCAATAAACCCTATCTGGGTCTGGCTAACTAATTTACTAGGACTACTCCTGATAGCGAATAGGTAGTTTTCCTTTAGTGATACGTTCTGACCTACGTGGGGTAGCGTCAGGTATAGTAGTCTCTAACCTTTCTGTTCTGCGTAACGGCAAACTATAGATACGACTCCACCTCTCTAGGGAAACTGGCAAGCATGCTAGTGACTGGACGAGGCGGTACTGCTTCACCAGCTTCACCAGGGGATTCCACTTCTTGTGGCGCTGCTTCTTGTGGTTCCGCTGCTTGGGATCCCAATGGTTGAGGGTCTGCTGGAACAGGTCCTTCTGGAACTAACTCTACTGGCACAATTGGTGTGACTGGATGTAGAGACTCCTCTTGCGGTTGATAAAACTGCAGCACAGGTATGATTACGGCATCTCCCAAATCCGTATGTATGACCGCTTCATCATTTTCTTCCTGATTGACAACAGGGTTTTCTTCACGGAGCTTTAATGGGCCAGAACACAACTTTAAATGATCTCTAGACACAGTTCCTGGGGGTGGCGTGGTCCTCCTCCGGTGAGGCGACGTCCTCCATTTCCTCCGGTTCATCCAAGGAACATCCTCCGGACAGTCGGCTAGTAGGATCTTTCCTCCTTCTTCTTTCCGCAGTTGCAGGGCATTCATTACAGTGGCCAGGTTCTTAGTCAGCTGGCGCACTTCTGAGCGCAGACATTCCAACTCACTAGGGGGCGCCACCTGCGTTTTAGCTTCTGCCACCTGCGGGGAAAAGGTGGGTAATGCCGGCTTTAGAGTGGCTTCACCCGGGTGATACTGATTTGCCACCTCAGGCTTTTCCAGGGGTCGCAGTCCTTTTATTGCCATGTCCTTTAGGGCATCAAAGGTGGCATCTGGATGATCCAAGGACCACCAGTTTACAGTCCTGCCTTCCGCTGGAGACCTCAGTCCCCGCACGAATTGCTCTTTCAACATTTGGCTCTCATCAATGGGACTTGTAGGGTTAGCCTGTTTAAGAGCTCGCAGGGCCCCCTGTAGTCGGCAGGCGTAGTCCCTAATACTGTCACCCGGTCTCTGGAAGCACTGATAAAATGCCATCCGGAGATCCGTTTCTGTGCGGTCCTCAAAGATGGCCTGTAGCTTTAAGAGTATCGCAGGTACCGACTCCTGGTCTGCAATGGGCCAAGTCTCTACTTCCCTCTCAGCCGCACCAGTTAACTGTCCTATTACCACAGCAGCTTTTTGCTTCTCAGTCATTGAGTACATATCCAAAATACTACATATTTTCCTTTTAAACCCTGGCAGGGTGTCTGGCTCGCCGCTGTACTGGGGAAGCCACTTCGCTCCAGGCATGTATGGGAGCGTTAGCGGCATGAGCGGGACCACCGGGCCGGGTGAGGGGCCCGCACCTCCATCCTGCACTACAATGCCAAGCGGTGGGCTATTGGGGCCTCCAGCTGGGGCCGCTCCGTCTGCCGGTTGCTGCGACATGTTGATGCCCCCTTGGTTAATCTGAGCCTACCTCTTTCACAGGCTGCAGCGTCGCAGGCACAGCGGTGGAGACAGGACCTTTGTCGCAGGCACAGCGGTGGAGACAGGACCTTTGTCGCTGGCGCTCTGATGTCAAGAGCGTTCACTTCCTGTTTCACAGGACCTGCCGCCGCGTCAGAGTTGGGGGCGTGTCCAGGCAACAGCGCGCTTTTTCAGGTACGCCCCCCTTCTTCACCAGCGCCTGAGGGCGCGAATATTGCGGTAAAATGGCGGTATTATGGCGCCAAACACAGCAAACAGTCTTTTTCACCAAACAGTTCAATAGGCACACAGGACTCACAATTGCAAGCTTTCGAATCCTGTTCGTGACGCCAGGAAAGATGACGCGCACCACACTGAGGTGGATACCAGGGCTATGGGGTACTCGGAGCCGAGCCCATTGATTTCTATGGGAGTTGTCACTGGCAGCGGGGCTCGGTCCGTGGCCCTGGGCGATCTTGTAATGGGGGATATTTACAGGGGATTTGTAGGTAGGTAGTTCGTGATGCCACCTGTGGTATCTGATCAATTGGACCAGCGCTGCTATAAGGATCTTCACAGGGGATGTTATGGGGGCAGCTGGGTGGTAAGTCTCCCACAGGTGAGACTGGTCCCTGGAAGTCTATGGTGATGATGCAGGGTGTAGATAAGAATTCAGTCACACACAATGCAGCTTCTTTTCATACCTTTACTTGAAGGTGTTTCAGGAAGATCCCGGGGAGCTGGTTGGGGTGGAGAATGCACATTCGGGTAACCGCTGAGCAGGTTAGAGGCCTCCTTTACTTCAAATGTAGGTGAGTCTAAACTTGCGTGAAGCGAAGTTAACTCTGCAATCTCCAGCTTTCTCAATAGCTGACAAGCCCGGCCGACATTGTGGTGGAGCCTTCTATGTCTCTGATTCTCAGATGTTGAAAGAACTAAGTCTATATTTGCTGATCAGGCTAGACTCCTGTTCTCCCTGACTCCGTTTACGTATCAGCGCTTAGGGCTGCTCTCTGCGACCTGTAGTCCAGATAGCCTCCGGTTTTCTTGTTACTATGCTTGAAACACTAGCAACGCTTCGGACTCCGGTGTCCGGTGAATTAGTGCAGGTAATCCGGTACCTGAAGCACTTCTCTCTGTCTTCTCCACTGCCCTTCGCCCTGCTCTCGCTCTTAGCATAAGCACTTGTAGCTTTGATGATAATGTCAGCTTTCTTCTAGAGCTCACTGAACAGCTCTCAGTATCCTCCAAGTCCAGACTGGACTGACACAGAACTGCACCGTCCGAAGACAGGAAACTGAATGATGATCTCAACTGTCCTGAGACAGGAAGCTTGAATCACTGAACTCCTCTGTCCGAAGACAGGAAACAGACTGAACCCTGATTGCTAAGTGTCACTTCCTCTTATACCCCTGATGGGTGTGTCTGAAAGTGTGAGTGAAGTGAATGGATAACAAGCTTTTGCGGTTACCTTCCTGTGCATTCTCCTGGATTTATGTGTGCCTTACATAGCTGGGCCACACACTACTAAGGATGCCATATCCAAACAGAAGATGAAGAGGAATGCAGATAAGAGCAGTCATCGTTGCAAGCCACCGGAAGTATTGGTGGGAGATTGGGTCCTGGTAAAAAGGCTAAGACCTAGAGACAAGTTTGCATCACAATACTATCCTGAACCCTTTCAGGTCACACAAGTCAAAGGCACCATGGTTACTGCTCAAGATCACGGTCACCAAGTCACAAGGAACGTGTCCCATTTTAAAAAACTTTGCGACTATGTCCCAGAAACAGACGAGGCAGATAGCGATGACGTCCTGCCGGATCCCCAGAGCTCAGCAGATCCAAGGGAGGATACCTCAGGGGACTCAGAAAGTTCATCTGGGACTGTGATGTCTCACCGCTATCCAGCGAGGGCAAATCGTAGATCGCCAGCCCACCTCTTGGACTATGTTCTGCAGTAAAAAGAAAAAAAAAATCCTTCGTACTAATGTGAACTTTTGGACCGTTATCCAGTTATAATGTTGTTTTGTTTGGTGAGAAGAGGAGAGATGTGATGTTGTTACTATATCTGTGATTGGCTTGCTGTTATTCTTGTTTCAGTTTCTACCTAGTAACAATGATGTAATGGGGAGGAGGAGACTAGGCAGGAGCAGGAAGTCCTGGGAAAGGGGGAGCAGGAGAGACGAACGAAAATAAAGTATGGCTGTTTAAACCTACCATCCAGCATCTCTGTGTGGCCTTCTGGAGTTCCCTTCATCTGCACAACAACACCACAGTCACCAACGGGGAAACGCGTCGGGTCTACTTACCTCATGATAAGTCCTACCGTTCTTTTATCAATTTGAGTGACTATATTTTATGTAATTTCTATTGTGTTGATAGCGTTACTCTGGCAGGGTATACGTAGAATGAGATATATGTCACCTGTTCTTATATCATCTAAGGGTACTATATGTTCAATTTTTTTCATCTGGGTAACTCTTTTCTGAGCAATTTCTCTGCACAACATATCAATTTGGACCATAGAGTTATTATACGAATATATATCATTGGTCATGTGCTTATATGTTATTATGGACGGACTCTATTATGTCATGAATTAGGTGATTTATTTTTTTGTCACATATCCTTAGTTCCAAGACTCTCTTCATCTCTTACTATAAGGCATTGTTTTCCCCCCTATAGTAGGAGGGTGCAATAGGGGAGTGAGGGAGAGCCTACGTTGAGTGGGGGCACCAGTATCGTACTTTTAGGGTGCCAACCTCCACGGTCAGGTAGGAATCAGTAGAGGACTATTGTAGGGTATCTGACAGTTTAGTGCATTTTTTGGTATAATTTTTATACCTTTCACTGGGTTGGTGTATTTTTAACATATTTATCATAAAATTAACAATTTTTAAAGGGAATATATGTGCACACAGATTATACCCCTCCTAGTCAGAATATACCCCAGCTGCTGTAGATCAGATTTTTCACGCTTTTGAGAACCATCAAACACGGGGCCCCAGGCTGCACATGAGGGGGGCAGAGACAGCGAACGGGGTCCCAGGCAGCACACGGGGCCCAAGGCAGCGTACAGGGTCCCAAGCAGCACACAGATGCCCCTGGCAGCGCACAGGGCCCCAGGCAGCACATGGGGGACCCAGGCTGCGCACAGGGCCCCAGGCAGCACATGGGGGCCCAAGGCTGCGCACAGGACCCCAGTCAGCACATGGGGGGCAGAGACAGCGAATGGGGTCCCAGACAGCACAAGGGCGCCCCAGACATCGCACAGGAATGAGTGATATATTCAAGAACGGTGCCCCAGACATTGCATAGGGGGTCCAAAACATCGCAGAGGGGGTCCCAGACAGCGCACAGGGGGCAGAAACAGCGCACAGGGGGCAGAGACAGTCTCTTCCCCCATTTGCACGCTGTCTCTGCCCCCTGTGCGCTGCCTGGGACCCCGTTCACTGTCTCTGTCCCCGTGTGCTGCCTGGGGCCCCTGTGTGCTGCCTGGGGCCCTGTGCGCTGGAACCCTGTAACCAGCAACCATGTGTGCTGCCTGGGGCCCCTGTGCACAGCCAGGGGCCCCTGTATGCTGCTTGGGGCCCCTGTGTGCTGTTTCTGCAACCCTGTGTGCTGCCTGGGGCCCCTGTATGCTGCCTGAGGCCCCTGTGTGCTGCCTGGGGCCCTGTGCACTGCTTGGGGCCCCCATGTGCTGCCTGGGGGCCCCATGTGCTGCCTGGGAACCTGTACACTGCCTGGGGCCCCTGTGTGCTGCCTGGGGTCCTGTGCACTGCCTGGGGCCCCTGTGTGCTGCCTGGCGCCCTGTGCACTGCTTGGGGCCCCCATGTGCTGCCTGGGGGCCCCATGTGCTGCCTAGGAACCTGTACACTGCCTGGGGCCCCTGTGTGCTGCCTGGGGCCCTGTGCGCTGCCTGGGTCCCCGTGTGCTGCCTGGATCCCCGTGTGCTGCCTGGGCCCATGTGCTGCCAGGGGCCCATGTACTCTGCCTGGGTCCCCGTGTGCTGCTTGGGGCCCTGTGCGCTGCCTTGGGCCCCTTTGCACTGCCTGGAGCTCCTGTGTGCTGCCTGGGGCCCCAAGTGCTGCCTGGGGCCCTGTGCACTGCCAGGGGCCCCTGTGAGCTTCCTGGGGCCCTGTGTACTGCCTGGGGACCCCTGTGCTACCTGGGAACCCGTTCGCTGTCTCTGCCCCTGTGTGCTGCCTGGGGCCCCTGTGTGCTGCCTGGGGCCCTGTGCACTGCCTGGGGCCCCCACGTGCTGCCTGGGGCCCCGTCTACTGCCTGGGAACCCGTTCGCTGTCTCTGCCCCTGTGTGCTGCCTAGGGGCCCCTGTTTGCTGCCTGGGGGCCTGTGCGCTGCCTGGGGCCCCAGTGTGCTGCCTGGGACCCCGTTCGCTGTCTCTGCCCCCCCGTGTGCTGCCTGGGGCCCCGTTTTTGATGGCTCTCAAAAGCGTGAAAAATCTGATCTACAGCAGCTGGGATATCTTCTGACCCGGAGGGGTATAATCTGGCCTAGGCCACTTTAACCCCGGATATATTCTGAGCGGGGGGTTAGTCTGGCCTGTTACACCGGGACACCCACGCCGGTCCCCCCCGCCGCCGCTGGACCCCCACTAGGACCAGCCGCCTGACTACACACACCGGATCCCGCCGCTGCTTGCCCACCCACCTCCGTGCAGTCACAGCCGGCAGGAAAGACCACGGCTTGCGGCCTGTGCTGGAGATGGGGTGCACATCTCCAGCACAGGCCGCAAACTGCCCACATCTAGTCTATATAATTGCCTTGTAATGATTTAATTTCCTGTTCTGTCCAGATGTCACCGTATCCCAGAATTCCAAACGGTGGAAGTTCACCGACCGCCATACTGGGACACCCAAGTGATGGGTGTCTCAATATGGAAACTGCTACTGGTACCAACCTATTGAGCGGTACCACCAGCAGAATACCACACACACACACACTCTATACGCCGTACGCACCACACACACATCTCCTGGGCAGGGGAGGAAGCAAAAGACAATACTGACATTACAGCAGGGGATCACAGAGGATTCATTTTGTGAGGTAAAATATTTCACTGACTGTTTTTAAACAATATTTTACCTCACAAAATGAATCCTCTGCGATCTCCTACTGTAATGTCGGTATTGTCTTTTGCTTCCTCCCCTGCCCAGGAGCTGTGGTATGTTCTGTACACAGTCAGAAACAGGGGTGAGAGAGACAGAACACAGGAGGGAGACAGCTCAAACGGGACAGCACAAGAGGAGAGAACACAGCCCAGGAAGGAGAGAGACAACAGACAAGGGGGATAGCACATGGGGTAGACAGGTGCACCTTATGAAGACTGGAAAACATGTATTTGGAAGTCGCCTTGCTACACTCATCAGGAGAGCTTTAAACTAGAACAATGTGGGAATGGAAGCAAAAGGCCAGAAAAAGCCATACACCTGACAAATGCTATTGAGAACTCGGCTATTAGAAGTGGAAAGGAAGAACGAAGACAAAAAAATCTAAATAATAAAAATATTGGAGGAAGAGAAACCAATCACAAACTAAAATGTTTCTAGACAAATGCACAAAGCATGGGCAACAAACACGGAGAATTGGAACTACTAACACAGGAAAATAAATATGATGTCATTGGAATCACTGAAACTTGGTGGGATGATACACATGATTGGAATACAAGGCTAGAAGGATACAACTTATTTGCAAGAAACAGATTTGATAAACGAGGAGGAGGTGTCGCATTGTATGTTAGAAAAGCGTATATCTGCACAGAGATTGAAGCTTCAGAGAGTTCTTTGGAAACTGTTTGGGTAAGAATACAAGGAGCGAACAATGGAAAGGACACCATTGTAGGCATTTACTACAGGCCGCCTATGCAAGCTGAAGATTTGGATGAACTCTTTATGCATCATATGGCCAAGTTCTCCAAAAAATATGACATAGTGGTCATGGGAGATTTCAACTATCCAGACATTTGTTGGGAATCTCTCTCAGGCAAAACTAACAGGTCCAGGAAATTCTTATTCTCTCTTGCTGACAACTTTATCTTCCAAAAGGTAGGGGAGAAAACAAGGGGATCTGCTACCTTGGATCTAATCCTTATAAACAGGGAGGAAATGGTTGAGGAGGTAAGAGTGGCTGGGACCCTAGGAGGCAGCGACCATGCTATTTTAGAATTTTGGATAACTAGAGGAGAAGACCTGTGAAGACTCAGACTTCAAGGTTAGATTTCAGAAAGGCAGATTTTAAGGGACTCAGAAAGAGAATCGGAGGGATCCAATGACTGGATATCCTTAAGGACAAAAATGTCCAGGAAGGATGGGAAATCTTGAAAAATGAGATTCTCAAAGCACAATCATTAACAATTCCGAAAAAAAGGAAGAATAGGAAGCATTTAACGAAACCAGGATGGATGAACAAAGAACTTAAACACATGCTAAAAAGGAAGAAAGAAATGTTTATTAAATGGAAAGAAGGAGGCACATCTAAAGAAGAATATAATGATGTCTGCAGAACCTGCAGGGCAAGAATCAGATTATCTAAAGCTGACAATGAATTAAGGCTTGCAAGAGATGTCAAAAGCAATAAAAAAGGATTTGGGGGATATGTCAAAAGTAAAAGAAAAGTCAAAGATGCTATAGGATTTTTACAGGATGAAAATTATGAAATGGTAAGAAAGGATGTTTAGAAGGCCAAACTTTTAAATTCCTATTTTTCCTGTTTTCTCTCAGAAAGAAAATGTAACATCAACTGATCTTCACTGTCCTATTAAGGGAATAGAAGAATCCAGGATGTCTATAAACAGAAAAATAGTGAGGAAACAATTAGCTAACATAAATGAATTCAAGTCTCCAGGTCCAGATGAATTACACCCGAGTACTGAAGGAGATAGCAGAAGAAATTTTTGAACCACTCTCCATAATCTTTGAAAATCCTTGGAGAACAGGAGAAGTCCCAGAAGACTGGAGAAGAGCAATGTTGTTCCTATCTTCAAAAAGGGGAAGAAGGTGGACCCAGGGAACTATAGGCCAGTGAGTCTGACATCTATACCAGGAAAGATCCTATCACAGACATTCATGCTGATGACCTGGCCTCCCACTTTATAGAGAAAATAGATAATATCCGTCAGGAAATCCGCACCCAGTCACCCAATGCAGTGACTCCCATCCCTCCCTGCATTTGATCCCATCACAGAAGAAGAAGAAGAAGAAGTCTCCAGACTCTGGAGTCTGACATCTATACCAGGAAAGATCTTTGAACAAATTATTAAACAACATGTATGTAAGTACCTGAACAAGAATGAAGTGCTTTACCAGAGTCAGCATGGGTTTGTAACTAATAAGTCATGTCAGACTAATTTAATTTCCTTCTATGACAGAATCACTGACTGGGTGGATCAGGGAAATACTGTAGATATAGTATATCTTGACTTCAGCAAAGCATTTGACAAAGTATCTCACACAATCCTTATTGAAAAAATGACTAAGTATGGAATGGACAAGGCAACTGTTAGGTGGATTCATAACTGGCTTAGTGATAGGACCCAAAGAGTGGTAGTTAATGGCTGCACATCCAGTTGGAAGAATGTATCAAGTGGGGTACCACAGGGCTTTGTCTTGGGCCCTGTATTGTTCAACATCTTTATCAATGATTTAGATGAAGGAATTGAGGGTAAACTGATTAAATTTGCTGATGACACAAAGCTAGGAGGGATAGTTAATACTAGAGAAGAGAGAGAGAGGATTCAAAAAGATATAAATAAACTGGAGCAGTGGGCAGCAACTAACAGAATGGTTTTTAACAGAGAAAATGCAAAGTACTACATCTGGGAAATAAAAATTAAAAAAGCGTATACAGAATGGGAGGAATAAGGCTAAGCAACAGCACATGTGATAAAGACTTGGGTATACTAATAGATCACAGACTGAACATGAGTCAACAGTGTGATGCAGCAGCAAAGAAGGCAAATACAATTCTGGGATGTATTAACAGAAGCATACAGTCTAGATCACGTGAAGTCATTATTGCCCTCTACTCCTCTTTAGTCAGATCTCATCTGGAATACTGTGTCCAGTTTTGGGCACCACATTTTAAAAAAGACATCAACAAACTGGAGCAAGTTCAGAGAAGAGCGACCAGAATGGTGTCCGGTCTGCAAACCATGTCCTATGTGGAACGGTTACAGGATTTGGGAATGTTTAGCTTGCAAAAAAGAAGACTGAGAGGAGACTTAATAGCTGTCTACAAATATCTCAAGGGCTGTCACATTGTAGAAGGATTATATTCTCATTTGCACAAGGAAAGACTAGAATCAATGGGATGAAACTGAATGGGAGGAGACACAGATTAGATATTAGAAAAAACTTTTTGACAGTTAAGGTACTGCCACACTACACGATCCCTCTAACGATCTCGTTAGCGTCGCATACTAATGAGATCGCTAGCGGGATCGTTTTAATATCGCTAGTAGTGGCCTAATTTAGCGATGTCGTTAAGGACGCTATCGCGGTTAGCGATCTCCTTAACGACTTTAGCGGTACAAAATACCGCTAAATCGCTAAAAAAAAGGTGCTACACTCAGCGATATATACTTACCAGCGGGACGCCGGCGATAAAAATAGGGTCCCGAACGATCGCTGAGATGAACGAGATCACAGCAGGATCTCAGCAGGGGCCACGTCGTCGCTAGATGCCACACATAACAACGTCACTAACGAGATCGCTAAATAGTGACGTTTTTTAGCGATCTTGTTAGCGACGTTGTTTAGTGTGGCATACCCTTTAGAGTGATCAATGAGTGGAACAGGCTGCCACGAGAGGTGGTGAGTTTTCCTTCAATGGAAGTGTTCAAACAGAGGCTGGACAGACATCTGTCTGGGATGATTTAGTGAATCCTGCTTTGAGCAGGGGGTTGGACCAGATGACCCAGGAGGTCCCTTCCAACTCTACCATTCTATGATTCTATGATTCTAGGTCAAAGAAGAGAGCACAGACAGGAGAAGTCAGCACATGGGGAAAGAGAGAGTGGATGGGTGGGTGAGCACATGGGGGGGAGAGATTCTCAACGCTGCAAAGCCTGACCCCATCATGACATTACCGCCCTCCCGATGCGATAGCATCGGGCCTCCATCTAGAAGTAACATAGTTAGCAAGGCCGAAAAAGACATTTATCCAGCCAGTTCAGCCTATATTCCATCAGAATATATCCCCAGATCTATGTGTGGCGCCCCTGAGGGTCCAGTCGCCACAGAGGTGTGACACCCTCACCCCAGGTAAGGAGGAAGCACCCCTTAGACTCCAACACTTGCATCCAACACGCCATATCAGCTGAGCATACGGACGTACCCTACGGGAGGATGGTCTGACTCAGACTGGTTAGTAAAGGGTGTATGGGTGGGTGGAGTTTAGGCAGCAGTAAGAGGAGAAGTTTTAGAAGTGAGTCTCTTAGGAGTGAAGGTGGGGAGGAGACCTAGCTTCGAGAAGCTTCTGAGCGCAAGAGAAAGGGTCCAAGGGCACAGACAGTGAATATCCTATCCGTGGCCCCATCCGAGATCGGAAGGACCAGACCATCAGGGAACGGCCCCTAGACTAGTGGGAAAGCTTCAGGCCCTGCTAGTAAGCCGACGGCGGTGATCACTTTATGGGTCATTGCTACTACCACCAGCAACATCCCCTGGAAGGAAGCTATATAGGCCAAGGACGTACAGAACTAATCTGTTTCCAACAGGACCGCAGCTTCTGGTCTGAAGGACTGCATGGTGAGGTGCTAGGAAGAAAGGAGTGGAAAAAGCACAGAGAGAGAGAAGGCCAGGGAAGGAACACACTGAAAGGGAGTCTTGGGAAGGTGCGACCAACCCACCTGGGGGTAGCTGGACCCCTCGCCCGGAGGACACATTGCCAGGTGGGCATCTGTCTTGTGGCCAAAGACTGTGAGTAAACCTTGAAACTGCACTCGGACTGTCTCCCTGATTATTCCAGCGTTGCCCATCTCTCTGCTACATTCCCCAGCACCATTCCTCACATACATAACATCTACCTGCCCTGGAAGGGCACAGCCTCACCTGTAGGAGGTTTACCAACTAGCTGCACAACACCATCCCTTCCAGAGGAACTGCACAGCAGTGCTGGTCACCCTGGCCAGACACTACAGGTTGCGTCACGAATCACTATACGAACATTATCCCCTGTAAATATATCCCCTTTTTTGGTGAGTGCCCAGGGCCACAGACCGAGTCACGGCTACCGTGACATCCCCCATAGAAGTCAATAGGCTCGGTACCGAGTACCCCACGGCCCTGGCGGGCGACTCATATGTCCTTCTAAAGATCCTAATAACTGTTGGATACAATATTGTTATGCTCCAGGAAGATATCCAGGCCTCTCTTGAATCCCTTGACTGAGTTCACCATCACCACCTCTTCAGGCAAGGAATTCCAGATTCTCACTGCCCTAACAGTAAAGAATCCTGTTCTATGTTAGTGGAAAAACCTTCTCTCCTCCAGACACAGAGAATGTCACCTTGTGACCGTCACCTTCCTTGGTGATCCTCGGAGAGATATTTGTATTGTCCCCTTATATACTTAGACATGGTTATTAGATCGCCCCTCAGTCGTCTTTTTTTTAGACTAAATAATCCTAATTTTGCTAATCTCTCTGGGTATTGTAGTTCCCCCATCCCCTTTATTAATTTTGTTGCCCTCCTTTGTACTCGCTCTAGTTCCATTATATCCTTCCTGAGCACCGGTGCCCAAAACTGTACACAGTACTCCATGTGCGGTCTAACCAGGGATTTGTACAGAGGCAGTATAATGCTCTCATCATATGTATCCAGACCTCTTTTCTTGGACCCCATGATCCTGTTTGCCTTGGCAGCCGCTACCTGGCACTGGCTGCTCCAGGTAAATTTATCATTAACTAGGTTCCCCAAGTCCTTCTCCATGACAGATTTACCCAGTGGGTTCCCATTCAGTGTGTAATGGTGATATTGATTCTTTCTTCCCATGTGTATAACCTTGCATTTATCATTGTTAAACCCCATCTGCCATCTTTCGGCCCAAGTTTCCAACTTATCCAGATCCATCTGTAGCAGGATACTATCTTCTCTTGTATTGACTGCTTTACATAATTTTGTATTGTCTGCAAATATCGATATTTTACTGTGTAAACCTTCTACCAGATCGTTAATAAATACGTTGAAGAGATAGGTCCCAACACCGACCACTGCGGTACCCCACTGGTCACAGCGACCCAGTTAGAGAATATACCATTTATAACCACCCTCTGCTTTCTATCACTAATACAGTTACCCATTTACATTTTCCCCAGACCCAGCATTCTCATTTTGTGTACCAACCTCTTGTGAAGCACTGTATCGAACGCTTTGGAAAAATCAAGATATACCACGTACAATGACTCACCTTGGTCCAGTCTATAGCTTACCTCTTCATAAAAACTGATTAGATTGGTTTGACAGGAGCGAATCCTCATAAACCCATGCTGATATGGAGTTAAACAGTTATTCTCAGTGAGATAATCCAGAATAACATCCCTCAGAAACCCTTCAAATATTTTACCAACAATAGAGGTTAGACTTACTGGCCTATAATTTCCAGGTTCACTTTTAGAGGCCTTTTTGAATATTGGTATCACATTTGCTATGAGCCAGTCCTGTGGAACAGACCCCGTCGCTATAGAGTCCCTGGCGATATCCTGCCAGCAGAGCCCATAGTGAGAGGTAGACCTGGTGATATCCTGCCCATAGAGCCCATAGTGAAAGGAAGACCTGGCGATATTCTGCCCATAGAGCCCATAGTGAGAGGCCGACCTGGCAATATCCTGCCTGCAGAGCACATAGTGAGAGGCTGAACTGGAGATATCCTGCCCACAGAGCCCATATCCAGAGGCCGACCTGGCGATATGCTGCCCGCAGAGCCCATAGTGAGATGCCAACCTGGCGATATCCTTTTCGCAGAGCCCATAGTGAGAAGCCGACCTCACGATATCCTGCCCACAGAGCCCATAGCGAGAGCCCGACCTGGAGATATCCTGCCTGCAGAGCCCATAGTAAGAGGCCAACCAGGCGATATCTTGCACGCAGAGCACATAACGAGAGGCCAACCTGGAGATATCCTGCCCACAGAACCCATAGCGAGAGGCCAATCTGGGTGATATCCTGCCCGCAGATCCCATAGTAAGAGGCCAACCTGGCGATATCCTGCATGCAGAGCACATAACGAGAGGCCAACCTGGAGATATCCTGCCCACAGAGCCCATAGCGAGAGGCCATCCTGGTGATATCCTGCCTGCAGAGCCCATAGTGAGAGGCCGACCTGGTGAAATCTTCCCCGCAGAGCCCATAGTGAGAGGCCAACCTGGCGATATCCTGCCCGCAGAGCCCATAGTGAGAGGCCGACCTCGTGATATCCTGCCTGCAGAGCCCATAGTGAGAGGCCAACCTGGCGATATCCTTTTCGCAAAGCCCATAGTGAGAGGCCGACCTGGAGATATCCTGCCTATAGAACCCATAGTGAGAGGCTGACCTGGCAATATCATGCCCACAGAGCCCATAGCGAGAGGCCGACCTGGCAATATCCTGCCTGCAGACCCCATAGTGAGAGGCTGACCTAGCGATGTCCTGCCCGCAGAGCCCATAGGAAGATGCCAACCAGGCGATATCCTTTTTTTTGCAGAGCCCATAGTGCGAGGCCAACCTGGCGATATCCTGCCCACAGAGCCCATAGTGAGGGGCCAACCAGGGTGATATCCTGCCCGCAGAGCCCATAGTGAGAGGCCATCCTGGTGATATCCTGCCCACAGAGCCCATAGTGAGAGGCCGACCTGGCGATATCCTGTCTACAGAGCCCATAGTGAGAGGCCGACCTGGCGATATCCTGCCCACAGAGCCCATAGTGAGAGGCCAACATGGTGATATCCTGCCCGCAGAGCCCATAGTGAGAGGCCGACATCGCGATATCCTGCCTGCAGAGCCCATAGTGAGAGGCCAACCTGGCGATATCCTTTTCGCAAAGCCCATAGTGAGAGGCCGACCTGGAGATATCCTGCCCATAGAACCCATAGTGAGAGGCTGACCTGGCAATATCATGCCCACAGAGCCTATAGCGAGAGGCCGACCTGGTGATATCCTGCCTGCAGACCCCATAGTGAGAGGCCGACCTGGCGATGTCCTGCCGCAGAGCCCATAGGGAGATGCCAACCAGGCTATATCCTTTTTTTTGCAGAGCCCATAGTGCGAGGCTAACCTGGCGATATCCTGCCCACAGAGCCCATAGTGAGGGGCCAACCAGGGTGATATCCTGCACGCAGAGCTCATAGTGAGAGGCCGACCTGGGTGATATCCTGCCCACAGAGCCCATAGTGAGAGGCCAACCTGGGTGATATCCTGCCCGCAGAGCCCATAGTGAGAGGCCGACATGGGTGATATCCAGCCCACAGAGCCCATAGTGAGAGGCCGACCTGGGTGATATCCTGTCTGCAGAGCCCATAGTGAGAGGCCGACATGGGTAATATCCTGCCCACAGAGCCCATAGTGAGAGGCCGACCTGGCGATATCCTGCCCGCAGAGCCCATAGTGAGAGGCCGACCTGGCGATATCCTGCCCACAGAGCCAATAGTGAGAGGCCGACCTGGGTGATATCCTGCCCGCAGAGCCCATAGTGAGAGGCCGACCTGGCGATATCCTGCCCACAGAGCCAATAGTGAGAGGCCGACCTGGCGATATCCTGCCCACAGAGCCCATAGTGAGAGGCCGACCTGGGTGATATCCTGCCTGCAGAGCCCATAGTGAGAGGCCGACCTAGCGATATCCCGCCCACAGAGCCCATAGTGAGAGGCCGACCTGGGTGATATCCTGCCCACAGAGCCCATAGTGAGAGGCCGACCTGGCGATATCCTGTCTGCAGAGCCCATAGTGAGAGGCCGACCTAGCGATATCCCGCCTGCAGAGCCCATAGTGAGAGGCCGACCTGGCAATATCCTGCCTGCAGAGCCCATAGTGAGAGGCCGACCTGGGTGATATCCTGCCCGCAGAGCCCATAGTGAGAGGCCGACATGGGTGATATCCAGCCCACAGAGCCCATAGTGAGAGGCCGACCTGGGTGATATCCTGCCCATAGAGCCCATAGTGAGAGGCCGACCTGGGTGATATCCTGCCCGCAGAGCCCATAGTGAGAGGCCGACCTGGGTGATATCCTGCCTGCAGAGACCATAGTGAGAGGCCGACCTGGGTGATATCCTGTCTGCAGAGCCAATAGTGAGAGGCAGACCTAGCGATATCCCGCCTGCAGAGCCCATAGTGAGAGGCCGACCTGGGTGATATGCTGCCCGCAGAGCCCATAGTGAGAGGCCGACATGGGTGATATCCAGCCCACAGAGCCCATAGTGAGAGGCCGACCTGGGTGATATCCTGCCCGCAGAGCCCATAGTGAGAGGCCGACCTGGGTGATATCCTGCCCGCAGAGCCCATAGTGAGAGGCCGACATGGGTGATATCCAGCCCACAGAGCCCATAGTGAGAGGCCGACCTGGGTGATATCCTGTCTGCAGAGCCCATAGTGAGAGGCCGACCTGGGTGATATCCTGCCCACAGAGCCCATAGTGAGAGGCCGACCTGGCGATATCCTGCCCGCAGAGCCCATAGTGAGAGGCCGACCTGGGTGATATCCTGCCCACAGAGCCCATAGTGAGAGGCCGACATGGGTGATATCCTGCCCGCAGAGCCCATAGTGAGAGGCCGACATGGGTGATATCCAGCCCACAGAGCCCATAGTGAGAGGCCGACCTGGGTGATATCCTGTCTGCAGAGCCCATAGTGAGAGGCCGACCTGGGTGATATCCTGTCTGCAGAGCCCATAGTGAGAGGCCGACCTGGGTGATATCCTGCCCGCAGAGCCCATAGTGAGAGGCCAACCTGGGTGATATCCTGTCTGCAGAGCCCATAGTGAGAGGCCGACCTGGGTGATATCCTGCCCACAGAGCCCATAGTGAGAGGCCGACCTGGCGATATCCTGCCCGCAGAGCCCATAGTGAGAGGCCGACCTGGGTGATATCCTGCCCACAGAGCCCATAGTGAGAGGCCGACCTGGGTGATATCCTGCCCACAGAGCCCATAGTGAGAGGCCGACCTGGCGATATCCTGTCTGCAGAGCCCATAGTGAGAGGCCGACCTAGCGATAACCTGCCTGCAGAGCCCATAGTGAGAGGCCGACCTGGCAATATCCTGCCTGCAGAGACCATAGTGAGATGCCACTCAACAGATACCACCATGGTGTTATACGCATGTGACATTATTGAACATCAGTCTGTACAGTTTAGTCTGTACACCGCATGAGCCAAATAGTAGTGAAGGCGCAGAGCGAGCCCTTCTTCATCTTCTTTTTGGTAATGACTGAGGGGTCGCTGTAGCCTGACTTCCACTGAAAAGAACTTCTGACATGTCACTGTAACTTTGTCAAGAGTTTCTAAAAATTAAATAATCAGAGCCATCTGCAGCCACCACTAGAGGGAGCTTAATACTTAATACAGTGTGCAGCTGGCTCCCTCTAGTGGCGGTTGCAGGTAGCCAGAAATCTACAACAGATAAAAAATATTATCATGAAATATGGAGATTTATTTTAGTCATTGCCTGTGCGCCATTATGTCAGACACACACGTATCTAACAATAGATTCAGGAAAAAGGAAGTGAAAGGACTGATAATCCAAACTGGTACCTTCCTTCTTACTTTTCGGTAATCATTGTGAATCTCTAGATAAACTATTGATCCACCTGATGATGGCGCTGAAGTCCATAGTATTAAAGGGGTTATCCCAAATGGACAATCCCTTCTTACAATGAAGCTGTCCGGGCGATCTGGTGATGCAGGAGGGGAAATATGTTGCACGGGCTTTATTAAATGGGATGTATATTTTTTTTTAGAAAAATTTGAGCGCAAAATACAGTTTGCAGCATGACCAGTAGATGGCAGCATTAAACTATGTAAGGCTGCATTGCTTTTCTCCAGAAACAAAAGAAAGCTCTCTAATGCCACCTACTGGAGATAGCTAAGAATGTCCCACATTTAAGACTAATCACTGGAGAAAAAAAAACGCATCAAGTGTGAACACAGCCTTATACAGTACCTCCAATACTTGGGACTAGGTGGATTATTGTCTTTCTTCTGGAGGTGAGCAGATTTGCATGATTTAGATGAAGTGATAATTAAACACAATAGTTACTGGTAAAATCAGAAGGATGGTGGAAGAAGACAAAATAAGTTAAATTCAAGATTAGGAAATAATACTGAGTGAGATGTTAGAAAATAGTTAAATAAAAAAGTGGCATAATCAGAGTGCATTCTATGGTATTACCACCAGAGGGTGCAGCAAGCAATTAGCTGCAGAATAAACTGCATTTCTGACTGCAGAGTCAATATTATATTTGGCAGCTGCAATAATATTAGGCAACTGGTAATGCCTTACTACTGTATTTATAGCTTCTGATACCCTATAGGTTTATTCAGTATTATTTATTTTATCAAATTATTTATTTATTTAGTATTATTAATTACATATAATATATTATTTATTTAGAACAATTTATTAATTATTTATTTTGTATTAAATATAATTTATTATCTACTTTTAGATATAATTATTTATTTTGCATTATTTATTACATGTCATTTATTATTCATTACTTATTTAATATTATTTATTACATAACATTTATTATTTATTTTGAATCTATTTATTGCATATAATTTATTTATTTTGAATCTATTTATTGCACATAATGTATTATTTATTTTGTATTACTTATTTATTATTTCTGTTGCATTATTTATTGCATAAAATGTATTATATATTTAGCATTTTTATTATATATAATGTCATATTTTTTGTTGTTACATATAACGTATTATTTATTTAGAATTATTTATGAATTATTTATTTTTTATTACTTATTACATGTAATTTCTTATTTATTTTGTATTTATTTCTTATTTATTTTGTATTATTTATTACATATAATTTATTATCTGCTTAGTATTATTTATTTATTATTTATGTATTAATTAACTAAATAATTCACAGATGTCTATTTCCACAGTGGGAGTTATCAGCATGTGGAATTTAACCAGCTAATAGTAATGGCGTTATACTAGAAACTGAAAAGTTCTCCAGGGGATTGGCTGTAAAAAGAAAAAAATAACAAGCCAGTTGATACTCGCTAACCAGCAGTCACCTGGATCAAGTGCAGGATTCTCTGTGGCCTGCGCTGACACAAGAAGCGGACCGCTACTGCCTGTGATTGGCGGCAGCGGTCAGGTGACTAGAGTAGCTCGTACCAACTGATTTTTTTTATGATGCTCAAGTCATAATTGAGCACAATGTAGGAGCAGTGAACCACAAATTCCCTGCTCCGCCGTTCACTCTGTGACAGTCATGCTCTGTGCCGCTATCTGTACAGGCCAGAAGAAGCACCCTGCATGCTCCCAGATATATTGTGGAATGGGGGCTAGCTAGTTACAAGATTATGTGTAGTGTTTTAAAAGGTACTATTTTTCTGAGTGGCTGGGGAACTAAGGGGGCAACATGCAGTGTGGGGGGCACTATGAGGAACATCATGCTGTGTTAGTGCACTGACAGGACATGATACTTTGTGGGGGGTACTATGTGGGACATCACACTGTAAAGGGGCACCGACAGGAAATCATACTGCGTGGGGGCACTGACAGGACATAGTTCTGTGTGGGGGCACTAAGGGACATTATGCTGTGTGGGTTCACTGACAGGACAGCATACTGTATGGGGGTCACTAAGAGACATTATGCTGTGGTGGGGCACTGACAGGTCATCATACTGTGTGAGGGGCACTAAGAGACATCATACTGCATGGGGGCACTAAGGGACATCACACTGTGTGGGGGCACTAAGGGACTTTATGCTGTGTGCGGGCACTGACAGGAAATAATTCTGTGTGGGTGCACTAAGGGACATCATGCTGTGTTAAGGCATTGACAGCAGGACATCACAATGTGTGAGGGACACTAACCAGACACTGGTGTGACAGTGATGCCCCAATATAGCCCTGGAATCAATGCATTCCCAATACCTTATTCCAGAGGGCATTCAGGGGAGTTCACTGCACTCATTGTGCAAGAGAGTCAGAATGTGGAGACATGTACAGTCATGGCCAAAAGTTTTGAGAATGACACAAATATTATATTTTCACATGATCTGCTGCCCTCTGGTTTTTATGTGTGTTTGACAGATGTTTTTATCACAGACAGAAATATAATTGCAAACATATGAGTAACAAAAGCTTATATTGACAGTTAGAATGAGTTAATGCAGCAAGTCAATATTTGCAGTGTTGACCCTTCTTCTTCAGGACCTCTGCAATTCTCCCTGGCATGCTCTCAATTAACTTCTGGACCAAATCCTGACTGATAGCAGTCCATTCTTGCACAATCAATGCTTTCATTTTGTCAGAATTTTTAGGTTTTTGTTTGTCCACCCGTCTCTTGATGATTGACCACAAGTTCTCAATGGGATTAAGATCTGGGGAGTTTCCAGGCCATGGACCCAAAAAATCTCTATGTTTTGTTCCCTGAGCCATTTAGTTATCACCTTTGCTTTATGGCAAGGTGCTCCATCATGCTGGAAAAGGCATTGTTAATCGCCAAACTGCTCTTGGAGGGTTGGGAGAAGTTGCTCTTGGAGGACATTCTGGTACCATTCTTTATTCATGGCTGTGTTTTTAGGCAAGACTGTGAGAGAGCCGATTCCCTTGGCTGAGAAGCAACCCCACACATGAATGGTTTCAGGGTGCTTAACAGTTGGCATGAGACAAGACTGGTGGTAGCGCTCACCTTGTCTTCTCCGAATGAGGCGCTTTCCTGATGTCCCAAACAATCGAAAAGGGGATTCATCAGAGGAAATAACTTTACCCCAGTCCTCAGCAGTCCACTGCCTGTACCTTTTGCAGAATATCAGTCTGTCCATGATGTTTTTTCTGGAGAGAAGTGGCTTCTTTGCTGCCCTCCTTGAGACCAGGCCTTGCTCCAAGAGTCGCGCCTCACAGTGCGTGCAGATGCACTCACACCTGCCTGCTGCCATTCCTGAGCAAGCTCTGCACTGCTGGTAGCCCGATCCCGCAGCTGAAACACTTTTAAGAGACGGTCCTGGCGCTTGCTGGTCTTTCTTGGAGTCTTTTTGGCAACAATGGAACCTCTCTCCTTGAAGTTCTTGATGATGCGATAGATTGTTGACTGAGGTGCAATCTTTCTAGCTGCGATACTCTTCCCTGTTAGGCCATTTTTGTGCATTGCAATGATAACTGCACGTGTTTTTTTAGAGATAACCATGGTTAACAGAAGAGAAACAATGATGCCAAGCACCAGCCTCCTTTTAAAGTGTCCAGTGGTGTCATTCTTACTTAATCATGACAGATTGATCTCCAGCCATGTCCTCATCAACACCCACACATGTGTTAATGGAGCAATCACTGAAAAGAGGTTAGCTGGTCCTTTTAAGGCAGGGCTGCAATGATGTTGAAATGTGTTTTGGGGGATAAAGTTCATTTTTTAGCCAAATATTGACTTTGCAAGTAATTGCTGTTAAGCTGATCACTCTTTATAACATTCTGGAGTATATGCAAATTGCCATTAGAAAAAGTGAAGCAGTAGACTTTGTAAAAATTAATATTTGTCTCATTCTCAAAACTTTTGTCCATGACTGTAGGCAACCTTTGCCGATATACATAATTCTTGATTCGCCAGATGCTCTGAATATTCCTCATGCCTTATACTGCAGTGTTGCTTGTTCAGAATGACTGCTTCATATAAGCAAAAATTCTGATTTCCAAAACAGTGTGTAGGGTGCAGGGTAGAGTGCAGGGTGTACGATGAAGGGTTCAGGGTGCAGAGTGCATGGTGTAGGGTGCAAGGTGCATAGTGTAGGGTGCAGAGTGCATAGTGTAGAGTGCAGGGTTCTTGGTGTAGGGTGCAGAGTGCATAGTGTAGGGTGCAGGGTTCTTGGTGTAGGGTGCAGGGTTCTTGGTGTAGGGTGCAGGATTCTTGGTGTAGAGTGCAGGGTTCATGGTGTAGGTTGCAGGCTTCATGGTGTAGGATGCAGGGATCTTGGTGTAGGGTGCAGGGTTCATGGTGTAGAGTGCAGGGTTCTTGGTGTAGGGTGCATGGTGTAGGGTGCAGGGTGTATGGTTATTGGTGTATGGTGCAGGGTTTATGGTGTAGAGTGCAGGGTTCCTGGTGTAGGGTGCAGGGTTCTTAGTGTACGGTGCAGGGTTCTTGGTGTAGGGTGTAGGGTTCATGGTGTAGGGTGCAGGGTTCTTGGTGTAGGGTGCATGGTGCAGGGTGTAGGGTGCATGGTTATTGGTGTACGGTGCAGGTTCATGGTGTAGAATGCAGGGTTCTTGGTGTAGGGTGCAGGGTTCTTGGTGTAGGGTGCATGGGGTAGGTTGCATGGTGTAGGGTGCAGGGTTCTTAGTGTACGGTGCAGGGTTCTT
The DNA here is from genome assembly GCA_033576555.1 of Oophaga sylvatica. NCBI lineage: Eukaryota > Metazoa > Chordata > Amphibia > Anura > Dendrobatidae > Oophaga > Oophaga sylvatica. The sequence continues at coordinate 433,306,450 of JARQOD010000003.1, read as the reverse complement.
TGTGTAGGGTGTAGGGTGCAGGGTTCATGGTGTAGGGTGCAGGGTTCTTGGTGTAGGGTGCATGGTGCAGGGTGTAGGGTGCATGGTTATTGGTGTACGGTGCATGTTCATGGTGTAGAGTGCAGGTATCCTGGTGTAGGGTTCTTTGTGTACGGTGCAGGGTTCTTGGTGTAGGGTGTAGGGTGCAGGGTGCTTGGTGTAGGGTGTAGGGTGCAGGGTTCATGGTGTAAGGTGCAGGGTTCTTAGTGTAGGATGCAGGGTTCATGGTGTAGGGTTCTTGGTGTAGGATGCAGGGTTCTTGGTGTAGGGTGCAGGGTTCTTGGTGTAGGGTGAAGGGTTCTTGGTGTAGGGTGCAGAGTTCATGGTGTAGTATGCAGGGTTCTTGGTGTAGGATGCAGGGTTCTTGGTGTAGGGTGCAGGGTTCATGGTGTAGTATGCAGGGTTCATGGTGTAGTATGCAGGGTTCTTGGTCTAGGGTGAAGAGTTCTTGGTGTAGGGTGCAGGGTTCATGGTGTAGGGTGCAGGGTTCATGGTGTAGGGTTCTTGGTGTAGGATGCAGGGTTCTTGGTGTAGGATGCAGGGTTCATGGTGCAGGTTGCAGGGTGTTGTGGGCCCCTGCCCTCCTGTCCCGCTCCATTATGTGTGAACATTTCTGTGATTCCTTTGTGTAATGACTGAAGTTTTTCATTTTGGTGCAGGCTATAAATAGTCATGTGAAATTGTTCTGGGCACATCCCCCTGCCCTGTAATCCTGGAGGGGAGACATATTTGCTGTATCTGTCCTCGGCGGTCTGCCCCTGTAATCAGTGCTCGCTCGCCTGTTCTCTCAGCATCTGGCTTCTTTCCCTTTATTATCCCAATTCCCATTTCACTTTGCTCCAAACTGAGACCAAACTTTTCCACAAGAGAAAACCCAGAGTCCATGTCGCTCGGCCCCTTACTCGGCCGCCTTTCCTCCCTCCAGCTCTCCACTTTCTGCCTGTCCCCATGTGTCTTCCCCTCTCACTGTGCTCTGTTACAGCCTTCATTTCCTTTTTCTGTTTTCAGGCTGTGGGGGTCCCAGGAGGATCCAGAAATAACCCCTTTTATCAGCGCAGCCTATGACTAAAGCTAGCAACAACAAAGGCAACACCAGAAACCAGGCCGCATTCTCTTACCTAAATGTGCAGGAGCATACGTACAATGCATTCAGTGAGAAGATTCCCATGTGCTATTCCCAATAACTCTGCAATTTACCTCTTATTAAAAATCATCTCTGGTCTCAAGAATGCAGGGATTTTTAATTCTATTGTGTACTGCCCATTATCACCGACCACATCTGCAGTCTATCAGTGGTGGCCGGTCTCCTAGGAAAGGGACACAGCACTTACACCCTCTTTGCTATTAAGCTTGTAAGCGCTGCTCTGCAGCGGTACTGGTCCCTGAATCCCAGCTAGCTTCATTGTCCCTGAGCTTCTCCAATGCTGCAGAGGCAATGTTACCTCTGCAAGCAACTTTGGAGGGCACATAATTCAGACCAGTGGTTCAACCATCAGGAGTGCACAAAGTAGGAAGCTGGGAGGTAGATGATGTAAAGTTAGAGGATGTGAACATACCTTTAATTGAACCTTGATGTGAAAAGGGTAAGCACCTAAGCCCCAAAGAAAATTGGCAAAATGGCTCCCACCTGCCATGTGCCATTTCATATACTGGTGTTTTCTTATCCAACATAAGAACAGGATCTGTCTTGCCAACCTATTAAAGGTAACCGTCCCAGAAATCAATATTCACCCTTAACAAAAAAGTCTTGCCACATGATTTACTATATGAAGCCAAACCAGTAGTGATGAGTCATTTGTGACTAATCTGGCACCAAGAGCTGGCTTCTTTATGCCAACAAAGGGAGTCCGGACTCGAGTGAGAACCACGGGTTGTCATTGGGGGTGAAATTGCTGTCAATGCAGGCTTCCGGCCACATTGGGATGGGAGTGATTTTACCAGCTTGTGAACACATATTTACTCGGATTCCCTTTAAAGTCGCTTCACCAAAAAGAACCAGGACATTCTTCAAAGGAAAAAGATCACTATTTGCAGACAGCTGTTTCAGGGTTCTTTCCCCTCATCAGTGCAAAGTAAGATGCTGGTTGGTGGGATTAAGGCTATGATGGAGGTCTAGGGATTCTCTTTGTTAAGTGTAAGGAGGTTTGTAAGCCTGTCAATACTCCCTGGAAAAAGTAATGCACAAAGCCTCTTCAAATAGGAAGAAAGCAAAGTCTCTAGTTGACGTTCTCCTCAATTAGAAAATTTACCGACCAGGCCTTCATCGAAGGCACACTCACCCATCCAACGAGTCTTCTACTTTGCACTGATGATGGATGACAACCCTGAAACAGTTGCCTGCAAATGGAGGTAATTTCCTTTTGAACAAGACTATGATTTGGTCATGTGTCATCACTTTGAGGTGTTACTATCAATAGTTGTTCTCTTCCTCCTTGCTTTTACCAGGGAGCATAGCCGATAAGTATCCTATATCAATTTGACGCTGTCCTTAAGGAGAAACTTTACCGGCCCAAGACTTATGTAATACATACTTAGCAACTCTTCAGAAGGTAGGGTACACTTCCAAAAAAAGGTGAGACCTCCCAGGCTTCTGTTGGAAAGGTATGGTAAATTGCTGGTGTGCCAAGTATTATGTTAGCGAATCCTCCTGGGAATCTTTATTCTTTTGGGGTCTTTCTAGGTTCTTTGGGAGCATATAATACAGCACAATGTATATAAAACCTCTGGATTGGTGGTCCTCTATGGTGTACGCCCACGGCTGGTACGGTAATGAGATAACTGACGGACAAGCAGGGTCAGCAGGAAATCTGTGCCAAGAAAGGGTGACTGTCCAAAAAATCATTAGCCTGGAGTCAATCCCTCCCTGTTCTCCGAGTGTTTTCTTTGTGATTTTGTGCCGTGTTGGCAGGATTTCTGAAACATAAATTTTGGACATTTATTGGAAACCTGAGCAGAAGCCAAGGGCGTAACTAAAGCCATGGCTGCCTTGTGACTGCTCCGGTGCCTAGCTGGCAGAATAAGTGCTTTTGACCTTCGATCTTCATCTAAAATGTTGCTTTATTTAGGACATCATTGGATTTTGTTAGTTCTATAGAAAATCTTGTTATGTTCAAGATGTCTTATAATGTTATTTCCATCTTCAAAAACGAGTGTTGTCGGATAGAGCTTGTAAAAACAAGTACTTTTGCAATTTACTGCGTATTAAAATTTTCACCCGTTTTTGAGATATCAACACTTCTTTTGTTTACAGATCGTTGCCTTGGAGACTGACCACTGCTGTTGTCTAGCCTGTAAGCGTTACCCTGATGCTGGCCATCAGCAGTCTTCCCCATGATTGTGGAGCTACTGAAACAGACTAAGGGACCTTTTTAAACTCTTAGGAAGTCTTTGCAGGTGTTTTTTGTTAATTATTCTAATTTAGGCTAAGTTCACATTTGCGTATATGTCCGTAGCGAATCATCTGCATACGCAAACGCATGCCAAAACACATGCAAATGCATGTTTACGCAGTGTTTTATCCGCATCATCTTACACATGACGCCAAAAAAAGCTGCGTGTATGCGTTTGCATGCATTTTTGCATGTGTTTGTGTTGTTTATGCGCATGCATTCGATATTTCCAGGTGCTGCAATCAGTTCCTGGACATGCGCAGTCTGAAGTCCGCTAGCGCATCGAACACATCCATGCGCATGTCCTTGCGTATTGTATCAATGCGTTCCCATAGACAGTAATACAGTTTTTTTTACGCACTCACCTGCATGTGCATGACTGCGCATGTTTGACGGATTTTTGATGCTTCAAAAAATGCAACATGTGCATTCGCCGGACACCGCCGCACACCGCGAAACGACGCATGCGTATGGAAACGCATGCAAATGCAAGTCTCTGTGTACACGATGTTGAAGATATGTACGCATGACGTATGCGGATCAAACGCTGTGCGTACAGACGCAAATGTGAAACCAGCCTTACTGAGAAAATGACTTTTGGGTTTTCATTGGCTGTAAGCCATAATCATCAATATTAACAGAAATAAAACACGTGAAATAGATCACTCTGTGTGTAATGACTCTATATAATATATGAGTTTCACTTTTTGCATTGAAGAACTGAAATACAGTAAATTAACTTTTGGATGATATTCTAATTTTGTGGGAAGCACCTGTATCTGTTGCATTATTCCTGTGTCCTCTTGTGTATAAATATGTGACTGTTCAGATTTTGTGTTATTCTCTTCCTGATGAAGAGATCTGAGTAGTCTCAAAAGCTTGCAATTTGTTACCATCTTTTCAGTTAGTCATTAAAAGGTATCAACCACTGAGGACTCTCTAATCTTAATATTTTTCTATTAAAAATGAGAAATCTTGCAATTCTCACACCAGCCACCGGGGCTTTTTAGACTCTAACATCCTGTAGTTTCAGAAAACACTTGAACATTAGCAACAATGAACAGACCCTATCTTTTACATTGAAACATCTAATGAGCATGCATACCTCCCAACTTTTGAAGATGGGAAAGAGGGACAGAGGTTGCAGCGCGCATAGCGCGCCGCGGCAAATTTTAGGCCATGCCCCTGACCACACCCATTTCACAACTAATCACACCCATGTCCACGCCCCAACTACACCCATTTAGCCCTGCTGATCACACGGACTGGTACTGAGGGCACAGTGGCTGGCATTATGGGATCAGTGGCTGGTACTGTGCGCACACTGACTGGTACTGAGGAAAAGAAAGAAAGAGCAGAGTTTTAAAGTGCTCCTCGGGGCTCCGCCGTGTACTCCTGTGTCCACGGGGAAAGTAAGCTGCCAGCCGGGACAGCGGGGCAGACCCTCTCTCAAAATCGGGACTGTTGGGAGGTATGAATGCTCCCCACCATACACCTTGTACATGCACGGCTCCGCACACCTCATACACACACGGTTCCCCTCTGTACACCTCGCGCACACACGGCTCCGCTCCTTACACGGCTCCACTCCGTACACCTCGCGCACACATGGCTCCACTCAGTACACACACGGCTTCACTCCGTAAACCTCGTACATACGCAGCCACGCTCCGTAAACCTTGTACACATGTGGCTTTGCACCATACACCTCGTATACATGCAGTTCCGCTCCGTACACCTCGTACACATGCGTTTCCGCTCCGTACACCTCGTACACACGCGGTAACGCTCCATACACACGCGGCTGCACTTCTCTACACCCCGTACACACACGGCTCTGCTCCGCTCCGTACACACACGGCTCTGCTCCGCTCCGTACACACACGGCTCAAGCACGGAGCCCTGTGTGTACGGAGATGAGCGGCTCAGCTCCGTGCACACACTGTACTGCTACAGCCACCTCGTACACACACAGCTCCGCTCCATACACCTCGCACACATGCGGTTCCGCTCCGTACACCTCGTACACACACGGTTCCGCTCCGTACACCTCGTACACACGTGGCTCCAGTTCTCTACACCCCGTACACACACGGTTCTGCTCCGTACACACACGGCTCCGCTCCGTACACGGCTCCACTCCGTACACCTCGCGCACACATGGTTCCACTCAGTACACACACGGTTTCACTCCGTAAACCTCGTACATACGCAGCCACGCTCTGTAAACCTTGTACACATGTGGCTTTGCACCATACACCTCGTATACATGCAGTTCCGCTCCGTACACCTCGTACACATGCGTTTCCGCTCCGTACACCTCGTACACACACGGTAACGCTCCATACACACGCGGCTGCACTTCTCTACACCCCGTACACACATGGCTCTGCTCCGCTCCGTACACACACGGCTCAAGCACGGAGCCCTGTGTGTACAGAGATGAGCGGCTCAGCTCCGTGCACACACTGTACTGCTACAGCCACCTCGTACACACACAGCTCCGCTCCATACACCTCGCACACATGCGGTTCCGCTCCGTACACCTCGTACACACGTGGCTCCACTTCTCTACACCCCGTACACACACGGTTCTGCTCCGTACACACACGGCTCAAGCACGGAGCCCTGTGTGTATGGAGATGAGCGGCTCAGCTCCGTACACACACTGTACTGCTACAGCCACCTCGTACACACACAGCTCCGCTCCATACACCTCGCACACATGCGGTTCCGCTCCGTACACCTCGTACACACGCGGCTCCACTTCTCTACACCCCGTACACACACGGTTCTGCTCCGTACACACACGGCTCAAGCACAGAGCCCTGTGTGTACAGAGATGAGCGGCTCCGCTCCGTACACACACTGCACTGCTACAGCCACCTCGTACACACACAGCTCTGCTCCATACACCTCATACACACACGGCTCCGCTCCGTACACCTCGTACACACACGGCTACGCTCCATACACTTTTCACACACGGCTCCGCTCTATATACCTCGTACACACACGACTCTGCGACATCCACACTGTAAATCCCTCCTGACCCCTCACATAAACTTACCCTCAGCCACTGCAGCCAGCACCCATGACAACCAGCACAGCAGACTTGTACACGAGCCTGGCCATGTGACACCCAACTCCTCCCCTCCTGTGACCTCATCACAGGTCCTGTGTGCACAGAGTAGGAAGCTCAGCAGCAGGTCATTGCTCTGCTGTGAGAAGCTAAAGTGCAGCGCTGGAAGGCAACTATAGGGTGTATGGGGGGCGTGGCGGCTCAGCTCACTGCGGGACACATAGTGTCCCGCCGGGACAGCGGGAGGAGGGGGTCAGAATCGGGACTGTCCCGGCCAAATCGGGACGGTTGGGAGGTATGAGCATGTACAAAGGTCATTGTGATGGGGCAGGGTCAACTATGACATCACATTTTTTGATTGGTGGATTCTGTGTTATCAGCTATATATAGAGGAGTTATTAATCATTGTACAGGAGGAGGAGGTGAGCTGTGACATCACCTATTGTGAATGGTGGATCCTGTGTTTCTACTGTATATAGAGGTGTTATCAGTCATTGTACAGGAGGAGGAGGTGATCTGTGAGATTATCTACTGTATATAGTGGTGTTATCAGTAATTGTACAGGAGGAGGTGAGCTGTGACATCACCTATTGTGAATGGTGGATCCTGTGTTATCTACTGTATATAGAGGTGTTATCAGTCATTGTACAGGAGGAGAAGGAGGTGAGCTGTGACATCACCTATTGTGAATGGTGGATCCTCTGTTATCTAGTGTATATAGAGGTGTTATCAGTCATTGTACAGGAGGATGTGAGCTGTGACATCACCTATTGTGAATGGTGGATCCTGTGTTATCTACTGTATATAGAGGTGTTATCAGTCATTGTACAGGAGGAGGAGGTGAGCTGTGACATCACCTATTGTGAATGGTGGATCCTGTGTTTCTACTGTATATAGAGGTGTTATCAGTCATTGTACAGGAGGAGAAGGTGATCTGTGAGATTATCTACTGTATATAGTGGTGTTATCAGTAATTGTACAGGAGGAGGTGAGCTGTGACATCACCTATTGTGATTGATGGACTCTCTTATCAGCTGTATAAAGAGGTGAGATAAGTCATTGTCATTCTCCCTATGATGATAAGGACCAGGGCCACCATCAGGGCATTACTGCCCTGACTGGCATATGGGGCCCAATCAGCAGAGGGTGCCCGCATCGGGCCCCATCTCTTCTGCTGATCAGGCCCCAGCAGCAAGATTCTGCCAGTGCAGTAACTAAACCTGCGTCCGAGACCCACACTGCAATAGTTAAAGCCGCCAGCCAATCGGAGGCTGGCAGCTGACATCAGCGCGCATGTCGCCGGTGTATGACGTCATTGTCATTCACCGGTGAGGGTGCGCTTGAAATGCCTGGAGGGATCATCGCAGCCGGGGTAGAATGGAGAAACGGGGGCAGAATGGAGACACGGTGGCAGGATTGGAGACAAAGGGGGCAGGATTGGAGACACAGGGAGCATGATGGAGACACAGGGAGCATGATGGAGACACGGGGCAGGATGGAGACACGGGGACAGGATGGAGGCACGGGGGGCAGGATGGAGACATGGGGCAGAATGGAGACACGGGGCAGAATGCAGACACGGGGGCAGGATTGGAGACAAAGGGGCAGGATTGGAGACACAGGGGGCAGGATGGAGACAGATGGGGCTGGATGGAGACAGATGGTGCAGGATCATGGGGCAGGATGGAGACAGATGGGGCAAGATCATGGGACAGAAGGGGCAGGATCATGGGACAGATGGGGAAGGATCATAGGACAGATGGGGCAGGATCATGGGGCACATGGAGGCAGATGGGGCAGGATGGAGACAGATGGTGCAGGGTCATGGGGCAGGATGGATACGATGGAGTCAGATGGGGCTAGATCATGGGACAGAAGGGGCAGGATCATGAGACAGATGGGGAAGGATCATGAGACAGATTGGGCAGGATCATTGGACAGATGGGGCAGGATCATGAGACAGAATCATGGGACACATGAGGCAGGAGCAGGAGATCATATGGGGCAGGATCGAGAGATCATATGGGGCAGGATTGGACATCACATGGGGGCAGGATGGGAGAATATATGGCTGGAGCCAGGAATGAGACACACGGGGCCAGGATAGGGGATATTATTACCATAGGGGCTAATTAAGGGATATTATTACTGCAGTGATGTATCTATTTTATTTTTTAGCATACTGTTTTAAATGGGAGGGCGGTCCTGTTACTGTGCAGAGCAATACTGTTGCCTTTTTTTCTTCATCTGGTGTAGTTTAGAATTTGGGAAAAAAATAAGTAATGTGTTCTGCAAGCGGTGCTCTAGATAACTGTTATTTCCTGCAGAGACGAGCCTTGGCTGGAAGAAGTGACGGCGGTCTGTGCTGGATGAAGATGAAAAGCGAAGATAAAGGATTTTCCCAAATATGTCACTGATGAGTCAGTGTGTTACCTGTACACTGACACTATACACTGTATACTATATACAATGGTCCTGTGTACAATGTCACCAGTGATCACTGTATTATCTTTACACTATATACAGAGTTCCTGTGTATAATGTCACCAGTGATCACTGTATTACCTGTACACTGACACTATATACAGAGCTCCTGTGTATGTCACTGGTGATCCCTGTATTACCAGTACACTGACACTATATACAGAGCTCCTGTGTATACTGTCATCGGTGATCACTGTATTACCTGTACATAGACACTGCATGCTAAATACAGATCTCCTTTGTATAATGGCACTTATGGTGATATTAGTATTGTTTTTTTTTATTACTGATCAGTATTGTAGTATTCAGTCACTATGTGGTGGTAATATGTTGTCCGGCCATGGTGTGGCGGTAAGTGTTCCTTGTATGTACTATTTATTGGTCAATATGTGGTAGTAATATGTGGTCTGGACATGGTGCGGTGGTATTTGTCCCTTGTATGTGATATTATTCAGTCACTGTGGTGGTAATATGTGGTCTGGACATGGTTTGGCGGTATTTGTTCCTTGTATGTGGTATTATAGGTCACTATGTGGTGGTAATATGGTGTCTGGTCATGGTGCGAAATTACTTGTCCCCTGTATGTGATATTATTGGTAATTTTAAAAATTGAAAAATAAATAAAAATATACCTAAATTGTATTGGATATTTTAACAAACGTTTAATAGGTTAGAGTAGAGTAGGGCCCGGCCAAAAGAGTCTACCTTGTCTTGGTGGCGGCTTAGAAAATCTTTTGGCCAAAACAAAAGCAGCTGGCTATGTGTGTGATTCGTGATGGGAACTGTTAATGTGTGATTGGTGAGAAGTGGAGTTTTTCTAAGAGCGAGCGGTGGGACTGTGGACAGTTCGAGGGGTGGAGGCAGGGCTGGGGTCAAGCCTGGGCGCAGTCTCAAGGGTGCCCCGAAAATTTTGCCAGTATGGGGCCCTGAAATTCCTAGTGGCAGTCCTGTTTGCTTTTTTAATAAAGATCGTGCTATGATACATGACACGCAAAAGCCTGATTAAAAAACAATGGGTCATTTTTCTGATGATACAATCGCTGTAATAGGCAGAATAATACTTCATTTCTCCTATGAGAGAGCTTCAGGAAAAATTAATACTTGATTTTTCAAAAATGACATCTGATCTTTGGGAAACATGAAGAAAACATCTCATTTGGGGTTTGAATTAAAGGATAAGGAGGAATTCGAAAGTCTAGTGCTCAGTGCTCATTGAGCCAATGGGATCAGTGATACTTCTGCCATCACCCTCTCCAGGATTTGGGTTTGTCTCCTTGAATTAGCGTCCTGCAGTTGGTTTTCTGCCTCGTGCTTGGGATTAGGACCCATCACTAGTCCTCCTCCTCCTCACATCCCTATGTTATGTCATTTGGAAGCTTTTGAACATATAAAATGTGCTCGTGTCTTCCAGACTCAGGACGTTTTCCTGGTACGGAGAAAGTAAACATCTTAAGACGCTGTATACATTTTGTGTAGAGCGCAGGACCTTGGGTGTTAGTGCGGTGAATCATTGGTGTTATGGATCATTCAGGCCCGGACCCCACATATAGCGCCTGCTGCATCTCCGGAGGGCGCTACATACACTGCAAAAGCCAAAAATGCCATCTAGAAGAAAACTATGCGACTATTATTCCACACAAGTATATATCAAGAAATGGAATTGCAGATTAGCCCCATTGAAGTGAATTGAGTTGAGCTGCAGTACCAGGCAGAACCTATTGTTAAGGGTGGCACTATTTCTGAAAAAAAAAAGCCAGATTTTTCTAATTCTGGACGACCCATTTAAACTTATGGTATTATACTTTTAATGCTTGGCACACAGTAGTGTTTTCTGGTGGGGGTCCGAATCCTGAGACCCCCTAAATTTCTCAAACTAAGGGGCGGAAATTCTCAGCTTCTTCTCATATATGGGCTCAACAGAAAGTCAATGGGTCCGGGCTTCCTACTGGGCACAGTTGAGGATAAAGGGTATGCCACACTAAACAATATCGCTAACGGGATCGCTAAAAAACGTCACTATTTAGCGATCCCGTTAGCGATATTGTTCAGTGCGGCAGCTTCCAGCGACGAGCTTCCTGCTGTGATCTCGCTCGTCGCTGGAATCGTTCCGGACCCTATTTTCATCGCTGGCGCTCCCGCTGGGTAAGTATCTTATCGCTGTGTGGCACCTTTTCTTAGCGATTTAGCGGTACTTTTGTACCGCTAAAGTCGTTAAGAAGATCGCTAACGGCGATAGCGTCGTTAACTATATCGCTAAATGCGGCAGCATTTAGCGATATAGAAACAATCCCGCTAGCGATCTCATTAGTATGCAACGCTAACGAGATCGCTAGCGGGATAGCTCAGTGTGGCAGTACCTTAAGCTAAGCGATACTGTCCCTAAATCTGAGTGATCGGTGGGGGTCTCAGGATCTGTAAATATTCCTGAATAGGGGCGAGAACATATGAAACCTATTTATAAGTTTAGTTACCCTTTACCCTTCTCTATTGACAGACTCTAAAGGTCATTGAGTTGCAAACAGCGTAAATCTGCAGGGAATTGCTCTTGGCAGTGATTTGGTTAACAATCCCTATGAGACAATTGCTTTAAAAGCAATTCCCTAATGCAGTTTTTTCCCATCCTGCAGCTCATTAGCTTTTACAAAGTCACAAATGTCAGCATTTCCTGACAGCCTGAAGTGTATGTCTAGTAAAAGCAATTAATTTATTAAAAAAAGAGAATTGGACAATTGCTTATAGTGCAATTCCCATTTTGCAAATAGGAGTAATGTTATATAGTGTTGCATCTAAAAGTAAAATGTCACAATTAGTCCCTGACTTTGAGCAAATATTATTCTTCAAGAGCTGCGCAAATAAATCAAAGGCTAAAGGGTATGCCACACTGAACAATATCGCTAACGGGATCGCTAAAAAACGTCACTATTTAGCGATCCCGTTAGCGATGTTGTTCAGTGCGGCAGCTTCCAGCGACGAGCTTCCTGCTGTGATCTCGCTCGTCGCTGGAATCGCTCCGGACCCTATTTTCTCGTCGGCGCTCCCGCTGGGTAAGTATATATCGCTAGTGTGGCACCTTTTCTTAGCGATTTAGCGGTACTTTTGTACCGCTAAAGTCGTTAAGAAGATCGCTAACGGCGATAGCGTCGTTAACTATATCGCTAAATGTGGCCGCACTTAGCGATATAGAAACAATCCCGCTAGCGATCGCATTATTATGCGTCGTTATTGTGATCGCTAGCGGGATTGTTTAGTGTGGCAGTACCTTAAGACTGTGCCAGTGCATTCTGGGAGAGATTACTGGGCAAGAGGGGGTAAACTGGGGCGGGACGGCTCACTTCCTAGACAAGCAGCATTTATGACAGCCTGTGTGACTGCATGCAAATGCAATTTACACAGAACAATGTTCTAAGAAAACTGCTTAAAGTGCAATTCCTCAATGCTAATTTTTATATTGTCCTTATACTGTGCTGTAATTTTGCTGCATGAGACACCACAGTAACCGCTGCACCGCACAGAAAATTAGTGACGTGATATGAGGTCATTTGGTGTGGAGCCGATGCAACCATCCCATAGGTCCGTGTCCCTCGCTTGCCAACATTTACTGGCCCTCAACTGCCAGAAGCCGGGTGTGGACTTTTTCTTTAAGGCCGGCGTCAGACACAACTACAAAAAATCGGACCGTTTTAGTCGGTCGATTATCGGAACAAAATGAAAACATCACACATCCGCCTGGCATCCGATTTTCCTTCAAAGATGCGATTTAGTCGCATGTGTGTGTACCTTGTAACATCCGATTTTCATCCGACTTGCGAGAATTTCTCGCAGGCTTGCAAAACTGACATATAATGGATCCAAAAGAATAGTATTTAAATCACAAAAGAAAGAATAGATATATACACATAGAACACATATATATATATACACATGTCATTGTGACACATATATATACATATATTTATAGTTCTTACACTTCTACATACTGTAATAGCCGCTAATTCAATTGCCGGCTTTTGTGAAATCACAGAAGCCGACATGAAATGATACATTGTTTCCACACAGTTAACCATGTCATTTCCTGTATTTTGATATATGGTTTGAACTTACAATTACAGAAGTGTATGTGTGCCAAATTTCAGACATGTAGGGGTTAATTAAAGGTGTAAATTCGTTGAAAAAAAATGCGTGGGCTCACGCTGTATTTTCTCCACCAGACAGACAAAGCAAGCGAGTGGGGGCAGATAATAATAGCCTAGGGAGGGTACATTTTTTTGTGCCCCCCCTGGCTAATAACATCTGCCCCCAGACACCCCAGAAAGGGCAAATCTCTAATTAGATTTGCCCTTTCTGGCACTTTGCCCGTCTATTCCCATTGCCCTGTAGCGGTGGCGAATGGGTTAATAAGGGGTTAAAATGACCTTGCAATTGAAAGGTCACTTTAAGCCAGGTTAATAATTGAGAGCTGTCAATTAGACAACTATCAATTATTAATCCTATTGTATGAAAGAAAAATCAAACACACACACTTTAATAAAAAAGAAGTTTAATGAAATAATCACACAGTTTTTGACCATATTTTATTTTCCTGCTAAAACCATTTCCTGTAATAAAAATAAAATAAAAAAGCAAAATTATTCTTACCAATCCGATGTACAGTCAGGTCCCACGGTGTAATCCATCAGAAAGGGTTAACAGGTTAGAGCTCGCAGAGAGCTATAATGCTGTCTGCTGAGCTCTTACCCCCTGAATGAATAACTTACTCTCCCAGCGAAAGGAGAGGAATAGATTCATGAATGAAGCTTAATTGATTTATTGCCACTTTCACTTGAGTGACCTGACCTAAGGTGAAAGTGGGATACAATCAATTAAGCTTCATTCATTAATCACATCCTCTCCTGTCGGCAGGAGATAAGCTCATTCATTCAGGAGCTATCAGCTGAGCAGCATTAGTTGCGCTGCCTAGCTGATTGCTAGTTAACCCTTTGTGAAGGATTACATCGTGGGACGTGACAGATCGCCAGATAGGTAAGAATAATGTTGTTTTATTATTTTATATTTATTTTAGGAGATCAAGGGCGTCGCACGGATTAAGAGTAAAATAAAAGATGGTCAAAAAAATGTGTTTTTATTTCATTAAAATTATTTATTCTTAAAGTGTGTGTGTTTTTTTATTTACTTCAATAGGATTAATAATTGATAGTTGTCTAATTGACAGCTCTCAATTATTAACCTGGCTTAAAGTGACCTTTCAATTGCAAGGTCATTTTAACCCCTTATTAACCCATTCGCCACCGCTACAGGGCAATGGGAATAGACGGGCAAAGTGCCAGAAAGGGCAAATCTAATTAGAGATTTGCCCTTTCTGGGGTGTCTGGGGGCAGATGTTATTAGCCGGGGGGGGCACAAAAAAATGTACCCTCCCTAGGCTATTATTATCTGCCCCACTCGCTTGCTTTGTCTGTCTGGTGGAGAAAATACAGCGTGAGCCCACGCATTTTTTTTCAACGAATTTACACCTTTAATTAACCCCTACATGTCTGAAATTTGGCACACATATACTTATATGGTTTGAACTTACAATTACATATCAAAATACAGGAAATGACATGGTTAACTGTGTCTAAACAATGTATAATTTCATGTCGGCTTCTGTGAGTTCACAAAAGCCGGCAATTGAATTAGCGCCTATTACAGTATGTAGAAGTCTAGGAACTATAAATATATATATATATACATGTCACAATTACATGTATATATATATATATATATGTGTTCTATGTGTATATATCTATTCTTTCTATTCTTTATTAAAGCTGTCAGTGTGATTTTACAGTATAGCCGGGGATGAATTGTCGGCTTTTCTAAAGGACACCGATGCGATTTAATCGCAAGTCACACGTGCGGTCCGTTTGTAATCAGATTTTTCATCGCTCCCATAGACTTGCATTGGCGATAGTCGACCCACAATCGGTGACAATCGTAGCATGCTGCGATTGCACACGGACGTTTAAAACGGACCACAAAAAATCTGATACTGGGAGCTGCTCCATAGATTAACATAGGGCAGACTGCAATACGATATTTCATCGTATTGCAGTCGTCCGATTCTGTCGCCAGTGTGACGCCGGCCTAACGATTGTGGTTCTGGGTGGAGCGTGGATAAAAATGTATGGAATCCAAAATTGGTAAAGTTGGCATCCGAATAAAGGTATTATAGATGGATAGATAGATAGACAGATAGATAATAGATAGATAATAGATAGAGGATAGATAGATAATAGATAATAATAATTTTATTTCTATAGTGCCAACATATTCCGCAGCACTTTACATTATAGAGGGGACTTGTACAGACAATAGACATTACAGCATAACATAACATTACAGCATAACAATAAACACAGATCAAAGTAGATACCAAGAGGAATGAGGGCCCTGCTCACAAGCTCACAATCTATGAATAGATAGATAGATGATATATAATAGATAGATATAGAGATAATAGATAGATAGATAGATTGATAGATAATAGATATAGAGATCATAGATAATAGATAGATAATTCTATTTTGTGTTGTTACCTTGGATTAGTCTTGACTCTGTGACATTTTTTTTGTTGGAGGGATTTGCAGCCATTTGATGCTGAAAGATGTTGGCCATTACTTTTTTATTGATGGCCTATCATCAATATCTAATCGGTGATGGTGCGATACCTGGCACCTCCGCTCCACCGATCAGCAGTAACCGGCACCAGCCCAAAGTTCTTGGATGCTGTCAGAACACAGAAGATCCGTCTTTCCTATAGTGGCCGGGTACTACAGATCCACTCCCTATTAACCCTCCTGCAGCCACCCTGGAAATGATGGATGTGATGTGTTCTGGCAGCATCCAAGAAGACCAGGCCATCAGTAAGAACTGATTGACGGGGATGTCAGGTGTCGCACCACCACTCAGATATTGATGGACTATCAGTGAACCTCATCATCACCTATTCACAAGATGAGGTGATTAATGTATGATTGGTGGGACCCCTACAGATCCTGAGAACAGAAATCCCATGTCCCTCATGTGAATGGAGCAGTAATGCGCATGCTTTACCACCACTCCTATAAAAGTGAATTGGGCAGTGGTAAAGCATGCTCATGTGCTCCCATAGAAGTGAATGGAGCAGTGGTAGAGTATGCTTATGTGCTCCCATAGAAGTGAATGGAGCAGTGGTAGAACATGCTCATGAGCTCCCATAGAAGTGAATGGAGCAGTGGTAGGGCATGCTCATGAGCTCCCATAGAAGTGAATGGAGCAGTGGTAGGGCATGCTCATGAGCTCCTATAGAAGTGAATGGAACAATGGTAGAGTATGCTCATGTGCTCCCATAGAAATGAATGGAGCAGTGGTAGAGCATGCTCATGTGGTCCCATAGAAGTGAATGGAGCAGTGGTAGGGCATGCTCATGAGCTCCCATAGAAGTGAATGGAGCAGTGGTAGAGTATGCTCATGTGCTCCCATAGAAAGTGAATGGAGCAGTGGTAGAGCATGCTCATGTGTCCCATAGAAGTGAATGGAGCAGTGGTAGGGACATGCTCATGAGCTCCCATAGAAGTGAATGGAGCAGTGGTAGGCATGCTCATGGGTCCCATAGAAGTGAATGGAGCAGTGGTAGGGCATGCTCATGAGCTCCTATAGAAGTGAATGGAACAATGGTAGAGTATGCTCATGTGCTCCCATAGAAATGAATGGAGCAGTGGTAGAGCATGCTCATGTGGTCCCATAGAAGTGAATGGAGCAGTGGTAGGGCATGCTCATGAGCTCCCATAGAAGTGAATGGAGCAGTGGTAGAGTATGCTCATGCGCTCCCATAGCAGTGAATGAAGCAGCAATAACCACGCATATGCAATATTGCTCCATTTACATGTTGTAGGGAGGAGCCTTGTTCTTGTCATTAGTGAAAGCCCCAGTGGTCAAACCACCATAGGCCACATGCACGCTCGGCTTTAGCCTATGGAGGAGGTGGCATCACACTGGAGGACGCATCATCTCAGGGTGCATTGATTAGGGGCGAGACAAATCCTGAGCATTTGTGACTTTTTTCCAAAAAAGATTTAATTCCTGGAAAATCTCTAAATATTCTGCCATGTGGCAGCGTCGCCCCCGGAGAGACCTCGGCACTATGTATCTGATACGTGTGCGGTCGTACAGTGTGCGCCCCTCAGTGATGTCGCTGTCATTTCAAGTGACATAATAGAAGCATTCACTGCAGAGCGCAGCATCTGCCTGCAACGTGCCACAGCTATGGAGCAAGAACACAGCAAGGGCCAATGAGATCTGGGAGACGAGAGCAGGTTACTGAGAGTTCATCATATGGCGGAGGTTACCCCGGGACGATGATAAGAGCCTCTGCCTTAAGGGTACGTTTCCATGGTCAGTAATCCCAGCACGTTGGACGCAGCAGATACCCCGCTTCACCCAAAGCGCTGCCCCCTATTGTACGCGCGGTGATTCCGCCTGTATTCATTGAACCAGGCGGAATCCCCGCATCCTATGCATAGACTGTGGTACTTATCTTGCGGAGACAGAAAGTCTCCGCAAGATAAATAGACATGCTGCGGTCTAGAAGGACGCACTGCATGTCCGGTTACGCAGGGCAGCTGGATGCGGCCCTGCATGCATAATGGAGATGGAATTTCATAAAATCCCCTCCACTATGCTGTAACATCTGGACACTACGGATTGGATGCTGCGGCTGTACACAGCGTCCAATCCACAGCAAAAATTCAAGCAATACGCCACCCTTAAGGAGAGCTCTCACTATGCCCCATTGATATAGGAGTCCAACCTAAGCCGGTTAATATCGGTGCACGCTCCTTTCTATTGGAATTCTATGGATCCATTTGCAGAACATGAGATATGAGGTCTTGTTTGTTTGACTCCCTATACTATAAATTATCCTGTTCCTTTTCACTTCTCAAACCTATATCCTAACTAATATGTTGTGGACAAACAAAATGTTTCTACCTGCTACTATTCCCCCAGAGTTATGGTCTACAATGAGGGTGCTTAAAGGAGTTGTCCAGGCTTGGGGCTCAAATCTGCAGTCACCCTACATTCCTGCAGACTTGTGAACCCTCGCAGTGTGCACAGTGCAGACTGTCAGGATTCACCGGCGCTGGGACTGCACTGTCATACGATTGTTTGAATACTTCGGCAACATTCAGACTAGATGTATCCAGCCTCGCTCAATTCATTTGTATTGAGTGAGGCTGTGCACGTCTAGTCTGCACGAGACTGAATGTGTGCAATTTGATTAGTTGTGATCATGCACCCGCCCGTTCCCAGCGAAGCCTGACAATGCGCAGTGTGCACGCTGGGAGGATTCACGAGTTTGCAGGCACACTGATTGACTACACACTTGAGCCCCAAGCTTGGACAACCCCTTTAACTTATTTTTAGTAAGGGTCCACTTACCTGAGCCTGTAGTAACCTAGTATCCTAGCGTAACGATGTCATCTTGTTAATATGTCTGCACTTATGCCGTTAGGTGCCTGCTAGTGGTGAGCGAAGGTGCTCGGATAAGGTGTCCTCCGAGCATACTCGGGTGCTAACCAAGTGTCTGCAGCGCACTCGAAAAATGTGTTTGAGCCTCTGCGGCTGCATGTCTGTTTGAACAGCCGCAACTTAAGTATGGATTGCCTGTTTGTTAGGTTCACTCATCACTAGTGCCTGCATGGATATTGCTTCTCAATATCTGTACCGATTTGCTAAATTTACAGTAATTATACTTTCTAAGCTTTAATAATAATAATAATAATTTTATTTCTATAGCGCCAACATATTCCACAGCACTGCTTTAAATATTTAGCATGTGCCAGGCACAACAGGCAGGTAGGTAGCAATTACCTGCCCGTTAGTACTTAGGTACATGTTTTTATACAAAGTCCCTGATATCCCCTTTAAGTAGCAATCATTTTCTTCATCCATTCTTCAGTTTGTGCTGTAACTTTGTATCTAAGTACGGTAAAAGTAAGGTTTTGTTCACATTATTTTCTTCCCATTGTTTTGAGCAGATCTGCTCTGAAGAATGCACTCATAGAACGTTCCAAAAGTTCTTCCTATGTATTTCTGTTGAAAAAAAAAAAAACGCTATTCTTATACGCAGGCTTTCAAAAGATGTCAAGGGTCTATGGCCTCGTTCACATGTTCAGTATTTGGTCAGTTTTTTACATCAACAGTATATTTATAAGCCAAAACCAGGAGAGGAACAATCAGAGGAAAAGTATAATAGAAATACGTCACCACTTCTACATTTATCACCCACTCCTGGATTTTGCTTACAAATACTGATGCAAAATACTGAACGTGTGAACGAGGCCTAAAAGGAATAACAGGTGTTTTCTACTTGTTGACAATAGAAATCAAAGGGAAGGCAAAAAGAAAAATGCCCGCAAGACGCCTGAGCTTCTCTTTGAGCATTTTTGCTTAAAAATAAGAAAAAGCTAGTGTTTTATTTGCTGCTTTATGGATGTAAAAAGAAAAGGCCAAAAATGTAACAAGGTAATAAATCCGTTTCAGGATGAAAAAAAAAAACAAAACACACCAGCGTTTTCTGAAACGACTTCAGTAGTGTGAACATACCCGAACACGGCTGCGTGCCGGCCTTCCTTCTACTGTGCAGCGCAATCATTGTATTATATATAGCAAAAAAAAGTTTTGAAAAACTGTTGGCAGCAAGTAAGCAGCTGCCTTCCTATGACCCCATCTATGCCACTGTCTACATTCACAGGTCAGTGGCCCCATTTCTTACTGCCATGCATTCAGCACTGAGAGTGCATCTATACAATGCAGGAAACCCTGATACATTGTATCCAGCCAGAAGTGTTAACTGTAAATATTTTGTTTCCTTGTTTATTCTCTGTGCAGCAGAGGAAATGCAGCCTGTGAGAGCAAGCTCCAGCATCACACCACCCCTGCATTAGTCTAGCAGCTTCTCACCCCCCAACCTCACTCACTTCTCCCCACCCCTCCTGTATCTGTACATGCAGCCCCTCCCTAGTGTCTCTGCCCTCCCCTGGTCTCTTTCCCAGTAGCTCCCCTCCCCCTGTCCTCCTTCCTGCCTCCCTTCCCCTCTCTGCTCTGTGCAGTCTACTTTGATGACAACTGGAGCTCTGTGCAGGGACTTTCTCACCCAGACTGACACCCCTAAACCAGGTCCCCCCATGTGCCAAGGATCAGAGTGAGCTACAGGGAGCCCTGTGCCCAGGAAGTGGTAAGCTGGCAGAAATGTCTTTTGTAGCCCCAGACACCTCCCGGTCTGCGCTGCTCACCTTTTTGTTGTTTTCTTACAGCACTTATTGTCTGGGGAAGGGGCCGATACTGTCCTAATAGGGGTGATAGAACTGGGATTTGTGTGGTTGTAGGTGAACTGGCTTTACTGGGATGGACTGGAAGCTTTTGCTGCAGACCTGTGGTTGATAATTCAGAACATTGCACCAGTGTGTCCTATATTCTCTTGTCTGTGAATACTGGTGTTGGCATCTGACCCCTTACCTGGATGGCATTGGGTATGAAATTACTGGTCATCTAGTGACATTTTGGCAATTTTGAATGTGCCTGTCACTACGCCTCCTCTCGCTCGATCACCTCGCCTCCTCTCGCTCGATCACTTCCTCTAATATACATTGGTGTGTCATCATTTATTTCCTATGCCGCCTACCTGCATGACGTTATTACCACACTCTTCTTTATATACTGTATTTATATTATATACTTTACTCTTTATAACCACCCTCCCCCACATACCCCCACACACGCTGGAACGTCTTATACCATGGGCCATAGGAATGTAACTTTATGGCAGCATTGTGACACTTTGTAACTATCACAACAGTCCAAGGTAAACAATGTATCTACTGAGATATTGGAATTTTGGAGATGTTTTATGGAGATGCCATGGGGGTGATCTGAGGGTCTGCAATTAGACACGTGTACTATGGCCACTGTAAATGGTTGTTCCATCACTGAATTTGCGTTGCCTTCGTGAAGAGATGTCCTGCCATGGCAAATTGAGGATTTGGGCGTCATCATAAGTGCAAGACTATATGATCATTCCGATCTCTTATCTACTTCTGACTTTACCCTCTTCTATGGGACTTGTTTTCTCACCAATTTGCCATTATTACCAGTTGTGCCTTCCCATTATCTGGTAACTGTTGTTTCTAATACATGGCCTGGCCCAGTTTGATCCATATTCCATCTTCAGTTCTGTTCCCTTCCATGCCACATTGTCATGTCATCTTCTGATGATTTCTCATGTTATCTATCGCTATCCTCCACAACATGTTTAGTGGTAGCCCTGGTGGAACACTGTAGAGTTTCTTCCACTTTTAAAACTTGTGCTAAGTCTGTTACCTCATGAGATTTGTTGACAAAACCATTCAATTATGGACAGATCTGTCGGCAGATCCCATTACTTCTAGTGGGAATTGTCAATAATCTAATGCTCGTGGTGACCTTCTGACAGGCCATGATTGCTTTCAACCTGTCTGATCCCAAGTTGCTGCCATCGGTTTCTCCAGCTGCTTATCACTGGAGATGAGTGAATCGATTCACAGGACCCTGTGGTCCAGGAGACATGTCAGTAGTTCCTTGAGGAACATCTCATTTTAATTAGATGGCCTGTCACAACATCATTATTGCGGCATGATGCAAACATAACGTCTCCAAAAGCTGGTCTCCATATAATGCTGACCAGGGTTCTTCTCATTCTTCTTTTTTTTGTGTACTACTGGCAGAGGTGAGTGCATGTTTGTGGGGTGCTATGGGTTGGATAGTGTTCGGCTGACAGCTAAATGCATAACCACTTTGAAAAACTTATGGCATGTCAGAAATTTTGGTCAGTTGGTGTCCGGATGCCGAGACCTTCATTGATTGCTTCAGTGATGGAGCAGAAGCACTCAGCAGAGCATTTGTCTCATTCAAGAGTGATGACGGACTTCATAGTCTTTCTATAGAGTCAGTCTTGGAGGAGAGCGTCATTTGGCTCCTTTGTTTAACAATTGGGGTCTCAGAACCTGGACCCCTCAATGATATAGCATAAATTGTGGCATTTTTGACGTTTCTCTCTAAGACGATTTCCCCACTCCCACGTGCCTTTCTTGATGGTTGACATGGAACTTTTGTGGCTTTCTGAGTCCCCGATTGCCCTATGGAGGCAAAATCAATTAAAATGATGATGTGAAAATTTTTCAAAAATCTGATGTCATTGGATTGGGCATAAATGGGTACAGATGAGCTGTCCATGGGGGCCTACAGTACAGTACTTTAGGTAAAGGTAAAAAAAAAAAAAGGGACCCAGATTGTTCCACATTGTTGCTGCACCCCAGGTACTACAGTTACCTCATCTCTTGTCTGTTCTTGCTGGTAATAAAACCTTGCATTTTTTTTTTTACCTTATTTCCACTCTCAGCGAGAGCCTGGAGCACTTTCACCACTATTCGGCATTTGCACCCCATTAACCCCCGCTCTCTTCCGGTTTTTGGCGAGTCACAAAGCTCTATAGTCCCTCTGGAGTATAGCTGACCCAGCTGGTTTACACAACAGTTGGGGAATCTAGTATTAACCCCATCATACTCCAGCGGGGAACACGTTCTTCTCTACACATAACATCTATTGACATTATTAATACTTCTTTGGATTCCAAATGGATCGTTAGTCATGATGAAGTTATTTTTTTACCCTTTCGTCTCATAAACCCTTCATAGAGACCTCCAAGATTTTTTTTCATAGTGAGCTGGACACACTTACATGTATTTTTATGAAATTATATGATGGTCCTAATATTTCCATTCACCATTGATACATTTGCAAGTGCTATTTTTTTTTATTTTGTTTAGGCCAGTTTTATTGAATTTGCCAATTATTAAAGAATTAGGCTAGTTATAAATTCTGTCCAGAAAATGTGGCAGAAAGTTTTCAGCATGCTGCTTGCCCCTAGCATTTTTTGCTGGATTCTCTCGAAGAGTTTTATCCTTTAGCATTCCCATTGGAAAAAAATTACAGCAGGCGATAACCCAATTAATAGGGGCTGCAGCATTGACGCCACTTTGGATGAGATATCACCTCCGCGGTGGACATGACCCTGAGAAAAAAAGTATTCACCCTTCAATACATTTTTGACTTGGTGAAGATCCCCTGTATTCACAGCACAGAAGTCACTCCATTGGCCTGACGGAGGCCAAAAAAAAGTGTCCAATAGTGTGTTATTCCATACCACTAAATCCAGTATTTGGGTGATGGATGAAAATTAGTATATAGCATCCATCGGAGGCTTATTTTTTTTCTAACTCTTGTGGGTAGCAGCAGAATTGTTGCCATAAAATCTGCAGTGGAAACTACCCCCGTGAAAATGCTGCGGTTAATCAAGTTTATAATTGGTTAAAAAAATCAACTTTGCAATTTCCACCTTATCGAAAATTGTCTGCATTCTCAATAACAGGTTTTTATTTGTGTAGTTTACAGCTTGTTGCCTAGGTTATCGGCCACCTCTGCATTCTCAAAGTGTCCGGTTACCCCGTCAAGGAGAGTGCACCATTTGCCATTTCTATTCTTTAGACCCTGCGGGTGCCGCTCTGACGTTTTCTGGATTGCTCGGTCCGACATCCATCGCAGTGCTAGCGGGATGGAAGAGGTCCCAGTTCGGACCAGTGGTGCAAACATGTCACTAGTTCGGATTGTCGGTCTTCACGAGCGCAGCTTCCACGGGAAACAGAAAGAAGATGAAAACGCCTCATTAAGGCTCCACATTTTGCCCATTGCATTGCAAAGTGTGAAATCCAAGGAATATATTGGGGCGCTGCGGATATTTCGGATGAATTTGAACAATACAGAAATTTGTGACTGAATATAGTTGTATCTAATGAATGGGGCCGTTGCAGAATTTTCTGCAGCAAAACTACCTTAAATTTAACTTTAAAGAGTTTTTCCCATCGTGCAAACTTATCACCTATCCACAAAACGTACGGGCCGGTGTGGGCCCTAGAGGTCAGATTGGAGCTCTAAAATGACCCTTTGTAATGGAACAATGGCTTACGTGCGCATCACTGCTCTATTCATTCTCTTCATGACTGCCGGGAAAATCTAAGTAATGAACTTGGATATGTCCAAAAGAAGGAATGGAGCAGTGATCAACTACTGTTCCTTTCCGACAGTTCTCTGGATTGGGTGGGGGGTCCTAGCGGTCGGTCCTGCACCGATATTCAAGTTGTCACCTATACTTTTATAAATGTTAAAGGTTATTCCCAACATAAGTGCATTTTACAGAATTTCCACTTTAATGATTGCCATGGTTTTGATTGCAGCACTATTGCCCTAGTGCAAATCTGCACATTCAATGCTATGCTAGCTGTTGGGGTGCATTTCTCTTCCAAAAGGTACAACTGTGAAAAGCACCAAAATTGACAAGTGTCCATCTCTTGGCTCTAGGAAAAGAGGAATATTTTGCATTTGATAGCTGCAGACTGTTGAGTACATTCTGAGTGTAGTAGTTTCCTAATGGCTACAGAGCTACTGGTTAGAGACCTCTGTGGTCCTAGCATCCTCCTCTCCGGGGGTGTCAGAGGGCTGCCGCCTTCACTCTATGTAGACTCGTAAGTAGCTTCTTTCTTTCCTCTTTGTACCATTTCAAATTTGTCATATTTTCCATATACAAAGCTTAATGCTGAAGGAGCGTCCTGTCCCAGAAGAGGCGTATTGCACGTGAAGACTCTTACAAGGAGTTTCTTAGTAATGTGGTCCTTTTTGGTAGCCGAAAAATCCCTTTTGTGATTGCTTCACTCATGGGCAGTTGCAATATCTGCAGTTCAAGATGTATGTGGCATGAAAACTGCACTATGAAACTTGCCAACATTGTAGTAATGGTTGCATAGACTTCTATGGGGCTTACAGAAGTAATTAGTAGGGTGTATGTACACCATAAAGGGGATCCAACCTGATTTTCCTTTCATAGGGGTCCTCTCTTAAAACATTGGGCTCCTGGGACTTCTTCAATCTTCTTACATATCCTCCATCATCAGTAACACTGACTGCATGGTCTTAGGATTGGCATTTTACTCTTTCTTGCCTTCTTTTCTTTTTACCAAAGTTTATGAAATTATTCCCTGAACCTGACTTGTAGTAATTTTCAGTTCTCCAACATGTAAGGCCTTGTCTAGTCTCCATAATCCTCAGTGAGCTACTGGAACTCAAGGCTGATACATTTTACCTGCACTGATACACTGTAGCAAACTCTCGGGTTTGGCAACAATAGGGACTGGGTTTTCATCCCTGTGGATTCACTTTTAGCAAATAGAGATGTGAGGAAGTAGAGCATGAAATATATAGCGAGCAGCGTCCCCCTGCCATATTGTGTAGGTTCCACATCCTGCCACCAAATCAGTTCTGAGCCGTTGACCTCTGAAGTGTCCTGTGGTATCTTACACCAAGATGTTAGCAGCAGATCCTTGTATTTGCGGCCTTCATAGATCAGACTTGTTTTTCTAGGACATCCCACACATCGTCCGTTGAATTCAGATCTGGGAGTTCGGAAACCAATCATCACCTTGATCTCGTTGTCATGTTCCTCCATTCCTCACCGACATTATCTCCTGACTGAGGCACTGTCATTAGGGAACCCCAGTGCCATTAAGGAGGTACTTGGTCTGTACAATTTTAGGTAGTCATCAAATCTACATGATGTCAGGACCAAAGGTTTCCACCAGGACGTTGCTTCATCAAATGGCCTCTGCCAACTCGTCTTCTTCCCATATTGCTGGCTGCTGTCAGTTTCACAGATAAGTATATGTCACCGTATACAGGGGCCACCCCACAATACCTTCCCATATACTGAGACTGCCCCACAAGATCTTCCATATACTGAGGACACCCTACCTGCTATATAACGGAAGCACACCACAGGATCTGCCAGGGGCGAACATCTCATTAATGCAACCTGAGGGGCCCAAGAGGTAAGGGGGCCCATTTCTACCTCCAGAGCAGATACAATTTTGCATTTTTATGAGCTCTTGGACTGCTAAGGGCCCATATATTGTTATTGCACAGGATCCCTTTCCTGTGTATGACCGCCAGTGAGACTAGCCATTTACCGGGAACACCCCACAAGACATGTCATACACTGAGGACACCCCACAAGATGCGCACTATACCGGGGACACCCCACAAGACCTGCCGTATGCCGGGGACACCTCACAAGACCTGTCATACACTGAGGAAACCCCACCCGATGCACCATATACCGGGGACACCCCCACAAGACGTGCGTATACCAAGGACACCCCACAAGACCTGCCTATTTGGAGCTGATCAGACATCATCTACATATCCTTATTTGCCTATGTCAGGGGGGACTCTCCCATCCTTAATCTGCCGTACATGTGTCTGGTTGATATACCCCTTTAATAATGAAATGTGACATTCTGGTGTTGGCAGCGGTGCTTGTGTTTTACCATGTGCAGTAAGACAATGGCTCTTTGCAGAGTAAAGCAGTTGTTTGGCCTTGACCACCTCCTGATATTGTTACAGGTCTTGGCTTCCTGGTAATTATTGTGGCCGCACATTACTCCCTCGCTAGGCCTCACTATATGTTTGTTTGCTCTGCAGTCTGGTTAATAATGACTCGTTGGCCTCTGAGGTAGCGGCTGTCTGTAATCGTGAGTCTACTTTTAGGCTCTTAAACATATAAAACATAGGCCTCATTTAACTGAGAGTAGAAAGGCCTTTGTTGCCCATAGCAACCAATCCGTGCTCAGCTTTCAATTTTAAAACAGCTGTGGTGGAATGAAAGTTGCGCTGTGATTGGTTGCTATGGGTAACTAACACACTATTACTACAATACCGTTTTGATCTATGAAGCTTCCGTCACCTATTAGCCAATTAATAAAATATTAATTCCCTAATATTACATTGCTCTTGATCCAATGCTGGCCGCTTAGGGGACCTGCGTCCGCATCGGAAGCCATGATGTCACCGTTTTTCTGTTATAAGGCCCAAGTCCAGTCATTGGCATGAACGGTCAGGTGACTAGAACGGCGCATCATCGGATGTTTTTCTGATGGCCCGCCGTCCTGGTCAGATTACTGCTGCAGATCATTCTGTGACTGAAAGACCGTGGCATCATGGTGTCTGGTGCTGGTGCGGACCACTGAAGCGGGGTCCACATGGGTGATGGCATGGGAGTATACATGAATTTGTTATTTATACCCATCCATGGCGCCTACGTGTTCAGAATGGCCAGACAAAACCTTTAAAGGCGTTCAAAAATAAATTTTTCACCAGAAAAAAAATTCCTTTAAGAAATTTTGCAGTTTTTTTCATGCATTTTTTTAGCGGGTCTGCGCCAGAAAAACCTTCAGAAAACACTGGAAAGACTCTTCCTATACATTTCTATGTAAAAACAACTTGCTGTTCATACTTCCAGCTTTCTACCTTTTTCATTTTTAGACCCTTTAGGTTTCCAAAAGTACCAGGTGGTTAAAATAAGTGACGTGTATATTTTTCAGGCATTTTCTGCATGGAAGTGGCTCCATATTTTACATTAGAAGTCAACGGGAAATCAAAAAAACTTTTTAAAGTTTTTAAAGAAGCAGAAACTCTCCAAAGCTAAAAACTCTCAGCTTCTGCTCCGAAAACTTGCCAGGCTCTGTGTGTACAAAACCTAAGGAACAGGAAGATTCTTCTGGCTGTTTTCTTAGAACTTTTTCTGGCTTTTTTTGAAGTGCATGACTAAACACTAGGAAAAAAAAATCATTGTGTGAATATACCCTAAAAAAAAACTCTTCAGGAAAACATAACAAAACATCAAGGCCTCATTCGGATGTCTGTTTTTTTGCGTAAAAAAATCTGTGTCCTTCACAAGTAGAACTCGTACCTATAATAGTGCAGCTTTTTGATTGGACAGTGCCATGTTTTGCAATGGATTCCCATCAGTGGTACTCGTTATTGGTGGAAGAAAGGAGACTGCGGCAGTTAAACAGGAAAGGGTTCTTTACAGTTAGAGCAGTCAGACTGTGGACTGATCACAAGAGGTGGTAATGGCCGACACTATAACAGCTTTTATACAAGGGCTGGATGATTTCCTTAATACATAACATTGTGGGTTATAGATAATTTAGTGACAAAAACTCTATAATTGGTGGAGAAAGGTTGAACTTGATGGACCGGGGGCTTTTTTTTCAACCTATGGAACTATGTCATATATGTAACTATTGTGTAAGGATCCGCTTCTCAAAGAAATATGTATTTATTTATTTAAGTCAAAAAAACTTCTCATATGATCAGCAAAGGGAAGGTGTAGAGTTTTCCAAGAGGATCCAAAAACGCTCTTCAAAAAACTGTGTGAACACAGCCTAAGAAAAGGCATGTAACAGCATGTTCACATGAGATACACTTTTTTGGATCTGGATTTTCCTAATTCATTGTGGATGAGATTTTACCAAATGGCACACGCTCCTTACAAAACCCGACCGAAATCGCCTTCGGTCCTTTGCACTGCCTGGGGTGAAATCACTGACAAGTTACATGTAACTAATGCAGATTATTTGCAAATTTTTGTTTTTCTCACTCCATACAGATTAAATATTTGTCGAGGTGTCAAAATATTCTAACGTCAATATTTGTATAAATTACATCCGCAATATTAATACTTCCGTTAACTCTTCGGCCACAGTGGCTGTCCCACTCATTGAATTTCCATACAAACTGGCATCCTCTAGAGTCCCCCTTGTTAGCAATCTTCTAAGAAAGCACCCTAACAGTGTCAGCATCTTTGATATCTTGCTTTATGGCTGCTGTAAACCATTTGTGCTTGTATGTACTGTAGTTTTGTTTTTGTTTTATAGGGGATTCCTATATATACAGCACAGTTTAAGATAACAAGTGCGGATATTGTGCTATTGTGCCGCTGTATTGCTTCAAGATGACACTGTCTCCGGAAGAAGGGGGAAGGGGTGATAGATGGAGGGAAGTGACTGTAGATAAGAACTGTCACTTTTTGGTTTCTCATCTGCTGAGGATACTGTCGTCTGTCACTTTAGATAGGGCGTCATGGCAGGCACATGTTGTACCAGTATTTTTGCTCTACTGCTGTAAGAATGTTCCCAACCATAAAGGAAGCAATTCTGATAAGAGAAGCAAATTAGAGGAATTGCCGAATGTGCGGTTCTTTATTACAAAGGGGAAGGTTCATGTCCTCTGCTCCTTAATGAGCTCAAATATACTGTACAGAGGTGCCAAAAAATGCCCCAGTCCGGGAATCCCACAGTTGCCTGCCGTTTTTGCGCGCCTCCCGGAGCAGAGCTCCTGCCGTAATATCCGCAGCGGGATTGTGAAGAATGTGCGATGGAGTTGCACATTTCAACCTTTACAATGCATGAAATTGGCACTGACTTCTGAAGCATAAATTTACATGCTGGGGCTCTTAAACCTGCAGCTCTTGCACATTTAGGCTACGTTCACACGTTCAATATTTGATCAGTATTTGTAAGTCAAAACCAGGAGTGGGTGATAAATGCAGAAGTGATGACGTGTTTCTTTTAGGGTCTGTACACACGTTGCGGATTCTGCTGCGGATCCGCAGCGGATTGGGCCCTGTGGATCTGCTGCAGATCTGCAAGTGATGTACAGTACAATGTTAGGCAATGGAAAATAAAAACCGCTGTGCACATGCTGCAAATTTTTCCCCACAGATTTGGTGCGGATTTAAATCCGCAGCATGTAAATTCTTTGCGCGGAATCCGCAGTGGTTTTACACCTGCTCCATTATAGAAATCCGCAGGTATAAAACTGCAGGGGAAATACACACAAAAACCGCAGATAATCCGCACTAAATCCGCAGGTAAAACGCAGGTCATTTTACCTGTGGATTTAGCAAAATCCGTACCACACGTTGCGGATTCGTGTGCGGATTTTTCCACGCGGAATCTGCAGAATCCGCATGTAAAATGACCTGCGTTTTACCTGCGGATTCATTGCGGATTTACTGCGGTTTTGGTGCGGATTTGCCCTGCGTCTTTACACCTGCGGATTCCTAAAATGGAATAGGTGTAAAAACGCTGCGGAATCCACACAAAGAATTGACATGCTGCGGAAAATAAACCGCTGCGTTTCCGGCGGAATTTCGCGCAGCATGTGCACAGCGGTTTTTGTTTTCCATAGGATAACATGATACTGTGCATCCTTTGGAAAACTGCTGCGGATCCGCAGGGCCCAATCCGCTGCGCAGACAAGTCCGCAACGTCTGCAGAAACCCTTATACTTTCCTCTAATTGTCCCACTCCTGATTTCAGCTTACACATACTGATGTAAAATACTGACCAGATACTGATCGTGTGCACGTGGCCTTAGGGTATGTGCACAACGCATCTTAGGGTATGTTTCCACATAACGTATTGGCAGCGCTTTGGACGCAGCAGATACCCGCTCCATTCAAAGCGCTGCCGGCTTCTGTACGCTCGGTGATTCCGCATGTGTTCATTGAACACATGCGGAATCACCGCATCCTATACATAGAACGTCTCCGCTAGATAAATAGACATGCTGCGGTCTAGAAGTCTAGAAAGACGCGTCACATGTGCGTATACGCATGTCTGCCACCTGCGTGTTTGAATGCATAGTGGAGATGGGATTTCATGAAATCCCATCCACTATGCTGTAACATCTGGCTGCTGCGGCTATAGACGTGGGCGTGCCCATACAATTTTTAAAGTATAAAACACATTAAGCAATTCCTGAAACACTTTCTTTGGCGGCTTATTGGACATTTTTGCCACCAGTGTCTGTTTTTAAGAGATTTTCATATAAAGTAGAATGGTCAGGTCACTTCTAGGCTCCACGACTTTCAAAGTTACAAACTATGGAAAATTTGCGCAGCAAGTCGTTTTGACATTGTTGTGCATATGTACATTATTTTTAACTTGTCCGCTTTTTCACATGGAATCCTCATGAAGAAAGAAACTGTGTGCACCTACCATTACGCTGTTGACATTTTATGCAGCGTTTGCGTGATGAATTTTATGTAGCGTGTAGATGACCTTGTTTATCGGGGTGAATCAGCCAGTAAAAATCTGCAGCTTGGGCAAATTTATGTCCAAAACAATAATGCAAAATCAACTCTTTTGATTAATATTTGGATCCGTGTTATGCTCAGTATAGCTCTGAATCTTACTGACTTTTTTTTTTGACTTTTTTCTCTATTTTCTCGACTGTTGTCCTCTGCTTTTTTCGACTTTATTTCGAGACTTTTTTCTTGCCTTTTTTCTCTTTTTTTGACTGTTTTCCCAACTATTTTTTCAACTTTTTATTGACCTTTTTTTCTTGAATTTTTCCTGACTTTTTTCTCAGTTTTTACTTTCTCGTCTACTTTTTCTATTTTTCTCAACTGTTTTCTCGACTTTTTCTAGATTTTTATTTCACTTTTTTCTCTTCTATTTTCTTGCCGTTTTTTCTCGACTGTTTTCTCAGCTATTTTTTTTTTTTACTTTTTTCTTGACTTTTTCTAGACTTTATTTTACTTTTTTTCTCATCTATTTTCTTTCCCTTTTTTTCTATATTTTTTCCTTACTATGAGGACTATATTTTTTCAGGATTTATTGACCTTTGCTGTGTATTTTAGTCTCTAAATGAGGAGCTCCACAGTGTAATGTGCTCGTCAGCTGTGTCAGAACAATGGCACGCTGTATTACATGGAGCGTATGCTGAGAGGTAGCTGTGGACAATAATGCGCTCAGATGTTGGGCTCCTTCCAGGATGATGTGATCACAGCCCCAACCTCCTAACAGTGGCCGTCTGTGGAGCTCCGGCCAGCTCACCAGCAGCCTACAGAATGGAGGTTTTGTGAGCTGTCTCCTGTGAAATGAGGCTGGGTGTTCCTCTTTCCACCAGCCACTGGGTGGAATGGCAACTTGGACATCTTAAATTACCTTTTTCCCTTTCCTCTTGAGTCACTGAGAGGTTTTTGTGCTCTTACAGATGGGTTATTCATGGTGAGGTTCAGGCCAGAAGAGGCCTGGGACCCTGTAATAACAGTCAGAGGTGCTGGCAGGACTGTGAGTCACTGTGCCCATGTATGTGGGTACCTGTGTGCCAGTCAGCTTCATACTACCTGGTGCAATATACATCTTTTTTTAATGCTTACATTATAATCTATGCAGAAAGGAATCATGAAATAATAATCCATTAAGCAACCGGGTTCACAATTGCATGTGTATTAATAGATTTACAAGTGCGAAACATCACAAGCTCTGCACCGCAGCTTCAAAAAGGTTAGCTGGTTTTATTAAAAAAAAGAAGCGGAACTTTTTAATATATTTTAAACTACGTGTTTCCTGCTATTAAATGAGAAAACATTGATGTGAAAATCTCCCAAAGTTTGAGTTGGGTTAATTTGCTCCGAATTCGGACAGCATGTTTGATTTGCGTCAAATATATTAGAAGCTGCCCAGATTGACGAGAAGAAGGGTTTGTAAAAAAACTTTATACTTGCCTGTTCTTACTCAGACGTGGGGAGGAAATGAGAGTTTAAAGCTTTTATATTATTATTATTTTAACCCCTTTTTGGCTCTAACTGGGAATAACAAAAAAAAATCAGACTATGGAATGAATGTGGAGAAGCTGGACGTCGTAGTTTTCGAGTCTCTTTAGCAGTTGTCGGTGTGCCGATATTTACGGTATATAATTTGGGTATTGCAGTTGTCAGCGCGGTTGACTCATTAATGTGGTGGATATATTGGTAGCCAGACATCTGCTTTCAACAATGCTTCGCTTCCAAACTCTTCTGACCGCAGCCAAGAGCGATAATTAATGTCTGTGGGGTTTCCCTGTTTTTCTATTGGCTGTGAATGATATTGTGATGTCATGGCAAATGCAGCACCGAGCTGCAGAGCAAGCATTTCATGTCACAACGCCATCCTCGGGCCTGAAGCCTCTGGAGGCTTCTAACTTTCCATCTTTACCACACGGTGATGATTCGGAGGTTGTGTTATCAGATGGTGGAGGCTCCACTTTCTCTCAAAGTTCCTCTACTTTGTAATGATATATTTGACTTTCTGCAGATACTTAAATCCTCTTGCGTTTACCACACACACATTATTAGAGTGGTTCATTCTCTCTACCTATGTCTGTTTCACGCTCTCTTGCACCCTTGCTTGTGTTCTCTTTTTTAACCCTTCCCCCTGGTTCACGCTCTCTTATCCACCCCCCCTCCTGGATTGCAATAGCTCTTGCTGTCTGTGGCTTGCAGTCTCTCTTTTGCTCAAGCTGCCTTGCGTGCCCTGTCTTTTGCCCGAGCTGCCTTGCGCGCGCTCCCTCTCTTTTGCCCGAGCTGCCTTGCGCGCGCTCCCTCTCTTTTGCCCGAGCTGCCTTGCACACGCTCCCTCTTTTTGCCAGAGCTGCCTTGCGTGCGCTCCCTCTCTTTTTGCCCGAGCTGCCTTGCTCACGCTCCCTCTCTTTTTGCCCGAGCTGCCTTGCTCGAGCTCTCTCTCTTTTTGCCCGAGCTGCCTTGCGCGCTCCCTCTCTTTTTGCCCGAGCTGCCTTGCGTGCGCTTCCTCTCTTTTTGCCCGAGCTGCCTTGCGCGCGCGCCCTCTCTTTTGCCCGAGCTGCCTCGCACACGCTCCCTCTTTTTTCCAGAGCTGCCTTGCGTGCGCTCCCTCTCTTTTTGCCCGAGCTGCCTTGCTCACGCTCCTTCTCTTTTTACCCGAGCTGCCTTGCTCGAGCTCTCTCTCTTTTTGCCCGAGCTGCCTTGCGCGCTCCCTCTCTTTTTGCCCGAGCTGCCTTGCGTGCGCTTCCTCTCTTTTTGCCCGAGCTGCCTTGCGCGCGCGCCCTCTCTTTTTGCCCGAGCTGCCTTGCGTGTGCTCCCTCTTTTTTTGCCCGAGCTGCCTTTCGCGCGCTTCCTCTCTTTTTGCCCGAGCTGCCTTGTGCGCGCTCCCACTCTTTTTGCCCGAGCTGCCTTGCGTGCGCTCCCTCTCTTTTTTCCCGAGCTGCTTTGCGCGCGCTCCCTCTCTTTTTGTCCGAGCTGCCTTGCGCACGCTCCCTCTCTTTTACCCGAGCTGCCTTGCGCGCTCTCCCTCTCTTTTTACCCGAGCTGCCTTGCGCGCTCCCTCGTTGGCTCACGTGCACCCACTCTTGCCCTCGCCGACTTACATAAATGTTAAGTAATCTGAAACCACACACAACAAAAAGCGTTAAAAAGCCTAAATAATTAATTCTGAGTCTCTAATAACAGAGAAATACAAAGTGATCACTTCATATTTTATGTTTCCATTTTATTTGATCCCTTTAGGACTTCTATAACGTAGGTCCTACTGCATAGAGGAGAGCATGAGAAATTCAGGGCATGCACCCCCACGCATGAACTATCATTGCACGTGGATGGGATGTGCAAATTGTCCCCACCCCTCCATCAGTGCACAGGGGCAGCGTCTGCAAAATGCCCCTTTGTCCTGATTTCTGCTTTTTAAGTTGCAGTCTGACAATGTAGGATCCCTTTGGTTCTCCATGTTGGATAATGTTTATCATCTTTCTGGGCTGTGTGAAGCAGCACTTTGTTCAGGTTATATGCTCGTGTTCACATGGACTGCTCCTTGATTGTATATACTGTCTCAGGCAGTCTGTGGGATAGGTACTGTTTTGTATGTTGTTTTTAGGCCTTGTATATGGTGCCTGTTCACAGTTGACATATGGTGCTGACAGTGACATGTAATGTTAACATATTCTAGCTTTTGGTCTAATATACAGCACGTATGACAATAAACAGCTGGTTAAAAAAAATGAACACCCCCCTACACTCAGTAAATATTTAGACGCCCTATAGAATCTGTATGTTGCAGCTACAGTGTAACGGTCATATTTTGGACACGTCTGTCCATGCAATGGTTCTCCTTGTTCTTGTTAGAATGTGCACATTCTAAATTCAGATTGAAAGCAGTAAAATAATGAAGGAACACATAAGGAGACCAGGAGTAAAGAAACACGTGTGACACCAACCAGAAAGTGTCATAGCGTTTTTGTTTTTTGTAAATGAAACCCATTGATGGTATTGTGTCTCAGGGTTCTTTGGATCACCGAAATCAATCTCAGATACCTGTGATAATTAGTTTGCCATGTGAGACCAATAAAAGGAAAACTGGATGTTCCACACTATTAAGCAGGCCAGAGTTTTCAAGTAACATGGGAAAGAAAAAGGATCTCTCTGCTGCTGAAAAGCATCAAATAGTGCAATGGATGAAAACATTAGATATTTCCCGAAAACTTAAGCGTGATCATCATACTGTTAAGAGATTTGTGGCTGATTCTAAGCACAGACGTGTTCGTGCTGATAAAGGCAGAATGAGGAAGGTTTCTGCCAGGCAAGTTCATCGGATTAAGAGAGCAGCTGCTAAAAAGCCATTACAAACCAGCAAACTGATATTTGAAGCTGCTGGTGCCTCTGGAGTCCCTCGAACCTCAAGGTGTAGGATCCTTCAAAGGCTTGCTGTGGTGCGTAAACCTACTATTCGGCCACCCCTAAA
Organism: Oophaga sylvatica; assembly: GCA_033576555.1. NCBI lineage: Eukaryota > Metazoa > Chordata > Amphibia > Anura > Dendrobatidae > Oophaga > Oophaga sylvatica. The sequence goes on along the minus strand of JARQOD010000003.1, from coordinate 433,270,916 downwards.
CAGTGTTCACAAGCAGAAACGGTTGCAGTGGGCCCAGACATACATGAAGACTAATTTTCAAACAGTCTTGTTTATAGATGAGTGTCGAGCAACCCTGGATGGTCCAGATGGATGGAGTAGTGAATGGTTGGTGGATGGCCAACATGTCCCAACAAGGCTGTGACGTCAGCAAGGAGGTTGGAGGAGTCATGTTTTGGGCCGGAATCATGGGGAAACAGCTGGTAGGGCCCTTTAAGGTTCCTGAAGGTGTGAAAATGACCTCTGCAAAGTATATAGAGTTTCTGACTGACAACTTTCTTCCATGGTATAAAAAGCGGAAACGTGTCTTCAGGAGCAAAATTATCTTCATGCATGACAATGCACCATCTCATGCTGCAAAGAATACCTCTGAGTCATTGGCTGCTATGGGCATAAAAGGAGATAAACTTATGGTGTGGCCACCATCTTCACCTGATATCAACCCTGTAGAGAACCTTTGGAGTATCATCAAGCAAAAGGTCTATGAGGGTGGGAGGCAGTTCACATCAAAACAGCAGCTCTGTGAGGCAAAGAAATACAAGCAGAAACTCTCCAAAAACTCACAAGTTCAATGGATGCAAGAATTGTGAAGGTGATATCAAAGAATGGTTCCTATGCTAACATGTAACTTGGCCTGTTAGGATGTTTTGGAGTTAAGTAGCTTTTTTGTTCAGTGAATGTGACCTCCTAATGCTGCAAATTCCACAAATGAGCATTTTCAGTTCTTTAAAACATATCAAATGTTTAGAAATTCTACTGTGTCTAATAATTTGGAACAGTGCATTTTGAGTTTTTATTCATTTTGGAGATTATACTGTTATCATTGGGAGGTTTCTTCAATAATATTCAATGTATACTCTTAACGGGTGATGACTTTTATTAGACTGATTGTCATTTGCATCAACCACTTAGGAAAATCAGAGAAAAATATAATTTGCATAAATATTTGGAACATGGTGTAAGAGAAACGACAGTCCATCATTACTTTAAGACATAAAAGTCAGTCAATCTGGAAAATTGCTAGAACCTTGGAGGTATCTTCAAGTGTAGTCATTAAACCGTCAAGTGCTATGATGAAATTGGCTCTCCAGGAAGGGATGACCAAGAATGACCTCTGCTGCAGAGGATAAGTTGATCAGAAACCACAAACTGAGAGCACTCCAGATAACGGCTCTCGTAAATGAGACACAGACAAGTAGCAGACACATCTCAACATCTACTTCCAGAGCAGACTGCGAGATGCGGACTTTAAGACCAAATTGCTGCAACTGAGGTTCGCAAACTGAGACTTGTTTGGGCCAAGTAACACAAAGACTGGACGTTAGATCAGAGGAAACCTGTACTGTGGTCTGATGAGTGAAAATTTGAGATCTTTGGTATCAATGGCCATGACTTTGTGAGATGCAGAAGTGATGAACAGATGGTTTCTACATGTGTCATGCCCACCGTACACCATGGAGGGGGAGGTATGGACCATCACTGGTGTTGCAACAGGACGATGACCTAAAACACCTCCATGCTATGTAAGGGCTATGTGACCAAGAAGGAGAGGGATGGAGGCTGTGTTTGATGACATGGCCTCAACAATTGCCTGACCTCAATCCGATGGAGATGTTTAGGATGGAAATTTTGGGAACAACCTCAAGACTGTTGTACCCCAACCAAGGTGATGACCTGATGACGCTGCTGGAAAGAGCACCAAGGGGGTGTAATGCTATCATCAGAGTAAAAAGGGGGAAACTGTGAGGAACCTAAGGTGTAGTACACATCCTGGCCTGTTTCACACGTGTTTCTTTACTCCTCGTTCACAAATATGACCCTTCGTGGTTTTGCCGCCTTCAGTCAGAATTTACAATGTGCACCTTCCAGTATGTACAAGGTAAACCATTGCCATGAGCAGGTGCTTCTGGCCGCCTCTGTATCTCGCTCCTACACCGAGAGATATATGATCATTTCAGTTTACAGGCCCAAAGCCTGAGGCTGCAGTTCTGAGAGACTCTGATGACAACATGTCCTTTTTTTGTCGTCATGGAGACCTTGTTGATCCAAATACATCTCCGATCTCATGTTTACACAGATAATCCAGGCCAGGTGATGGGATGTAGATCCTGAACTAGATTTCATGGATCCACATAAGGTCTGCTTGACGACAACACCCCAGACAGAAAACAGGAAACGTTGTCATCTCCATAGTGCAGCCTGCCAAAAAAATGGTGGCGTAACTATGGTGATATATTCACGCAAAATATGTCTTGTTGCTATGTAGTATTACATGGCGACCATTGCGATAAGTAGCAATCCATGTCCTGCACAGACAGGCATTTGGGCCTGTACCTCATAACTGGACAGCACACCATGCCCAATTTATTTCTCTTTACATCCAAGTAAAATTCCTTTAATCTGGAATCTGGGACCTGATTATTGGACAGATCTTAAAAAATGATATAAATCACCACTTATAAAAAGAAAAATAACGTAAAATCCTTCTTATAATAATTTCTCTTTTTGTAAAGGATGGAAAAACACATCACACCCAATTTATTTATTTACATCCAAGAGAAATTCCTGTAATCTGGAAACGGTTTGTTGGACAGGTCCTAAAAAAATTATATAAAATTCACTTAAAAATAAAATAAAAAATAACGTAAAATCCTGCTTACATGAATTTGTTTTCTGTGAAAGATGGGAAAAGCGCACCACACCCATTTTTTTTTTTTTTTTTTTTACGTGAAATTACTTTAATCTTGAACCTGTAACCGAATTATTGGACAGGTCATAAAAAAATCTATACAATTTCCATTAAACCTGGAAATAAATTTAACGTAAAAATTTTTTATATGTTATTTCCAGAATATTTTTGCCCATTTTGGTGGCCGCATGTGAAATCTTTCAGAAAATCACACCCTCTTGTCAGGCCACACCATGACTGCCCCTCCCAAATGTTCATTTGGACTCTTAACGGTATCGCTCTCGAAAAAACCTCCTTAAAAATACTGTGCTGGATTATTGGATGCCGGACTAACGGAATTTCATATTTTGTGCGATTACCAGTTTGTAAATATTTTCTATGGAGGTGGAATTTCTGGCTGAAAAACCCTCCAGGACGTTTTCGCCTTTAAGTGCAGACGAGTGTTGTGGTCTTCAGCCCCCTCCTGACATTGCACTTGTGTATGTCTTCTTACCACGACTATGTTTGTGCATTTAAAGTGTGTGAATATGTCTGGAGGTTCGCCAGTCCAGGGTGGGGGCACCAGGAGAACAGCAGACGGAGGGATCGGGATAGAAAGTCTGGAGGGGGCTGGGCACATACCTGGGTATTTCAGCCTTATCTGCAGCTGGCTTGCTGCATAGTTGCCATATTTTTGACTTTCAGAAGGAAATTGGTGTGTATATAAGTACAGAGTGTGCAAAAGACTGTATGCGGGGATGTGACTGTGCATGCATAGGGTGTAGCAGCAATTACTTATGGCTTCCAAAAGGCATATTTACTATGTAGCGCCCTAAGGAACAATATACTTAAAGAACCTTATGTCTCCGATCATAACTGACTTGACGTAAGTTAAAATCTGCCAAAGTGTGAAAATGGCGGATCCGCCAGAAAAGGTGAAAAACAGATGCAAACGGATCCGTTTTTTGACGGATCCGCCATGAACTTTTCAACCCGGACTATAACCCGGAAAATGCAGGTACGCATGTCCGGACCAAGGAGGGAGAAAGAGAGAGAGACCCCGGACAGTTTTGTCAGCATTTTGTATGGTTTGCTATGGAAGCGACGGATACGCTAGCGGATTCCGTCAAAGACGGATGGCAGCGGATCCGCCACCCATAGGCGGCCATTATACAAAATGGCGGATCCGCCATAGTCCACCATTTTGGCGGACAGAAAAAACGTTGCATTGGACGTTTTTCAAAAACGGCGGACGCCAAATTTTTGGCGGATCCGTCAAAAAACGGACCTAACGGACAACCATCCATCAAAATCTGCCACTAATGCAAGTCAATGGGGAAAAAGCAGATCCACCAAATAAAAATGGCGGATCCGCTTTTTTCACACTTTAGCGGATTTTGACTGACGTCGCACGACTGAAGTGTGAAAGAGGCCTAAAAGTTATACTATTTTTGTAGAGATCAGTTCCATTCATGAGAAATCTAGCACAGAAGTCATGGAAATCAGCACAGTCAGTGCACTTGACCTTCCACTACTTTCATATATAAAAACATGCAGACACATTCCCTTTAAATATTCTGTTAATTGGTTACACAGGTGACAGATTCCAGGTGACAACTGCTAATGGCTTTCTGTACACTGAAGTCTGCAATGTCAACATTTCCATCCTCCTTTGTCTTTGTGCCCTGCTGTTTCACTATTTTCTGTAGTTCTTTCATTCTGTTCATGAACCAGGAGGCCCTGGATGAGCATTAGCAAAGCTAAATAAGGTGCTATTTGAAATTGGAAATATGGGTGATTGATATTTTGCTAAGGCCTGATCGATACAGGCACCTATATCAATAATTTGGACCAATCGAATGCAGCAGTGAATAGACACGAGCTTGAGCATGCGCATCTGTCTGTCTGTTGGGGGACACCCAATTGAGCATCCTCATATTTTAATCAGTCTCTACCTGGAGGACACAACACATCCTTGCACTTTATAGTCAGTTCATCCATTTCAATGGGAACTTTGCAATACCATATTTGACCTGCGGAGGTGCTGCAGAGAAATGAAACGCTTCCATGGCAATCAGAGTGGAAACCTCCATTCTTTACACTGCAGGCCGACATAATTTCTCATTGTGAATGGTATTGTAGTTATATTTATTTCATCGATCATTTGTCAGGGGAAATATATTTTTATATTCCCGTGATTGTGCCACGCCGCAGTCTAGGGCGCCTCGCCGTGTGTTTATTTTGGTACTATGGTTTTACAATGTTTTTCCTTCAGTGCATAAATCAGTTTAATTAAGTTTTCCGTCAGCCGAGGAGGAGTTTTTATTATTTTTAGAGCTTGCCCAGACTACAAGAACTTTTTATGAGCTAACCTAGGTGGTGCCAGCGTAGCACAAGAAGGGTTAGCTCTGGCACCACAGAGGGCATTGCGTTGGCTGTATGTAAGAGAGACAGGGATTATACTGCACATTCCAGCTGCACCCCCCTCCAGTTGGGAAGCAGCTGGTATTCTGGGGGAGGAGGATGGGTGATGCTGACAGTAGTGGCCACCATTGCTGAGTGCTGGGCGACTACGGGAGGTGAATGGAGTGTAGGGATTATCTCCTGCATACCTGGAATTCCTCTGTCCACCTCCTGACAGGCGGCCATCCCCGCTGCACATTCTGCTCGCTCATCCTTTTTTTTTTTCTAATTCTCACTTATCAGCCATCACCCCCAGATGCAAAAAATTTAAAAAAATTGCACCATTTGTCTTCTATCGCCCCTGTATTCCTTTCTGAAAAATGAGTTAACCAAGAATCCATCAGTGAGCTCGTTATGATGGTCACATAGTGAGTTTGCAACTCTTCTTTCTGTCTTTTTCTGAGCACAGACCATATCAAAGTTTTGTTGAGTTGACTGTCGCATTCTCAGAGCGACTCCAGGGCATGCACTGGTATTCTGCAGCTCGACATGTGCAAGTTTGTAGTGAAGACAGCGCTGTCAGTCAAGGAAAAGGGGAAGGGCGGAGATTGCTAGAAGTCATCTAGATAGGAAGGTGCACTGAACAGCTTGGCCACACCCTGGATCCAACCTGCACCCAATTAGCATATTGGAGTAAAGGGCAATTACCGGTAATTTAAAAATGAGTCAAAGGATTTTTAACATGAACGGCGCAGTTTTATGTGGGGCAGTTTGAACACTGATTGGAAGCTGACAAACTCCCGTTGTGTAAATACATCCTGATCTCCAGAATGTGTTATTTTTTGTTTTTTGTTTTTTTCCTCACAGGGCTGTTGATAAACCAAATGTTTAGCCAATGTGTACAATGAAGGTGCAACATCAAAAAATGTAGTACAGTCCAATTGGCTTGTAGAATTGTACAGTATGTTAATTCTGTTGCATCGCGCTCATCTGCATCGCGCTCATCTGCATCGCGCTCATCTGCATCGCGCTCATCTGCATCACGCTCATCCGCATCGCTCTCTTCCTCCACCGCGCCTTGCTCCACCGCGCTCATACAGTGCCTACAAGTAGTATTCAACCCCCTGCAGATTTAGCTGGTTGACACATGCGGAATTAACTTGGCATTGTGACATTTGTACTGTAGATCAGCCTGGAAGTGGGAAATGCACTGCTGCAAAAATTTTTGTTTTAATTTTTTTTTTTTAAAACGTTAAAAGTTAATTCAGAGTGTCATTTATTATTCAACCCCTCAAACCACAAGAATTCTGTTTGGTCCCCCTAAAGTATTAAGAAGTAGTTCAGGCACCAAGAATAATGAGCTTCACATGTGTGGACTTTTCTGACTATTTAAGACCCTCCCCAAACTTGTGAACAGCACTCATACATGGTCAACATGGGAAAGACAAAGGAGCATTCCAAGGCCATCAGAGACAAGATCGTGGAGGGTCACAAGGCTGGCAAGGGGTACAAAACCCTTTCCAAGGAGTTGGCCCTACCTGTCTCCACTGTTGGGAGCATCATCCGTAAGTGGAAGGCTTATGGAACTATTGTTAGCCTTCCACGGCCTGGACAGCCTTTGAAAGTTTCCTCCCGTGCCGAGGCCAGGCTTGTCCGAAGAGTCAAGGCTAACCCAAGGACAACAAGGAAGGAGCTCCGGGAAGATCTCATGGCAGTGGGGACATTGGTTTCAGTCAATACCATAAGTAACGTACTCCACCGCAATGGTCTCTGTTCCAGACGAGCCCGTAAGGTACCTTTACTTTCAAAGCGTCATGTCAAGGCTCGTCTACAGTTTGCTCATGATCACTTGGAGGACTCTGAGACAGACTGGTTCAAGGTTCTATGGTCTGATGAGACCAAGATCGACATCTTTGGTGCCAACCACACACGTGACGTTTGGAGACTGGATGGCACTGCATACGACCCCAAGAATACCATCCCTACAGTCAAGCATGGTGGTGGCAGCATCATGCTGTGGGGCTGTTTCTCAGCCAAGGGGCCTGGCCATCTGGTCCGCATCCATGGGAGGATGGATAGCACGGCCTACCTGGAGATTTTGGCCAAGAACCTCCGCTCCTCCATCAAGGATCTTAAGATGGGTCGTAATTTCATCTTCCAACAAGACAACGACCCAAAGCACACAGCCAAGAAAACCAAGGCCTGGTTCAAGAGGGAAAAAGTCAAGGTGTTGGAGTGGCCTAGTCAGTCTCCTGACCTTAACCCAATTGAAAACTTGTGGAAGGAGCTCAAGATTAAAGTCCACATGAGACACCCAAAGAACCTAGATAACTTGGAGAAGATCTGCATGGAGGAGTGGGCCAAGATAACTCCACAGACCTGTGCCGGCCTGATCAGGTCTTATAAAAGACGATTATTAGCTGTAATTGCAAACAAGGGTTATTCCACGAAATATTAAACATAGGGGTTGTATAATAATTGACCTACACTTTTATGTTTAAAATTTATTAAAATTCAACTGAGCAACATAACTTTTTGTTTTGTAAGATTTATGCTTCTGTTAATAAATCCTACTCTCGTTTGCAGTTTGAAGGCTCTAACTTATTTGCATCTTATCAAACCAGCTAAATCTGCAGGGGGTTGAATACTACTTGTAGGCACTGTACATATGTTGGAGGTTTGAGGATGAATTATAATGTTGCATTGACAATGTTTAATGAATTTTTCCTTTGATCTTTGCAGGTGACATAGGCTTTCTGGCCTCCCCCCGTCCAACAGACCATTAAAATGGATCAAGAGGATGGAGTGAGTGTTCTCAAAATTGCACAGTAACAATACCCCATGTGTGCCCCCTATCGTAATAACCTCTATTGTTCCCCTGGAAGTAGTAATCAACCTCTTTGCCTCCACAACGTATTAGTGCCTCCTTGCAATGCCAATTCTCCAGTTGAGCCCTCTACAACACCAGCCCAAAAATTTAGGACGCGTCTCGATGCCCGGTGGTAGTTTTGTCCACTGTTTGCCACAAAGAGGAATGCCTTCTGTATCAGTGCCCCCGACCTATATTAGGCACTTTTCATACCCCTGACCATGACATTCACAGTCTGGGTATTGACTGGGATATCCTCATCGGCCATGTTTTTTTTTTTGACCAGCACTTATGCCTATGAGGCTGATGAGTTCAAGTCAGGAGACCCACGGCGGGTCTGGACAAGGACCCTGAATTTCGGACCTGTGAACCCAGCCTTAGTCCTTCACTGCTTTCAAATGTGACCGAAGCCACTGGAACGTAACAATCTATTCCTGTGCCGGTCCTTACAATTGGCACTAGATAAGACAATTTGGGCAAAAAGGATCACATGTGTTGGTAGTTTTGGAGCCACATATTTTGGAGCCACGTGGTTCCCGGCCACCCGTGTCCACTTTCATAGTACTGTGCCACTGAAGGGTTTACATTTGGGCATCACATGTTCTTCTCAAGCATGCATCGGCACTCGTTAAAATTCCAGGCTTTGAGAGCCGTTATCTTGAAGGGTTGAAGAACTTCTGTTTCTCCTCGTTCTTCGGTTGCCAGATGAGCAGCATGGCGTTGTGTCTTGGTATAATGGGCGCACTTCTGACGAACTCGATATATTGGGGAGTTTCCTGGCCGCGTGTTCTGCTTCCTGCACACCGACTGATAACATGACTGTCCCTTCTACTAAGAATATACTCAAATTATCTTTCTCCCAGTTCTACCGCCACCTATTGGAGGTGACCACCATTTTTATTAATGTTCGACTCTTTAAAAAGCCTTGTAATATGACTGTGGCTACTAGTCGGACACCCTTTTTCTGGGAAACGTGCCCCTCATTAGTATAGAGCAGGGTTTGGGTAGTTGAGTGAGATACCCTTACATTTTCACCATAGCATTTTTACAAGCTTTTTGTTTTAGGATGAGTTAACTGAGAATACTCAAGTGAGGACTTTCTAATGGATCTGTCGTTATCCAGAAATCAACACCGCAGACCACGTCAAGGTGTTGAGTTGAACTTTGATGTAGTCATAAGTCGGACTGGAGAAGCTCACTAACACCCAGTTATATACCGTCATAAGAACAAGCTCACTGATGGATTCTATGTGCTAAGTTTTTGACAAAATGGGTAAAAATTGTCAGGAATAGAAAAAAGATCATAAAAAGTGTCTGGTGTGTTACCAGGTCTCCGGACGTAGCTGTAGATGGGATGGAACAACCTCTACAGGACAGTTTGCTCTGTTTTATGGTCCACGACTGTCTTGAATCTCCATAATTTTAGAGTTTTTGGATTTGCATGCCCCGAGGGTTAATATTACAGTGTTAGCCGTGATTCTTTGTGTTCTAGTCTTCAGCTTCTGGTTATGATTGACATATTTCTACTTTGTAGGGTTTCAATTCCATGGGGGCCGTGTCTATCATTGGGGCAGAGGACGAGGACTTTGAGAATGACATTGAACCAGTAAGTGTTAGGCAAGAATTTTTTAACTATTTTGTCTATGCTGACTGCTTCATCCAAACCGTATGGCAAGTTTCTACTTCTGTCATTTATTTCAGTCTCTGCCGGTAATTCCATCACATAATTCTCTGCTCTTCATCTCCCATCTTATTCTCCTGTCTCCGCTCTTCACCTCCCATCTTATTCTCCTGTCTCTACTCTCTACCTCCCATCTTATTCTCCTGTTTCCGCTTTTCACCTCCCATCTTATTCTCCTATCTCTGCTCTCTACCTCCCATATTATTCTCCTGTCTTCACTCTTTACCTCCCATCTTATTCTCCTGTCTCTGCGCTTCGCCTCCCATTTAATTCTCCTGTCTCCGCTCTTCACCTCCCATCCTATTCTCCTGTCTCTACTCTCTACCTCCCATCTTATTCTCCTGTTTCCGCTTTTCACCTCCCATCTTATTCTCCTATCTCTGCTCTCTACCTCCCATATTATTCTCCAGTCTTCACTCTTTACCTCCCATCTTATTCTCCTGTCTCTGCGCTTCGCCTCCCATTTAATTCTCCTGTCTCCGCTCTTCACTTCCCATCTTATTCTCCTGTCTCCACTTTCTACCTCCCATCTTATTCTCCTGTCTCCGCTCTTCACCTCCCATCTTATTTTCGTGTCTCTGCTCTTCATCTTCCATCTTATTCTCGTGTCTCTGCTCTTCATCTCCCATCTTATTCTCGTGTCTCTGCTCTTCATCTTCCATCTTATTCTCGTGTCTCTGCTCTTCATCTCCCATCTTATTCTCCTGTCTCTGCTCTTCATCTCCAATCTTATTCTCCTGTCTCCGCTCTTCACCTCCCATCTTATTCTCCTGTCTCTACTCTCTACCTCCCATCTTATTCTCCTGTTTCCATTTTTCACTTCCCATCTTATTCTCCTGTCTCTGCTCTTCATCTTCCATCTTATTCTCGTGTCTCTGCTCTTCATCTCCCATCTTATTCTCCTGTCTCTGCTCTTCATCTCCAATCTTATTCTCCTGTCTCCGCTCTTCACCTCCCATCTTATTCTCCTGTCTCTACTCTCTACCTCCCATCTTATTCTCCTGTTTCCGTTTTTCACTTCCCATCTTATTCTCCTGTCTCTGCTCTTCATCTTCCATCTTATTCTCGTGTCTCTGCTCTTCATCTCCCATCTTATTCTCCTGTCTCTGCTCTTCACCTCCCATCTTATTCTACCGTCTCTACTCTTTACCTCCCACCTTTTTCTCCTATCTCCACTCTTCACCTCACATCTTATTCTCCTGTCTCCGCTCTTCAACTCCCATCTTATTCTTCTGTCTGTGCTCTTCACCTTCCATCTTATTCTACTGTCTCTGCTCTTTACCTCCCATCTTATTCTCCTGTCTGTGCTCTTCACCTTCCATCTTATTCTCCTGTCTCTGCTCTTCACCTCCCATCTTATTCTACTGTCTCCGCTCTTTACCTCCCATCTTATTCTCCTGTCTCTGCTCTTTACCTCCCATCTTATTCTCCTGTCTCTGCTCTTCACCTCCCATCTTATTCTACCGTCTCCGCTCTTTACCTCCCATCTTATTCTCCTATCTCAGCTCTTCACCTCCCATCTTATTCTTCTGTCTGTGCTCTTCACCTCCCATCATATTCTCCTGTCTCCGCTCTTCACCTCCCATCTTATTCTCCTATCTCTGCTCTTTACCATCCATCTTATTCTACTGTCTCTGCTCTTCACCTTCCATCTTATTCTCCTGTCTCCGCTCTTCACCTCCCATCTTTCTCCTATCTCTACTCTTTACCATCCATCTTATTCTACTGTCTCTGCTCTTCACCTGCCATCTTATTCTCCTGTCTCTGCTCTTCACCTCCCATCTTATTCTCCTGTCTCTGCTCTTTACCTCCCATCTTATTCTCCTGTCTCTGCTCTTCACCTCCCATCTTATTCTACCATCTCTGCTCTTTACCTCCCATCTTATTCTCCTGTCTCTGCTCTTCACCTCCCATCTCATTCTACCGTCTCCGCTCTTTACCTCCCATCTTATTCTCCTATCTCCGCTCTTCACCTCCCATCTTATTCTTCTGTCTGTGCTCTTCACCTCCCATCTTATTCTCCTGTCTCTGCTCTTCACCCCCCATCTTGTTCTCCTATCTCTGCTCTTTACCATCCATCTTATTCTACTGTCTCTGCTCTTCACCTTCCATCTTATTCTCCTGTCTCCGCTCTTCACCTCCCATCTTATTTTCCTATCTCTGCTCTTTACCATCCATCTTATTCTACTGTCTCTGCTCTTCACCTCCCATCTTATTCTCCTGTCTCTGCTCTTCACCTCCCATCTTATTCTCCTGTCTCCACTCTTCACCTCCCATCCTGTTCCACTTACTATCTCTTCTGTCTTTGGCCTTAACACCATTTTTCATCTTGTACAGCTATCTTTACCCTCCACTGCTCCATCCCGTCCACCCTTCACCCCACCATCTTTCTCACCTTTCCTCACCGTCACGTTCTTCTGCCTCTTACTCACCTCTGTGCTTTCCATAGTCTTTGTTCTTACATTAACATTTTCCCGTTTTTCTCACCAGAATGTGGATGACCAACAGAGTTATTTCCAGAGTATTGAGCTCGTAAAGGATCATCCCGCTTATATTATGGTCTTCTTGCACCATGTTGTGCTTCAGTTTGACCCCAGCCCTCTGGTAAGCAGTAGATAATTGCCCAACTCGCCGAAACCTTGTCTTCTGGCTCCACCATGTGCCGTTATCAACTTCATTTTATAACATATGGGTCCATAATTATGATGAACGGATCTTCTTGTGAAATAGTCAGAGCCGCGCAGTTACGGGGGGCGTCTTCTCTGCTGGATGTTGTCTATAATAGTTGTGCTTTTTATTTTCTCTTTCCTCCATGCTGGTCTCAGATGCTCATCTTGGTTATTACAGGTGTGTCCCATCCCTATTTCCCATGTGCTTTATACTCGAGGTTTAGCTCCTAAATGTCGGGTACTCTTACAACCCTTCCTGTTTTTGCCTGCAGTAGTTTTCTCAGCCAAGTCCTACTTTTTGTATGCGACCTCCATAGACTTTTATGGGCACTAACTGTTGCTGTGATGTAATGCACCCTCTGTGGCTGCTGCACTGTCCGTGGCAACACACGCACTTCTACATTTTAGACTTTTACGTGTATAGTTGCTATCCAAATTGCAGGACATTTTTAAGTCCCCATTCGAATGTCCCCAAAATTGTCCTTTTTTTTTCTTTCCTGGATTAATCTCTCACTCTGTAAACTCTATATTTAGTAGTAAAATCAATGAAGACAGATTTTTCCCATTACTGAGATAGGAGATTACAGTTGGTGCTCATAAGGTTCTATGTAGGTTCTAAAGGTAGAGACAGACATTCTGCTGCAAGTTCTCATAAAATGACAGTTACACTTTGAAATGTAACTGTCGTTCCAGGAGAACTTGCAGCAGAATATCAAATACAAAAGTCAGAATTGCTGGACTTTTTTTTTGTTCACTAGTTCCAAGAATAAAATGGAATAAAAAAAGATAAGAAACTTGTACAGACCCCAAAAGATACCTATAAAATGTACAGCTTGATCTGCAAAAAAAGGATCTGATATAAAACTATGGACTGAAAAATTTAGAAAGCTTGCAGATCTTGGAGGGCAAGAAGGAAAATAATTCTGCCGTCTCTGCTCGGGTGCGTTGTGGCATTTTTTTCCCCACTTTCTAGGGTTTTAGATAATGCGGGCATGTAAAAAGGAATCGTGACATTTTTTGCACTGCTTTTTAGGGTGATTTTTCTCCTGAAAAGTCATCACTAGAAATATGTGACTGCTAAAATAAAAAATAATGCTGATAATGGCTGTAAACCACTTTTGACAATGCTCTATATTTAGGCTAAGTTCACACTAGGCGTTTTTGCAGCGTTTATGCTTTTTTAATGAAAATTGTCATCTGTGTGTTACAGTACTAGCAAAGTCTATGAGATTTCAGAAATCTCATGCACACAGCTTGGTTTTTTGTGCATGTTTTTTTACATAATGGAGCATGTCACTTCAGTGTTTTTTCAGTGTTTTTCACTTATTGAAATGAATGATTGGTGAAAAAAAAAGCTGACAAACGCACCAAAAGCGCAGGTCTCAGGTTTTGCTGCATTTTTGTGCCATTACCGGATTCTATAGAATTTTTTTGTTTTAAACACTAAACTTTATCAACATGCACAAGAGACCAAACTTGGCATGCCAAAACCGCAGCAAGAAAAACGTGTTTTTTTTTCTGCAGCTTCTTTCCTGCCAAGAGATCAGGTTTTGCTGCAGAAAAAAAAGCTGAAAAAAACACCTAGTATGAACTTACCCTTAGTATTAAAGCACTTTCAAATATGTTGCAATACCAGACCTAGCCATATACAAAACTGGCGCTGTTTCCCAGAAGTAATTATCTAATGTCATCCATGACACGCCTTTAAAAGTGGAAAGTATTTGCTGAAATTCTTGACCTTGCCAGCAGGTGGCAGCAGATTCTTGCTTCATGGGTGGTTTATATTCTGTTTATTGCTCTCACCTTTTTTTTTTGTTGTTGTTTCATCTGTAGCTCTGCTTTTTGCACGTGGAGATTTTAAGGAGCCTTTCAGCCAAAGAGGGAAAGAAATCCTTTACAGATTTCTACAACACATTCCTGATGAAGGGTGCAGTGAGTATCCGATATAATGATCAGCGTTGGTCAGTTTGGAAACATCTTGGAAAAAATCGTGATAGTCGCCTGCAAGCGGGTAGTGAGTGCCTGCCTGGAACTGCCAATGCAGAGCGCAGCAGTGGAGATAAATTACTCATCAGCTACAGCGCTCTGCATGTGCAGCAACCAAAATGAGAAAACTCTGCATAATGATGTGAGCTTTGCCATCTCAGTTGGTGCTTATGCAGAGAGCAGCAGCCAATGACAGACTCACCTCCACTTTTGCGCTCTGCATAAGCATCAGTAACAGAAGATTAGCACATAGTTATTTGCTTTTTTTTTACAATTTTTCTATCCCTCACTGGGATTAGGTTTAGGGTTAGATTTAGGGCTAAGGTCAGATTTAGGGTTAGACTAATTAATTAATGATTGGGCTAGAATTAGTTTGATGCTTATGCAGAGCGCAGCAGTCGATGACAAACTCCTCTTCACTGCTGCGCTCTGCATAATAATCGATAATGGAGATTAGCACATAATTAATTATTTTTCCAGCTTTTATAACCCTGACTAGAGTTAGCTTTAGGGCTAATGGTTAGATTTAGGACTAAGGTTTGATTTAGGGCTATTGTTATTTTCAGGGCTAAGTTTACAGTTCAGTTTAGGGCTTGGGTTAGAATTAGAGCTTGGGTTAGATTTGGGGCTAGGCTTGGATTTAGGGCTAGGCTTTGATTTAGGGCTAGGCTTTGATTTAGGGCTAGGCTTGGATTTAGGGCTAGGCTTGGATTTAGGGCTAGGCTTGGATTTAGCGCTAGGCTTGGATTTAGGGCTAGGCTTGGATTTAGGGCTATTCTTGGATTTAGAGCTATTCTTGGATTTAGGGCTAGGCTTGGATTTAGGGCTAGGCTTGGATTTAGGGCTAGGCTTGGATTTAGGGCTAGGCTTGGATTTAGGGCTAGGCTTGGATTTAGGGCTAGGCTTGGATTTAGGGCTAGGCTTGGATTTAGGGCTAGGCTTGGATTTAGGGCTAGGCTTGGATTTAGGGCTAGGCTTGGATTTAGGGCTAGGCTTGGATTTAGGGCTGGGCTTGGATTTAGGGCTGGGCTTGGATTTAGGGCTGGGCTTGGATTTAGGGCTAGGCTTGGATTTAGGGCTAGGCTTGGATTTAGGGCTAGGCTTGGATTTAGGGCTAGGCTTGGATTTAGGGCTAGGCTTGGATTTAGGGCTAGGCTTAGGTTTAGAGATTAGGTTAAGGTTAGCCTTGGGGATAGGGTACAGATAGAGCTGGGATAATTAAACTGTTACATGAAAACAAAAAAAATAAAAGTCTAAAGGAAGTTTTGTTTTTCTTTTGTTTTTTTTAAAGTTTTGGCAGAAAAAAACTAGGAGGTGAAAGTGCAAATTACAATACTTGTGCTTGGGGCAAAAGGGGGTCCAATACTAGACTGGTGAAAGGAGCTCTGGGACCGCCGTGGGTCACAGGTTATCGGTCGCTTTTCTCCAAGCACTGACTATCCAAAAAATACCACAGCCAGAATATTATAACTTAGGCTACTTTCACACTTGCGTTTTTTTGCGCAGCGCATCGTGCGCACATGAAACGCATTAAAAAAATGCATGCAAACGCTTATAAACGCTGCGATATTAAGTCGCATCAGCGTGCGCATTACGACCAAAAAACTCAGCGTTTGTATGCGATTTTAAGCATTTTTGCATGCGTTTGCGTTTTTTTTCGGCGCATGGGTTGTCTACGTGTCACATTTCTATTAACTCTGTCTCTATCATCTCTGTCTCTATCATCTCTGTCTCTATCATCTCTGTCTCTATTCATTCTGTCTCTATCATCTGTCTCTATCATCTGTCTCTATCATCTCTGTCTCTATCATCTGTGTTTCTATCATCTCTGTCTCTATCATCTGTCTCTATCATCTTTGTCTCTATCATCTCTGTCTCTATCATCTGTCTCTATCACCTTTTTATCTACACTCCTCACAATGTTGCTTGTGTAGGGTGGTTGTTTAAACAAGTGTTTAGACATTATTTACTCCAAAATCGCGTGTACGCAAAAGCGCTGACGAGCGCAAAGCCATGCGCACGCCAGCGCACCCATAGACTGCAATGTTATTTTTTGCGCATAGCATGCGCACACATGCGCACGCCTTTTTTTAAAGCGGTTGGGCGGGAAAAAAAATGCAACATGTAGCGTCTAGCGCGTATGGGCACACACCTGGAAAATGCGCAGCGCACGCCAAACGCAGATGAACGCGTGCAAGCGCTAGACCCTGCGCCCGCCATGTTAAAGATAGGGGAACATTGCGCATGCGTCCGATAACGCACGATGCGCTGCGCAAAAAAACACAAGTGTGAAAGTAGCCTTAATTCTATTTATTTAGCAGGGATTTTGATCTCTGAAAAACGGAGCCCCCATATTCCCGTAAAGGAGTTTTGTAATTTTGGATACGCCGGTGCTCCTAGGTGGACATCACCTTTAATGAATAAATCACAAGAAGTGATGTAACTTTCTCGTATAATTCCTGGTAGTTCTGCCACCGCGGTGTAGGGGTGACAGACATATTTTAAGTGTGATTTTTGGACCGTACCTCTGGTAATAATTGGAGTCCTTGTACAAACATCAGCCGGAGGGCAAATCTTTCACTGCATTGTTCACCAGTGAGTCAAACATTCCTGAGCGTCTGCAGCTCTCCACAGAACAGGGATCGCTGGAAACGCTTCCAACCACTGACGTTCCTTCTGTTTTCTCCCTCTGTAGGTTTTGCGCGTTCCAATTCCGAGTAACGTGTCCTTTGAACTGGGTGAGTTCTTGCTGCGGACCCCTATAGAGTGCGATGCAATGGTATATATTGCCCCCTATGGCCGGAGCTTCCTGGGGTCATTTCAAGATAGAAACTTTAATTGGGTTGACCACGTATATGGCCGTGTAGTGTTCACTGTATTGTGTGTCGTCCTGCTTACCAGGGTGCTGATATTTACGTGTAGTCTGGACAGTTCTGTCCCTCCTGTACATAGGATCGCACACAAGATGATACGTAGGATCACACACAGGCTGATACAAAGGATCTACACAGGATGATACGTAGGATCGTACATAGGATGATACGTAGGATTGTACACAGGATGATACGTAGGATCGTACACACGATGATACGTAGGATCGTACACAGGATGGTACGTAGGATCACACACAGGCTGGTCCGTAGGAACGCACATAGGCTGGTACATAGGATCGCACACAGGCTGGTATATAGGATCGTACACAGGATGATACGTAGGATCGTACACAGGATGATACGTAGGATCGTACACAGGATGATACGTAGGATCGTACACAAGATGATACGTAGGATCGTACACTGATACGAGATTACGGATGAACGTAGGATCGTACACAGGATGATACGTAGGATCGTACACAGGATGATACCTAGGATCACACACAGGCTGGTACATAGGATCGCACACAGGCTGGTACATAGGATCGTACACAGGATGATACGTAGGATCGTACACAGGATGATACCTAGGATCGTACACAGGTGATACGTAGGATCGTACACAGGATGATACGTAGGATCACACACAGGCTGGTACGTAGGATCGTACACAGGATGATACGTAGGATCGTACACAGGATGATACTAGGATCGTACACAGGATGATACGTAGGATCACACACAGGCTGGTACTAGGATCACACACAGGCTGGTCCGCAGGATCGCACATAGGCTGGTACATAGGATTGCACACAGGTGTACATAGGATCGCACAAGGCTGGTACATAGGATCGCACACAGGCTGGTACATAGGATCGTACACAGGATGATACGTAGGATCGTACACAGGATGATACGTAGGATCGTACACAGGATGATACGTAGGATCACACACAGGCTGGTACATAGGATCGTACACAGGATGATACGTAGGATCGTACACAGGATGATACCTAGGATCGTACACAGGATGATACGTAGGATCACACACAGGCTGGTACATAGGATCGTACACAGGATGATACGTAGGATCGTACACAGGATGATACTAGGATCGTACACAGGATGATACGTAGGATCACACACAGGCTGGTACGTAGGATCACACACAGGCTGGTCCGCAGGATCGCACATAGGCTGGTACATAGGATCGCACACAGGTGGTACATAGATCGTACACAGGATGATACGTAGATTGTACACAGGATGATACGTAGGATCGTACACAGGATGATACGTAGGATCACACACAGGCTGGTACATAGGATCGCACACAGGCTGGTACATAGGATCGTACACAGGATGATACGTAGGATCGTACACAGGATGATACCTAGGATCGTACACAGGATGATACGTAGGATCGCACACAGGCTGGTACGTAGGATCGCACACAGACTGGTACGAGGATCGCACACAGGCTGGTACATAGGATCGCACACAGGCTGGAACGTAGGATGACACACAGGCTGGTACGTAAGATCGCACACAGGATGATAAGTAGGATCGCACACAGACTCGTACATAGGATGGCACATAGGCTGGTACGTAGGATCGCGCACAGGCTCATACGTAGGATCGCACACAGCCTGGTACGTAGGATCGCACACAGGCTCGTACATAGGATCGCACACAGGCTTGTACGTAGGATCGCGCACAGGATGATACATAAGATCGCAATCAGGCTTGTACATAGGATCGTACACCGGCTGGTATGTAGGATCGCACACAGGCTGGTACATAGGATCGTACACAGGATAATACGTAGGATTGCACACAGGCTGGTCCGTAGGATTGCACACAGGCTGGTCCGTAGGATTGCACACAGGCTGGCACGTAGGATTGCACACACAGGCTGGCACGTAGGATGATCCTCAGGATCGCACACAGGCTGGCATGTAGGATCGCGCATACAGGATGGCACGTAGGATCATCCTCAGGATCGCACACAGATTAGCACGTAGGATAGCACGCACAGGCTGGTACGTAGGATCAGTCACAGGATCGCGCACACAGGCTGGCACGTAGGATCGCAATCAGGCTCGTACATAGGATCGTACACAGGATGATACGTAGGATCGCACACAGGCTGGTCCATAGGATCGCACACAGGCTGGTACATAGGATCATCCTCAGGATCGCACACAGACTAGCACGTAGGATCGCACACACAGGCTGGCACGTAGGATCGCGCACACAGGCTGGCACGTAGGATCATCCTCAGGATCGCACACAGGCTGGCACGTAGGACCACGCGCACAGGCTGGTATGTAGGATCATCCTCAGGATCGCGCACAGGCTGGTATGTTGGATCATCCTCAGGAACACGCACAGACTGGTATGTAGGATCATCCTCAGGATTGCACACAGACTAGCACGTAGGATAGCACGCACAGGCTGCTACGTAGGATCAGTCACAGGATCGCGCACACAGGCTGGCACATAGGACCGCGCGCACAGGCTGGTATGTAGGATCATCCTCAGATCGCGCACAGACTGGTATGTAGGATCATCCTCAGGATCGCGCACAGGCTGGTATGTAGGATCATCCTCAGGATCGCGCACAGGCTGGTATGTAGGATCATTCTCAGGATCGCGCACAGGCTGGTATGTAGGATCATCCTCAGGATCGTGCACAGGCTGGTATGTAGGATCATCCTTAGGATTGCGCACAGGCTGGTATGTAGGATCATCCTCAGGATCGCGCACAGGCTGCTACGTAGGATCAGTCACAGGATCGCGCACACAGGCTGGCACATAGGACCGCGCGCACAGGCTGGTATGTAGGATCATCCTCAGATCGCGCACAGACTGGTATGTAGGATCATCCTCAGGATCGCGCACAGGCTGGTATGTAGGATCATCCTCAGGATCGCGCACAGGCTGGTATGTAGGATCATTCTCAGGATCGCGCACAGGCTGGTATGTAGGATCATCCTCAGGATCATGCACAGGCTGGTATGTAGGATCATCCTCAGGATCGCGCACAGGCTGGTATGTAGGATCATCCTCAGGATCGCGCACAGGCTGGTATGTAGGATCATTCTCAGGATCGCGCACAGGCTGGTATGTAGGATCATCCTCAGGATCATGCACAGGCTGGTATGTAGGATCATCCTCAGGATCGCGCACATGCTGGTATGTAGGATCATCCTTAGGATCGCGCACAGGCTGGTATGTAGGATCATCCTCAGGATCGCGCACAGGCTGGTATGTAGGATCATCCTTAGGATCGCGCACAGGCTGGTATGTAGGATCATCCTCAGGATCGCGCACAGGCTGGTATGTAGGATCATCCTTAGGATCGCGCACAGGCTGGTATGTAGGATCATCCTCAGGATCGTGCACAGGCTGGTATGTAGGATCATCCTCAGGATCGCGCACAGGCTGGTATGTAGGATCATCCTTAGGATCGCGCACAGGCTGATATGTAGGATCGCTCACTGACACTGGTCATATAAAGAATCACACAGTTCCCAGTGATACCATGTAATGCAGGTCAGGATTAGTCTCTTTGCAGCTGTTCTCCACACTGGATAATGGATGATTATAGATCCTGAACATAATAACTTAGATTGCCCTGATTGGGGGAGGTGGGGTCATTATAGCAATTTTCTATGAAGATCTTAAACCATTTCTGGGTGGAGTCGCCCTTTAAGAGTGCAGTAATTTGTATCTTGTTTTTTGGGCCAGGCCAATTAGGAGTTTTCTTTATGGTCAGCGTTCTTTGATCACGTTATATGGCTCATTGCATCTTGCTGAAGTTGCCTTTTAACTTTTTTATATAACTTTTTTTCTGTTGCTAGTAATTCAGCAGCAGAAGCCCCCGGGTTTCCGCGGTGGGAACAGTCTTGTGTATAGTTTTTGCTTTTTTGCACAAAGGCAAATCACTTCCTGAGTAGATGTGAAGCTGATAAACTCCCCACATGGTTTTCCTGTCTCCTCCCCTTGTGGAGTTGGCAAAAAGTTTTCTGTTCGGAGATACTGCCATCTTCTGGCCACATGGTGTACTGCAATTTGGAAAATGCCACATAGCAATTTACTGTTAATTCTAAGACCGTGTCAGAAGACTTTAACCTTTTAAGTCCTTATTTAAATTCTGCCCACTCCCATTCCTGAGGATACCTACTTCTTTTTTTTTTAAAAATGTAATGCTTGCAAACTTGCTGTTTACCTATAAAGGGCGCTGTATTAGACAACATTCATACAGTTTTTCAATGATTTTTTTGGAGCAGAAACTTTCCAGATCTCAAAAACTTGGGTGTCCACTCAGTTTTTGCTCTGAAAACTCAAGTTGGTGTGCACGTGGCCTTCCTGAGTGAATCTGGGATTTACCGTTCACCATTTATTACATACGAAACTGTGCACATTGGGATAAAGGTGCTGAAGATCTGAATTAAAAAATCATTGCCTAACAAATGCTAATCTGACCTTCTCTGGGGGCGTTTGCCTTTTTTTTTTACCCCTGTATAATGCCACCTGTCTTATGATTGGTCAACATCGTACAGGAGAAAAAGTAACTGCCCCCAGAAAAGAATCTCTACTAACGCCCCTTTTGGATTTAGTGGAAATTAGTGAATATTTTTCAGAAATGAGAAATACATAAAAAATAAATCATTTTGCTCAGATCTCCAGCCTTTTTTATAACGATGTGCCCAGTTTTCCATGTAAAAAAGTGGCAAATGGTTATCTTTAAGGCAGGGGATGCAAATCCCATACATGTTTCTGCATTGCTCAGGATATGGTTTTGTAAGGTGGAAATTAGATTACATGTCGCGTTTCCTACCACAGATCGCACACGGGTAGACCTCATCCAGGATGACACCCTGAAGAAATACATAACCGAAATCCAGAGTTACCAGATCTCAGAGATCTGCAGACAGCTGGATGATTTCAGGTAAGATTTTGGAGACGTCTCTGGGAATTTTTGCCCTTTTCTCCAGAAAAGCATTTGTGGGGTCAGACATTGCTGTTACTAAACTAAAGTGCTGATGCTGACCCCTGATAGCAAGCCCATAGCATTATCCTCCTCCACCATCTGTACAGGGGGCACAATGCAGTCTTGCGGATGCTGTTCTCCCGGAATCACCAAACCCAGACTCTTCAATAAGATGCCAGATAGAGAAGTGTGATCCGTCACTGTTGCTTTACACCACTACATCCAACGCTCGTCATTGTGCTTGGTGATGTACGGCTGCATGCAGCTGCTTGGCCATGAAGCTCCCAGTAGGGGAGGAATGTTTGTGCTGTTGTTAAAGCCAGAGGAGGTCTGGTCAATTTTGGGGTCAGCAGAACAGTGGTGACTTTTCTGTCCTCAGCACTCGGCCCCCCGCTCTGTAATGTTACGGGGTCTCCACTTCGTGGCTGAATTGCTGCGGTTCCTTCAACTTCTCAATAAAATCACTCACAAGTGCTGAGGGAAGATTTAGGAGGGAAGAGAAGTCATGAACGGACTTTGTTACCCCTATTACAGGTCCGCTCTGGTATCCGTGAGCTCTGCACCATGGTATGGGGCGAGGGGTCAGATGTTATACACCGGTGGGGCCGGGGGTTATACAAATGAGATAGATGGGACTGACTGAAGAACATGAATTTATTAATAAGACCTGTCTGTACAGTGTAGAGAGACAGATATTCAGTCATGGCCGAAAGTGTTGGCACCCTTGAAATTGTTCCAGAAAATATTTCTCCCAGATAATTATTGCAATTACACATGATTAATTCCTTTGTGTGTATTGGAATAACACCAAAAAAAGGCAAATTGGACTTCATTTCACACAAAACCCCCAAATGGACCAAAAAAATTGTTGGCACCCTCAACTTAATATTTGGTTGCACACCCTTTGGAATAAATAACTTCATTCAATCGCTTCCTATAACCACCAACAAGCTTCTTACACCTCTCAGCTGGAATTTTTGACCACTCTTCATTTGTAAACTGCTCCAGGTCTCTCGTATGTGAAGGCACCTTCTCCCAAAAGCAATTTTAAGATCTCTCCACAGGTGATCAGTGGGATTTAGATCCGGATTAATTTCAGAACTCTCCAGAGCTTTGTTTCCATCTATTTCTGGGGGATTCTTGAAGTATGTTTGGGGTCATTGTCCTGCTGAAAGATCCTTGACCTAGGACACAAACACAGTTTTATGACACTGGGCACTACATTGAGGCCCACAATCCTTTGGTAATCTTCACATTTCATGATGCCTTTCACACAGTCAAAGCACCCAGTGCCAAAGACAGAGAAACAACCCCAAATTATCTTTGACCCTCCACCATATTTAACTGTAGGTACTGTGTTCTTTTCTTAGTAGGCCTCATTCCGTCTTTGGTAAACAGTAGAATGATGTGCTTTACCAGAAAGCTCAATTTTGGTCTCATTTGTTCACGAGGTGTTTTCCCAGAAGGATTTTGGTTTGCTCACATATAGTTTGGGAAACTGCATTGTAGCTTTTTTCTGTCAGTGACAGCAGTGGGGTTCTCCTGGGTCTCCTGCCATAACGTTTCATTCCAATTAAATGTCGACAGATGGTTTTGGAAAGGTGTCAGTAATTTTGTCCTGCCCATTTTGGGGTTTTTTATGTGAAATTATGTCCAATTTGCTTTTTTTTCATTGTTTTCTTGTGTTGTTCCAATACACAGAAAGGAAATAAATGTGTATACCTAAACATGTAATTGCAATAATTTTCTGGGAGAAGTACTTCATTTTCTGGAACAATTTTAAGGATGCCAACAATTTTGGCCATGACTGATTGCAATGCTTTGATATTGTAGAGGTGTCCTTTTCTGCATCACAGATTTCTTACCTTGTGCTGTGACCGGCTGCTCTTCCTTCACACTGTGCTGTCGCCTCTGATATTTCCTCTGCATCCTTTCTCTAGGACCAAACGGGTACTTGGTATGACTCCTGGAGAGCTGGAGCTCCGTGAACTGGAGTCTTACAGGACAAATGACAGATATATACTGCAGTCCAAAGAAAAACAGCTGGCGGAGCGTCTGCTGGGGAAGCTGGATGATATGCAGTGAGTATAACCAGCGGACAGGGGGCGTGGATGTGGGGGGCTGGTGGATGAACCCACTTTTGAGTGATGAAAACTTTCCATAGACAAACTCTTTATAACAATGCACCAGCTTTACCTGCAAGCCCTATTACACAAAACTGGTAATAATGACTGTCAGACGACCAATTATAGGACGTTTTCCTCACAATTTTGTGGCGCAGAGCAGAACACACTGCTGGCCACTTCCTGCATTACCGGTTCCCACCTTTTCAACAGTGTCTGCCACCCAAACATGCCACCCTCTGCAGTGTATGGTACACCGGACTGCTGTGCCTGCTGCGCAACCATGCACCTCACTGCAGTGTCTGTCCTGTCCCATGTTGCTTGCTGTAGCGCCTGTCCTGTCCCATGTTGCTTGCTGTAGCGCCTGTCCTGTCCCATGTTGCTTGCTGTAGTGCCTGTCCTGCCCCATGTTGCTTGCTGTATCCCTGCCTGTTCTTGGGTGTCCTGCCCCATGTTGCTTGTTGTACTGCCTGTCCTGCCCTATGTTGCTTGTTGTAGTGCCTGTCCTGCCCCATGTTGCTTGCCTGTAGTGCCAGTCCTGCCCCATTTTAGTTGCTGTAGTGCCTGCCCTGCCCCATGTTGCTTGCTGTAGTGCCTGTCCTGCCCCATGTTGCTTGCTGTAGTGCCTGTCCTGCTCCATGTTGCTTGCTTGTAGTGCCAGTCCTGCCCCATTTTAGTTGCTGTAGTGCCTTCCTGCCCCATGTTATTTGCTGTAGTGCCTGTCCTGCCCCATGTTACTTGTTGTAGTGCCAATCCTGCCCCAGGGTTACCTGCTGTAATGCCATCCCTTCCCCATGTTTTTACTTGCTGTAGTGCCTGTCTTGCCTCCATGTTATTTGCTGTGGTGCCTGTCCTGCCCCATGTTACTTGCTGTAGTGCCTACCCTGCCCCATGTTACTTGCTGTAGTGCCTTTCTTGCCTCCATGTTATTTGCCGTAGTGCTTGCCCTGCCCCATGTTGCTTTCTGTAGTGCCTGCCCTGCCTCATGTTGCTTTCTGTAGTGCCTGCCCTGCCCCATGTTACTTGCTGTAGTGCCTGTCCTGCCCCATGTTACTTGCTGTAGTGCCTGTCCTGCCCCATGTTACTTGCTGTAGTGCCTGTCTTGCCCCATGTTACTTGCTGTAGTGCCTGTCCTGCCCCATGTTACTTGCTGTAGTGCCTGTCCTGCCCCATGTTGCTTGCTGTAGTGCCTGTCCTGCCCCATGTTGCTTGCTGTAGTGCCTGTCCTGCCCCATGTTACTTGCTGTAGTGCCTGTCCTGCCCCATGTTACTTGCTGTAGTGCCTGCCCTGCCCCATGTTGCTTTCTGTAGTGCCTGCCCTGCCTCATGTTGCTTGTTGTAGTGCCTGCCCTGCCCCATGTTACTTGCTGTTGTGCCTGCCCTGCTCCATGTTACTTGCGGTAGTGCCTGTCCTGCTTCATGTTACTTGCTCTAGTGCCTGTCCTGCCCCATGTTGCTTGCTGTAGTGTCTGTCCTGCCCCATGTTTATTGTGCCGCAAGCTGCTAGTTGTAGTTGTGTTCGAGAATGAGAGCATTGTGGATGCACGGTGCTTTCCACTGCGCCGTTCTCCGCTGCGCTATTCTACGCTGCCTCCTCTGTCCCACACTGCAGTTGGGTATCTATATATAACTCCGCTCTGGGCTGGGAAAGTCGGGACCCTCGATTAACCCCGGCCCCTCTGGGAATTAACTCATACTCTGCATCTCACCCTCCTTAACTCATTCACTGCCTGCTGCATCAGCCTCATCCCACAGAGCGCACACACCCTAGGGTGTATGACTGCCAATGGGTTAATACCCAGGAAGCGGTCTTTGAAAGTATCCGCCGTCTCCGCTCCCTAACGCAGAACATCTGTCTCCTCGTCTTTCTGTGGGTTGCGTCATCCTGCTACGTGGCGCGGTATATAAAGCCAGCGCTGTCCTCGCTGTCTCCATTCACTGACTCTGGACTCTGAGACACTTGTAGAAGCCTCTCGTACCATGATCAGCAGGACCCCCTGTGCCCAAATCACTCTCGCTAGACATGATATTCTGTGGGTGAGTCCTGTGGGCAGGGGATGGGCATGGAGAATGGGGTTTCGTTTGGTTTTCCTATTTTACACTGTATTTTGAACAATTCTACAACTTCCTAATTTGCTATGCATTTCAATTAGTCCCCATTGCCAAGATCTCTGCTTGCTGTCGGTGAATAAAGTCTTTACTGAAAACTGAGATAGAGCTAATACTTCTCACAGCTAAAGTGCTGACATGTAAATAGCAGAGACCCCGGTGTAAGGAGCTAATATGGGCAGTTCTAAAGTCAGCGCCCATCATGGATTCGCACTAATCCCCTGTCTGGCTGACATTTTTTATCTTACAAAAATTGAAAGCTATAGGATTCTATTGTGCAGTCATTTTACAGTGGGATTACCACCAAACTGTGCCCACAGAGCACATCAAACACGTGGCAGCATTGTGCTTAATATACTAATTATACATTCACTGAGTACATACATTACTGTTCCTGAGTTACATCCTGTATTATACCCCAGAGCGGTACTCACTATTCTGCTGATACAGTCACTGTGTACATACATTACATTACTGATCATGAGTTACATCCTGTATTATACTGCACAGCTGCACTCACTATTCTGCTGATGCAGTCACTGTGTACATACATTACATTACTGATCCTGAGTTACATCCTGTATTATACTACACAGCTGCACTCACTATTCTGCTGTACAGTCACTGTGTACATACATTACATTACTGATCCTGAGTTACATCCTGTATTATACTCAAGCTGCACTCACTATTCTGCTGGTGCAGTCACTGTGTACATACATTACATTACTGATCCTGAGTTACATCCTGTATTATACTCTAGAGCTGCACTCACTATTCTGCTGGTGCAGTCACTGTGTACATACATTACATTACTGATCCTGATGTTACATCCTGTATTATACTCTAGAGCTGCACTCACTATTCTGCTGGTGCAGTCATGTGTACATACATTACATTACTGATCCTGATGATGATTACATCCTGTATTATACCCAGAGCTGCACTCACTATTCTGCTGGTGCAGTCATGTGTACATACTTTAAAGTTGATCCTGAGTTACATCCTGTATTATACCCAGAGCTGCACTCACTATTCTGCTGGTGCAGTCACTGTGTACATGCATTAGTGATCCTGAGTACATCCTGTATTATACTCCAGAGCTGCACTCACTATTCTGCTGGTGCAGTCCTGTGTACAACATTACATTATGATCCTGAGGTACATCCTGTATTATACTCCAGAGTGCACTCACTATTCTGCTGGTGCAGTCCCTGTACATAATTACATTACTGATCCTGAGTTACATCCTGTATTATACTCCAGAGCTGCACTCATTATTCTGCTGGTGCAGTCACTGGTACATAATTACATTACTGATCCTGAGTTACATCCTGTATTATTCTCCAGAGCTGCACTCATCTATTCTGCTGGTGCAGTCACTGTGTTCATACATTACATGACTGATCCTGAATTACATCCTGTATTATTCCCAGAGCTGCACTCACTATTCTGCTGGTGCAGTCACTGTGTTCATACATTACATGACTGATCCTGAGTTACATCCTGTATTATACCCAGAGCTGCACTCACTATTCTGCTGGTGCAGTCACTGTGTACATACATTACATTACTGATCCCGAGTTACATCCTGTATTGTACTCCAGAGCTGCACTCACTATTCTGCTGGTGCAGTCACTGTGCACATACATTACATTACTGATCCTGAGTTACGTTACATCCTGTTTTATACTCCAGAGCTCCACTCACTATTCTGCTGGTGCAGTCACTGTGCACATACATTACATTACTGATCCTGAGTTACGTTACATCCTGTTTTATACTCCAGAGCTGCACTCACTATTCTGCTGGTACAGTTACAGTGTACATGCATTAGTGATTCTGAGTTACATCCTGTATTATACTCCAGAGCTGCACTCACTAATCTCATTGGTTATGCCCCGGTGTCGGTGGGATTATGTACTGATTACTGTGGTCACCAGTCCTGAGCTCCAATCTTCTTCTTTTTACAGCCCAAACATCTCTACGGACGAGGAGAAAAGGTAATGCCACGTCCCCTCCTGACCTGCTCTGGATAAGAAAAAGTCCCCCCTGCCGCCATGTGAGCCGCTGCACGTCTGCCCCGCTCTTCCCTGCTGCACACAGCCTGTGCTAATTCCTCAGCTCTGATTTTTCTTTACAACACGGGGAAGATGCTGTTCTCCTTCTGGAGATCTTACTGTTTATTGAGTCCTACAAGCAATGATTCATGGGAAAATTATGCAAATACGCTGATATGCAGAATTGTCTCTACCGCCACCTGTAGGCACCTGCCCTGTAATGCAATGTCTGAGCTGCCCAGCTAGCATCGAGCACTGGACGCGTTATAGGATGGCTGCAGTTCTGTGGTCATTAAGATTTGCACTCATTGTTTGCAGTTCCGCCATCGTCCACGCCATAGCCGCCTACATGAAGCACATCGGGGTGAAGACCAAGGTGGCGGATAGCAAGAAATCCAAAAGTGGCTTTTTCAGGAAAATGGTAAGTGATGGCGAATGGGCAGTGATCTTTATGTGAAATGGATTTCTCCCTATGTTTAGGATCTGTGCTTGCTGTCATGGAATAGTATCGCTTACATCCATTCTCACCATTACTGTCCTCTCTGTTACCAGGTGTCTGCGAAGAAGCCGGACGAGACCTTGAAACCTAAGAAACCCTTCAGTATCTGGAACCGCAATGAAACTCCGCATAGTGAGTACAGGGCGACACGTAATGTTACTGGTTATACATGAAGCTGCGTGTTACGTGTCAGTGCCCACCCTGATCCCGCAGCAGTTTGATCAAGCTTCAGAGGTGCATGTCTCATAGCCGCTATTAAAGGTTTTGTTTGCATAATCACTTCTCATGTAGGGAAACTTCTTACAACCGTATATTCACAGGTTTGTTTCATAATCCTTCTCGTCAGGGAATACATTCTTACATCCTGTTTATTATATCCAGAGCTGCATTCACTATTCTGCTGGTGCAGTCACTGTGTACATACATTACATTACTGATCCTGAGTTACATCCTGTATTATACCCAGAGCTGCACTCACTATTCTGCTGGTGCAGTCAGTGTGTACATACATTACATTACTGATCCTGAGTTACATCCTGTATTATACTCCAGAGCTGCACTCACTATTCTGCTGGTGCAGTCACTGTGTACATAAATTACATTACTGATCCTGAGTTACATCCTGTATTATACCTCAGAGCTGCACTCACTATTCTGCTGGTGGACTCACTGTGTACATACATTACATTACTGATCCTGTACTGATCCTGAGTTGCATCCTGTATTATATTCCAGAGCTGCACTCACTATTCTGCTGGTGGACTCACTGTGTACATACATTACATTACTGATCCTGTACTGATCCTGAGTTACATCCTGTATTATATTCCAGAGCTGCACTCACTATTCTGCTGGTGGAGTCACTGTGTACATACATTACTGATCCTGAGTTACATCCTGTATTATACCTCAGAGCTGTACATATATTACATTACTGATCCTGAGTTACATCCTGTATTATACCTCAGAGCTGTACTCACTATTCTGCTGGTGCAGTCACTGTGTACATACATTACATTTCTGATCCTGTACTGATCCTGAGTTACATCCTGTATTATACTCCAGAGCTGCACTCACTATTCTGCTGGTGCAGTCACTGTGTACATACATTACATTACTGATCCTGAGTTACATCCTGTATTATACCTCAGAGCTGTACTCACTATTCTGCTGGTGCAGTCACTGTGTACATACATTATATTACTGATCCTGAGTTACATCACTGCATTATACTCCAAACTAGCTACTCACTATTCTGCTGGTGCAGTCACTGTGTACATACATTACATTACTGATCCGAGTTACATCCTGTATTATACTCTGGAGCTGCACTCACATCTGTGTATACATTACATTTCTGATCCTGTACTGATCCTGAGTTACATCCTGTATTATACTCCAGAGCTGCACTCACTATTCTGCTGATGCAGTCACTGTGTACATACATTATATTACTGATCCTGAGTTACATCCTGCATTATACTCCAGAACTGCACTCACTATTCTGCTGGTGCAGTCACTGTGTACATACATTACATTACTGATCCCGAGTTACATCCTGTATTATACTCTGGAGCTGCACTCACTGTGTATATACATCACATTACTGACCCTGAGTTACATCCTGTATTATACTCCAGAGCTGCACTCACTATTCTGCTGGTGCAGTCACTGTGTACATACATTATATTACTGATCCTGAGTTACATCCTGTATTATACTCCAGAGCTGCACTCACTATTCTGCTGGTGCAGTCACTGTGTACATACATTATTATTACTGATCCTGAGTTACATCCTGTTATTATACCTCCAGAGCTGCACTCACTATTCTGCTGGTGCAGTCACTGTGTACATACATTATATTACTGATCCTGAGTTACCTCCTGTATTATACCCAGAGCTGCACTCACTATTCTGCTGGTGTAGTCACTGTGTATATACATCACTATTACTGACCCTGAGTTACATCCTGTATTATACTCCAGAGCTGCACTCACTATTCTGCTGGTGCAGTCACTGTGTACATACATTATATTACTGATCCTGAGTTACATCCTGTATTATACTCCAGAGCTGCACTCACTATTCTGCTGGTGCAGTCACTGTGTACATACATTATATTACTGATCCTGAGTTACATCCTGTATTATACTCCAGAGCTGCGCTCACTATTCTCTGGTGCAGTCACTGTGTACATACATTACATTACTGATCCCGAGTTACATCCTGTATTTACTCCAGAGCTGCACTCACTATTCTGCTGGTGGACTCACTGTGTACATACATTACATTACGATCCGTACTGATCCTGAGTTCATCCTGTATTATATTCCAGAGCTGCACTCACTATTCTGCTGGTGACTCACTGTGTACATACATTACATTACTGATCCTGAGTTACATCCTGTATTATACCTCAGAGCTGCACTCACTATTCTGCTGGTGCAGTCACTGTGTATACATTACATTACTGATCCCGAGTTACATCCTGTATTGTACTCCAGAGCTGCACTCACTATTCTGCTGGTGGACTCACTGTGTACATACATTACATTACTGATCCTGTACTGATCCTGAGTTGCATCCTGTATTATATTCCAGAGCTGCACTCACTATTCTGCTGGTGGACTCACTGTGTACATACATTACATTACTGATCCTGAGTTACATCCTGTATTATACCTCAGAGCTGTACATATATTACATTACTGATCACTGGAATTACATCCTGTATTATTACCTCAGAGCTGTACTCACTATTCTGCGGGTGCAGTCACTGTGTACATACATTACATTTCTGATCCTGTACTGATCCTGAGTTACATCCTGTATTATACTCCAGAGCTGCACTCACTATTCTGCTGGTGCAGTCACTGTGTACATACATTATATTACTGATCCTGAGTTACATCCTGCATTATACTCCAGAACTGCACTCACTATTCTGCTGGTGCAGTCACTGTGTACATACATTACATTACTGATCCCGAGTTACATCCTGTATTATACTCTGGAGCTGCACTCACTGTGTATATACATTACATTTCTGATCCTGTACTGATCCTGAGTTACATCCTGTATTATACTCCAGAGCTGCACTCACTATTCTGCTGATGCAGTCACTGTGTACATACATTATATTACTGATCCTGAGTTACATCCTGCATTATACTCCAGAACTGCACTCACTATTCTGCTGGTGCAGTCACTGTGTACATACATTACATTACTGATCCCGAGTTACATCCTGTATTATACTCTGGAGCTGCACTCACTGTGTATATACATCACATTACTGACCCTGAGTTACATCCTGTATTATACTCCAGAGCTGCACTCACTATTCTGCTGGTGCAGTCACTGTGTACATACATTATATTACTGATCCTGAGTTACATCCTGTATTATACTCCAGAGCTGCACTCACTATTCTGCTGGTGCAGTCACTGTGTACATACATTATATTACTGATCCTGAGTTACATCCTGTATTATACTCCAGAGCTGCACTCACTATTCTGCTGGTGCAGTCACTGTGTACATACATTATATTACTGATCCTGAGTTACCTCCTGTATTATACCCCAGAGCTGCACTCACTATTCTGCTGGTGTAGTCACTGTGTATATACATCACATTACTGACCCTGAGTTACATCCTGTATTATACTCCAGAGCTGCACTCACTATTCTGCTGGTGCAGTCACTGTGTACATACATTATATTACTGATCCTGAGTTACATCCTGTATTATACTCCAGAGCTGCACTCACTATTCTGCTGGTGCAGTCACTGTGTACATACATTATATTACTGATCCTGAGTTACATCCTGTATTATACTCCAGAGCTGCACTCACTATTCTTCTGGTGCAGTCACTGTGTACATACATTACATTACTGATCCTGAGTTACATCCTGTATTATACTCCAGAGCTGCACTCACTATTCTGCTGGTGCAGTCATTGTGTACATACATTACTGATCCTGAGTTACATCCTGTATTATACTCCAGAGCTGCACTCACTATTCTGCTGGTGCAGTCATTGTGCTATACATATGACCTGATTACATCTGTATTGTACTCGAGCTGCACCACTATTCGCTGTGCAGTCACGTGTACATACATACATTACTGATCCGAGTTACATCCTGTATTCTGAGCTGCACTCACTATTCTGCTGTTGGAGTCACTGCTCTATGGGGCTTCACTACCAGATAAATGTGCCACCATATCTGTGGGTGTCTGAAATCACCTTTAATGGAGGATTTTGTACACTTGCGTGTATTGAATGTGCTGCAGGGTTGATCCTCTGCTTTTTGCTCCCTCTTGGAGCACGTATCTGTTGCTCGTCTCTGATCCATTCCCGCTGTTTTCCATTTTTTGCTATTAGTCTGTCTTTCCGCTCAGTTGTTGCTCTCCAATCTTCCTCCATTCCCAGCCCCCCTTCTACTCTTGCATGATTGTTTCTTCCTTAAAGGGGTTGTCCAGGATTAGAAAAACATGGCTGCTTCCTTCAAGAAACCGCTTCTCACCCATGCACAGGAATGAAGCCATAAAAAGTTCTAAGATTCGAGTGATGTATGTGTTGGATCCCTTAGCTGGGCGCAGTGGGTGGCTGAGTAACGCGGAGGGGTTGTGGTTGGCGTTCCCTTGTCCCTGCTCATCTTCATCGCTTGTTTTTTGTTTTTCTTTCCTTCTCTCTGCTCCTCCACGTGTTTTTCACAGATTTTGAGACCAGACCGACAAAGGTTGAGGCTGAAGGTATCTTCAGAATATAGACCCAAAATTCTTCCTTTTTTTTCTCCCCAATTCCAAACTTCTTCACTTATGTCACCATTCAAACAACCGCATGATGGAATGTACCAAAACTTCAGCACGGGGGTGGGGGGGGGTTTGCTTTGCAGCATGGGGGCCACTTCTGACTAATGCACTTAACTAGTTTGTGACAGGACGAATTATGATTGCAGCCCTATGTGACGATGCACAGATTAAAGCCTCAGTCCCACAAACTACCTTCTAATGACATAATTGACATTTTGCAGAGAATGGCCGTTTTGAGTTACAGTAGAAGTAAAGGGGCTGGCCACAATTTTTGTTTTTTACTTAATTGCATGTATTTGGGGATGAAAATGATTTTTGTTATTGGATTTTATTAAAACTTGTGCTCCGTTTACTGACAGATTCTCAGTTAACTCATTCTGCCGTGACCAACAGTCTGTGCAACACAGATTAACTCGAAGGCAAATAGAGCAACATTTTTAAATAAACCCAATTGCAAAAATGATTTTTAACCCCGATTGCATGCATTTAAGTAACAAAAAATGTCCCAAGTGATGAACTACCCCCTTTAAGCAACACTACAATAGTTATGACATTTTTATCTCACTCTTGAAGAAATTTGGCAACCATCTTTAGCAAGATCATGGTGCAGAAATTGGCACTTTGCCCAGGCTTTACTGTCCGTGTAAGAAATCCGAGATGTTCAAAGAAAGCAAGTTGCTCCAATAGTGTAAACGCTGTGGACACTTTTTTGTACTGAAATTTTGTCCATTTGCTTCTCTAGTTTTCTACTTTTTTTTTGCTGTTGTAAAGCCTGTGCTACTCCTTTCCCTGGCAGGTTACCTTGTTGCTTCAGATGTAATTTCTGTAGCACACTAGTCCTGCTGGGACTGATGTCATCTGCTCTCCCTTCTCTCAGTGTTAGAGTCTTTATACTTTAAATATCTCTCGACCAATCACTCATTTGGTCGACGGCTATCTTTCCTGGCTCCTCATACACATAAATGTTTGGCTTGACCAAGCTTTGTGTTAAATCTTAAAAAAGATTAAATGATCAACTTTAAACCATCTGATCCTTATATTTCCCAACATCATCTCCCTCGAGGGAAAGTTGGGAGGCCATTGACTGTTTTATCTCATGTATACGATATCAATTCAAATGAGGCTTTAAATGGATGCTTTCCTCCCTCTCCACAATTTGATCTTCTATGTAAAGCCTCATCTTCTCTTTCTGAAGACTTGAATGCTTTCCTCCCTCTCCACCATTTGATCTGCCAAGTCTTCAGAAAATGAAGATGAGGCTTTACGAGGCTGATCAAATTGTGGAGAGGGAGGAATGCATCCAAGTCTTCAGAACTGGAAGATCGCACAGATTGAACTGTATTGAGTGTAAACAGACACAGGGAAATGTTTCTGCATAACAAGAAGAGTACCCACGAAAGCCTGTGCAAGGATTGGGGTGGGAATCAAAAAGGTTATTTTTCTGTGTAAACAGGAAAGCATCTATTTTAGACTTTATGTGGAGAGGTAGAGTGGAATTGCACAGACTATACATCTGTGGAAAAGGAGAGCACTTAAGGCAGATCCTACGTGGAAAGGGATGGGTGAATCCTGCTTACTGTGATGTTATGTAAATAGGAGATCACCCATGGCAGACTTTACAGGGAAAAGAAGGGGATCGCAAAGACTACATCTATCTGTGTACACAGAAGAGCACCCATAGCAGACTTTACAGGGGGAGCAAGGTGGAAATCATACAGGCTATGTACCTATGTGAGGATGGACTACCTACAGCAGACTCGACAGGGAGGGGGAAGTCACAGAGGCCCTGTATCTGTGAAAGATAGGAGATTGTGCTGGGAGGGGGAATCACATAGACTATGTATCTACACATAGCAGCGCAGCCTCGACATAGTCAGCAGGGAGAGGGAGGGATTATACACTCCTCAGTATCAGTATCTGTTAGTATATATAAGAAGATATCCCTCAGCGAAGGTATTAGAAAGGGATGTCGGTACAGGAATGAAGCTGTCCTGATACATGATAGCTAGTAACTATATATCCAGCCTGTATTACTGAGAGGGGCACATCACACGTCTGAAACCAGCTTGTGATCTGGAAATGAATGAAGATTCCAACTGTTCTTTAAGTCATGGCTGTCACTTATATGTGTAAAACTATTGATTGCTAGAATTGTTGCAGTTGTAGTAGTCATAAATATACCTTTTGCTGGGACTGAGGCTTTTGAAAATATATAAATCCCCTGACACCCGGAGTGGGCAGAGAGTTACCCTTTTTATTTCACATACTAACAATATTTGATTTCCCCCCTTTTTTGTGATGTTATTTATGTTCTTACTTTAGTGACTGATGAGTGATTAGGTGCCGTCTGGATTTTCTGACCGATTATTTGTGATGCAGGAGTTATGAGAATGTTATTGTCGGTTTGAGGTTCTCCTTTCTGCTCCTGCAGCTGACAAGCCGGCCGTTCCAGAGAGAAAAATCAGTCATGGGCAGAGGACCTTTGATCGAAGTGACAGCAATATGGGGAAGCCGAAGGCCTCCATAGATAGTACTGACCCGGGCGTGATGGTGACTATACATCCACCACCCAGCGAACCCAGTGAAGGTGACAACGGTCAGTTACATGGGGATCTAGCAGAGTGATTATGGTGCATCCATCTCCTACTTTTTCATTTGTCCATTAAACTAATCCTACTTGCTGATGTTATCCATTTTCTTTTAGCGCTGCGGGACTCTGGGTAGATCTTACTTGGTCAGTGGGTGGTTTGGGGGCTTACACCAGGTCCCTACATTTTTGTTTTTGCTTTCCTCTACTCTCCAGTTTCTGATGGAACGTCTTCTCTTGATATCACTGACGTCTCCAAAGGTTCTCCAACCACAGAACTTTACCCAACAGAACAGCAAGAAGACAGCGCCGAGAATGACAGGTAAGATGTCACAGGTAGTCCATACATGTTCCCAACAGCAACCCTATGTCTCCCAGTTCGTGCGGCCTTGCTATGCAATCCCTGCCTGCTGATGGTAAACCCCCTTTTGCTGCTTTGATGATCCAAGTCGATGGATGCAAGAATTTTCCACCTTTGCCGTTTCCTTATGTTTCCCATTTTTCTCAGCTGAAATTTCACCAGCTTGGTGAACATGCTTCTCATGGAGTTTACGCCACCATAACACACTTGTCCCTAAGCTTGTGTCGCTTCCGATCCTCCAGCCGCCAGCGTCAAGCATTTTTTGGCTGCTTCTCCTCTTGCAAACACTTGTTGTTGCCTACCTGAAGAAAGCCGAAAATAAAGCTGCTGTAACCAACTATTTTTGGTTCTTGATGGCCATGAAGATCTGGTTCTCCTGCAGTTTGGATGTTTTTTTTGCATCCCTGTCCTAACGATATTACCTTGTCCTCTCTGCTGTCCATGTCTTCCCAGCATCCTTCATTGTGTCCACATTTGGCTTGTTCTTTGACATGATATTGGTTCACAACCTCCTCTTATATAGTGGACTTTGATTTTACTCCATCTGTTATGTCTTGTGGCGTGCTTCAGGTGTTGTGGCGTCCTGCTCTGGCTCAGGTCCCTGCTTGGGGCCTTCGTTTGCTTCGCAACACAGTATAGGCTCTGGCGGATGTATATGCTCTGGCGGACGTATATGCTCTGTTGTGTGTTACCCCCGCCGAGTAACACAATGGTCCCGTTCATGGATGTGGCGCCCCCTTTCTGCTGAGCTTTCAGTGCAAAAACTAGGGCATCTGTATAAAATGATTTAACCCTTGCCTGCTCTGTTCACAGACGGAAGAAAAGGTCAGTGCATGTTTGTCGTCTGATATCCCGGGAGATTTGCTAGAGGCTTGTTATAGAGCCCGGCTAAGTATTAAACATTCTGCCCAGTTTCCTTCTATCTCCTTCGCTTTGCTGATCTGCAAACCCCCATTTTACCGTTTGCCGCAACCGATTTGTCCTGGACCTTTTGGAGTAAATACGTTTTGATGTTTTTTTTGTTTTTTTTTTAACTTTTCTGGAAACTGCTCCATTCTTGTCCAGAGGATGTGACTGGAGCTCTTCTCCATATCTTTATGTATGTAGACCACTCTACTTTACCCCTATAGATGATTTCAGGGCGAGATGGTTTGGGCTGTTGGAATTTCCACGTCTGATCCTTTTGTTTTTCGGAGAGATACTCTGAGAACCTCTTCTTCCCTGTTAAAAACTCCTGGTCATGCGCACATGTGTATAGGTGCGGAGAGAGGTTCGTTAGAGATGGCCAACAGCTGTCTCATCACAACGATAGCGTTATTTTACATTTTAAAGATATCCCACCAGTGCTAAGTTAGTGGACACAGTTAGGATTGGGGTGCCCAAATATCAGCCTATTGAATGGAGGACACCTTCTTTAAAGGGTTTTCTACTTTGGACAATCGCTATTGGTTAGATAAATACCTTGATTTAGCTGATCAAAAAGTGTCCCCTTTCTAAGATCCCCAGCGATCAGCTATAATTTATAGGAAAATCTTTCTGTAAGTGGTCAGTTTCCCCACAGCGCCCCCACAGGGACAATGAAGCATTACACAATGCCCATTCAAATCAGTGAGTTATCTGCTGGCCAGGTCGGTCCTCCACTACAAGAGAATCAATTTATATTCCACTTTAGTCAAAATATGAAGAAGGGCCCTTCTCTATTAATTAAGCATTTTGGAAAATGGGTTTTAGAAATTAAATAGCTGTTTTATAGGGGCGCTCCAGGTCAATCCCCCAGATAAAATAACAAAAACATACTCACCAGACCAAGTGATGTCTGTGTTGTGTGTCCTTGCTACATTGTTATTTCACATAAGCGCTGCAGCAGATCAGTGGCCTTCACTCTTCCATCTGGTAGAACTGTGAAGCTGCAGCCCATCAGCTTCATGACCACCTGGAGAGACAGCGCTGACGTCACTGGAACGGCTACGGTCCGGGAGGTGAAGCATGAGTTTTTATTATTATTATTTATTATTATTATTATTGGATAACCTCTTTATGACTGTATTTGAAATCCTAAAACCAAGGCTTTGAGTTGTCCCCATCCTAGCTCCATCTAAGTGGAATAGAACAGGCTCAGTCATACCAATATTTTTGGGGATGGGCACATTAATCTAGGATCGCGCTGACTCGCTAGAGGGATAGAAAATATTCCAGTGGTCCCAGGTTGTAACATAATGGCACCCTGACACAGATGGTTCCCATTCAGTCCAAAAGTGGACAGTCCCAAAACCATTGGTGTGCCATAATTGGTTTAATGTTTCTGAGTGTAGTTGGTCACTTTATGGGACCCCTTTTACAACCAGATTTGAGTTGTGAAAGAAAAAGCGAGTAAAGTTAGAAAACCTCTTTCTTTACCTTGGTTTTCTGGATTATCCAAGTTATTCATGAGATGGTCATACATTGTGTAGGTATCAAAGGAGCATCATTCGTGTGTGTTTAGATTAATGGTCTTCGGTTTTGTATGGATCCTGACGGCCAAACCCTTGCTTCCGAATTCCTGCTGCACCCCTTGCCTCTTTACTGGTAATGAATTGACCCATTACATGCTATATACATGTTATTGAATTTCCAACATTAAACCTTCGTATGCCACCTTTTCCTGCCACAGATTCCTTGATCTTCTCCGCAGCCCCTTCCTTTTGTCTTTTCCATTTTTCTTTACGCTTTATGTCCTTGGTTAATCTCCCATGTCTCCTGACTATATCTACTCCTCCATTGCATGGCAACTCTCACCGCGTCCCATCTCCTCTCCATCGTTCGATGTTCGGGATACCATCGTACCCTTTCTTCGGCTTCAACCGGACAGGCATTCTAGTAAGCTGGGGCGCTCAGAGAGCTTACGAGTTTACGAACGCAAGCGTTCACAGCGAGGTTCAGCCAAAGGCAAGCAGACGCGCTCTCGCAGCGACGTGGACCTGGAGGCTGCCGCCCGAGCCAACGACATGCAGGTCTCCTCAAGAAAGTCAAAATCAGGCAGCGTCACGTACGTTGGAAGGATAAACCTCGTCTATTGGGATTTTTTTCTTAATGTTCTTGTGCTTTGATATTAGATTGTGGTTATTGATGGGTCTGGATTGTATTTTCTAAACTTATTTTACTCTTTTAAAAAAATTGCATGACAAAATTTTACCAAAATTTGCACGCAACGTAATAATTCAGTCCGGTCTTCAATCGGATGGTATTGAATTGCTACCTAATTTTCAAGGCCCAGTGGTAGAGTTTTGTCATGTCACTGTAAAGAAATATGCTTTTCAATTTCTAGGTTAACCTTCTCCAGATGTTCGTCATCCAAAGGGCCTAAAATGCATTTGTAGTCGATGATCTTAAAATTAAAAATGTAAGATAAAAATTCTCGGCTAACGCTCTGGTTGACCCTGCCGGTCTCTGTTATTGATGACATCACACATATCCATGTGACCATTGTAGCAAATCATTGGCCACGGTGGACTTACTCATGCCCTGCTCCTGAGCATCATCGCTGAAGCCAGTGAATGGCTAGGGCAATCCCATAGATGTATGTGATGATCGCGGGCATGCTTGGAGACGATGACCACCAGAGGACTGTTGAACAAGTGACTGTTGTAAGCCATCTTTTTATAGATAATTCACAACCTTTTT
The DNA here is from genome assembly GCA_033576555.1 of Oophaga sylvatica. Taxonomy (NCBI): domain Eukaryota; kingdom Metazoa; phylum Chordata; class Amphibia; order Anura; family Dendrobatidae; genus Oophaga; species Oophaga sylvatica. The sequence continues at coordinate 433,230,524 of JARQOD010000003.1, read as the reverse complement.
AATTTTGTCCTCCTGTGAAAAGTCATCTGTTTCCTATTAATATCTATAGTCTTGTGCCATTGTACTCTTTGGTGAGTCTCTCTGTCTATGCAAAGATTTTGGGGGCAACGGAGATCCTGTAGTGCACAGCTGATTGACCATTTTCACTCTTGGAAGGGCTAGATGACCACCACTGTTGGAGTTGTAATGGTGCCTGTATTGGTTATCACTCATCTTCCCAAGAAACCGAGATAATTAAGAGTTAACAAAATGGAAGAGGTCGCCTGAAGGAAAGGAAGGATTGCTTGAAATTTTTGTAAAAATTTTGTGTAAAAAAATTGAAGTTTGGAGGTTCATTAGATAAAAAAGTAATTTCTTCATATATTTCTACCTACTTCCAGTCTTTTGTGACCATCTCTGGGACTCTAGAACATGGTTCCTAATTCCTGCTGTTCCTCCTGTTTGCTTTGATAAACCCTATATTTTTATTTTTATATCTTTTTGTCCTTTTTTTTCATTGTAGCCCTGAGCCTGGAGGGAGTGGAGAAGGTCAGCAGTCCTTTCTGCTTCCCCAGTCTGAGGAGACTGAGCCGCGCGTTTTGGAGGCCGAGAATGACCCCCCAAACTGGAGGGATCTCGTCCCCCTGAAACACTCCTCAGGCTGAAGAAAAGCGAAATCAAGCGGCAAGAGGTCATCAATGGTATGAGTATCCCTATTTTTATGCTCAAGTATTTGGCTTTGTATATAATAAAAAATAAAATGGCTAGTACCCTAAAAACATGGCCTGTTCATTGACTGATGTGATGTCTAGCTGGTTTCCACCTGGGATATATGCCGCTTTAGTTAATTTTGGAGTCCAAAGATAGCAGACTCAATAGTATGTCACAGTTTTGCACATTTTTTGACCCCTTATTATAATTGTTTTTTATACAATTGTGGACTTGGCATAAAATGCATCAAAGGGAATTCTTGTAGAAGTGTTTGTAGGCCATCAATATGCAACCAGTGGAACTCCGGTTAAATCCACAGAAATATCATCCTATGCTCCCTTACTTTTGGGCATTAATTGCTTAACTTTATTAGATGTGGATTGTAATTGGATTCAGACTAGGTATACTTTAGGTTTCCAGATATGTTTCCTTGGGTTTCCAATGAAGAAATAGTAATAGAGAAGAGCAAATTTATATCACAAATTGTATACTGGGGAAGAGGAATGAGGTGTATGGGTTATGAAGAGTGACGAATCCTTTGTCTTTCCCACCTTAGAGCTGTTGTTCACTGAACACGCACACGTGCGGATGCTCCATGTGTTACACGACATCTTCTATATTCCCATGAAGAACGTCTGGAACCCCATTGCAGAGCTGGAGAACATTTTTCCCAGTCTTGATGACCTGATTGAAGCGCATGGTGAGTTAGCTCAGGGTTCTTCATACAACATGTTTCCCCTCTGCTTCCACCTGGTCTTACATCCTTACCAATCTGACTTTTTTAGTTATACTTTTGGACAACTTGAAGAAGCTGCGCTTGGAAAATAACTTCATCATCCATGAGATTGGAAACACGCTGCTGCATCGGGTGAGTGAGGGTCTTCCAGAAATGGAGCATGGTTGGGGTCCAAGGGCTGTGTGTGCTGTTGCAGGTCATTTCCATTCTAGCTGAAGGGGGTTTCTGGACATATTTTGATCCTTAAAAGAGGCAATAAGATCGGTGGTCTGTTTATAGATCGGAATCAGGAACTGCGCCTGGGTAGTGTGTCTGTGTATAGAGCAGGCTGAGGAGCTGAGCTCATGTAAGATGCCTATGTATAGAGCAGGCTGAGGAGCTGAGCCCGGGAAAGATGCCTATGTATAGAGCAGGCTGAGGAGCTGAGCCCGGGAAAGATGCCTATGTATAGAGCAGGCTCAGGAGCTAAGCCCGGGTAGGGTGCCTGTGTATAGAGCTGGCTCAGGAGCTGAGCTCAGGTAGGATGCCTATGTATAGAGCAGGCTCAGGAGCTGGGCCCAGGTAGGGTGCCTGTGTATAGAGCAGGCTGAGGAGCTGAGCCCGTGTAGGGTGCCTGTGTATAGAGCTGGCTCAGGAGCTGAGCTCAGGTAGGATGCCTATGTATAGAGCAGGCTGAGGAGCTGAGCCCGTGTAGGGTGCCTGTGTATGGACCTGAGCTCAGGTAGGATGCCTATTTATAGAGCAGGCTGAGGAGCTGAGCCCGTGTAGGGTGCCTGTGTATGGACCTGAGCTCAGGTAGGATGCCTATGTATAGAGCAGGCTCAGGAGCTAAGCCCGGGTAGGGTGCCTATGTATAGAGCAGGCTGAGGAGCTGAGTTCCGGTAGGGTGCCAGTGTATAGAGCTGGCTCAGGAGCTGAGCTCAGGTAGGATGCCTATGTATAGAGCAGGCTCAGGAGCTAAGCTTGGGTAGGATGCCTATGTATAGAGCAGGCTCAAGAGCCAAGCCCGGGTAGGGTGCCTATGTATAGAGCAGGCTGAGGAGCTGAGTTCCGGTAGGGTGCCAGTGTATAGAGCTGGCTCAGGAGCTCAGCTCAGGTAGGATGGCTATGTATAGAGCAGGATCAGGAGCTAAGCCTGGGTAGGATGCCTATGTATAGAGCAGGCTCAGGAGCCAAGCCCGGGTAGGGTGCCTATGTATAGAGCAGGCTGAGGAGCTGAGTTCCGGTAGGGTGCCATTGTATAGAGCTGGCTCAGGAGCTGAGCTTAGGTAGGATGCCTATATATAGAGCAGACTCAGGAGCTAAGCTTGGGTAGGATGCCTATGTATAGAGCTGGCTGAGGAGCTGACCTCCGGTAGGGTGGCTATGTATAGAGGAGATTAAGAAGCTGAGCCCAAGATGGATGCCTGTGTATAGAGCTGGCTCAGGAGTTGAGCCCGGGTAGGGTGCTTGTGTATAGAGCTAGCTCAGGAGCTGAGCCATGGTAGGGTGCCTATGTATAGAGAAGATTCAGGATGTGAGCCCGAGTAGGGTGCCTATGTATAGAGCAGGTTCAGAAGCTGAGCCCAGGTAGGGTGCTTGTGTATAGAGCAGGTTCAGAAGCTGAGCCCAGGTAGGGTGCCTATGTATAGAGGAGATTCAGGATGTGAGCCCGAGTAGGGTGCCTATGTATAGAGCAGGTTCAGGAGCTGAGCCCAGGTAGGGTGCTTGTGTGGAGCTGGCTCAGGAGCTGAGCCTGGGTAGGGTGCCTATGTATAGAGGAGATTAAGGAGCTGAGCCCAAGATGGATGCCTGTGTATAGAGCTGGCTCAGGAGTTGAGCCCGGGTAGGATGCCTGTGTATAGAGCTGGCTCAGGAGTTGAGCCCGGGTAGGGTGCTTGTGTATAGAGCTAGCTCAGGAGCTGAGCCATGGTAGGGTGCCTATGTATAGAGAAGATTCAGGATGTGAGCCCGAGTAGGGTGCCTATGTATAGAGCAGGTTCAGAAGCTGAGCCCAGGTAGGGTGCTTGTGTATAGAGCAGGTTCAGAAGCTGAGCACAGGTAGGGTGCCTATGTATAGAGGAGATTCAGGATGTGAGCCCGAGTAGGGTGCCTATGTATAGAGCAGGTTCAGGAGCTGAGCCCAGGTAGGGTGCTTGTGTGTAGAGCTGGCTCAGGAGCTGAGCCTGGGTAGGGTGCCTATGTATAGAGGAGATTAAGGAGCTGAGCCCAAGATGGATGCCTGTGTATAGAACTGGCTCAGGAGTTGAGCCCGGGTAGGGTTCTTGTGTTTAGAGCTGGCTTAGGAGCTGAGCTCCAAGTATGGTGCATATGTATAGAGCAGGCTCAGGAGCTGAGTGCGGGTAGGTGCCTATGTATAGAGGAGATTCAGGATCTGAGCCCGAGTAGGGTGCCTATGTATGTATAGAAAAATATTTAGAGTTGAGAGTCCTCAGTGGTTGATACCTTTGTATGTATAGAGGAGATTCAGAATCTGAGTGCCCAAGTAGGGGTGCCTGTGTATAGAGCAGGCTCAGGAGTCCAGGTAGGTATGAGTCTGCAACATAACCAGGAGATGCAGGCTGTAATACACAGCCTATAAGAGCAGCGATTAGAACTATCTCTGATCTCTGCTATTTAACCATCGCTCATTGACAGTGGCATTTAAATAGCACGATCATGGAAACCCGATGGGTTGTCAGCCAGGGGCATAGTGAAAGCCCCCAAATGGCTGCTATCTTAGTACTATGAAGAGTAGCCTGTGGCTGGAATTCATTGCAAAAACTTATTTAACTACTGTGATATTGCCTTGTATAAAAGAAGCAAACAATCACAGGTAAAAATATGAAAAAAAAGTTTTATATATTTTTTTTAAATTTCTGAAAAATTTGAATTCTCACTATAACAATAAAGAAATAAATTAACCCGTAAAGTAAATACCATAAAGATAAAAAAAAAATTAAATCTCTAGAATTGGTGTGGTTTTTGTACATACAGATACATCCTGCTGATCAGTTCAGGACAAGTAATGTATGTTTAAAGTTGCTTAAAGGGATATTCCTATCTTCATAAATTTGGTATTATTGTATAGTTCTTGTAAATTCGAGCAATTTTGCAATTTGCTACTTATTAAAATTTCCAGCCGTTTTTTAAATATTAACACTTTTCATTTTATTTACTGCTCGTTGCCTTGAAGACCGACCCCTGCTGCTAGGCAACAGAGCATGCACAGTGGTCGCAATCTTTTTTTTTTTGTGTGTGTTTTTAAACAATGTTTTGTACCTGGCCAGGATCACAAGAGTGCGCTTTTACTTCCTGATCCCAGCCAGCTATAGCACAGTGCTTACAAGCTAGACAGCAGCGGTGGTCGATCTCCTAGGCAACGAGCTGTAAACAAAAGAAAAATGTTAATATCTCATAAATGGCTGCAATTTTTAATTTGCAGTAAATTACAAAAGTGCTTGTTTTTCCGAGCTCTATCCAAAAAAATCATATATGAAAATGGGGAAAACCCCCTTTTAAATTTTTGTGTAGGTTATATTCTTATATTTTATACTTTCATATAAAATGTAATAAACTCTTTGGGGAGGGAGTTGCTTTTCCTTCTGTGGTTCTATATTATGACCTTCTCTGTGTATCCATGACTCTTCATCTTTTATGTAGACTATGCTCAATAATTTCCCTCCGGGGAGTCCCATCCTGGGAAGATTTCCAGGCAACAGCCACCAACATATGAAGGTAGTAGGTGAGGACTGGGGAGGACCGTGTGTATTCACGCCTGTCATTGTCTCCTCTAGTTCGATGGTACTGAAGGATCCTGGTTTCAAAAGATCTCCTCAAGGTTTTGCAGTCGCCAACCATTTGCTCTGGAGCAACTGAAGCAGAAGCAGAAGAAAGATCCTCGATTTACACAGTTAATTCAGGTAATTTGTGTTCTTCCGATCAGGGACCTATTAGTGGAGTCTTATCACTAATGCCCCCTTCCGATGGCTAGAACATAGTGGAGGGATGCAGGAAGCTCTTCTTTCTTTGAAGGCCTCATGGTTGACCTTTCATCGGCGGCCACTGGCAACAGAGCTCCTACTATAGCTCCAGTTGGTTTTGGCTGAGCTTCAATACCAAACCCAACCTGAGCAAAGAATGGCGCTGTTTGTGGGTGGAGGAATCATTTTTCTAATCTTAATCCCAATGCGGATGACTTAATCTTTTGCCATTTTACCCTCCTTAGGAAGCGGAAAGCAATCCGCAGTGTAGACGTCTCCAGCTGAAGGATATTATTCCATTTGAAATGCAGAGATTGACCAAATATCCTCTTCTTCTGCAGAACATCGCCAACCTGACGGGTGAGGACATATACACTTCATTCGTTGTTACGCCAGTCACCAAAGCAAAATGCGTCTGTTATCATTCGTGGTGCTCTTAAAGCCATTAAGTGATAACAAACAAAATGTTCTTTACTCACCCTCCCCGGGTCCAGCAATGTGACCCCGTCACTGCTCTTGGTATGCGGTATTATTTGCACCTCTACAGCCAATCAGTGGCTCTGAGCACCTCGAGTTATGAACTCAGGAAAGTCACTGATTGGCTGGAGCACTGCAGATAATACTGGACACCAGGAGCAGAAACGTGGAGTAACCAATGCCCCTGGGGAGGGTGAGGAAAGCATCATTTATTAAAAAAACAAACTGCAGCAGGCAAACAGAGGTTATCCGAAGCCATAAAATCCTCTTTAAGGTGGTCAAGGGCATTAGATGAATATTGTCCAAATTTATTTTTGGTGGCACCAGCCAACCATCTAATGTGATGGGTGATGTCCCGATCCTCCTTATAAAATCAGATGTTTTGGAAAAGAAGGATGGGGCAGTTGGATTTCAACATACTCAATCGTTTTGGTTCACATATGGGAGATTGACTTTTCCGCCATTAATGTAATCTTGTTGAATCCTAACAGAGGAAGAAGAGGAGAAGCAGAGGGTGCAGAAAGCGGCTGAATGCTGCCGGCAGATCCTAAATCACGTCAACACCGAAGTGCGAGAAATGGAGAACAAAATGGTAAGAGACAACCAATAGCCAGGGAAGTGTGGGGGTAAACTTACACAACCTTCCAATATCGGCACATCCTGAAGATCAAGGGTAACACCGCTTCATCGTTCTCTTTTTAATATCGTTACCGTTGGCTTCTTTTGCAGAAATTGTTCGATTACCAAAGACGTCTTGACACATCCAACTTGAAGCAGAGCAATGATCCGCTGTTCATGGAGTTCAAGGTAAAGGCTATGTACCGGAAATGTTATTTTGGGTCGCTTTGCCAATTTCTCAGTTGAGGTTCCTCAGACTTAACGAGAGGCAGAAAAAAACCCAAATAGAGCCTCCAAGTGGGGTTGTCTTCTGCTTGGTCTTTGGAGCCTATTATTTTCCCAGAGTCCTGTGGCTCCCATACACATCAGATAATTGTGCTGAATTTGGCAGAACCGGCATTGAAAGCACTTGAACACTCAACCAAGCGGAGCCCTTTTGTGTATTTTGAGATTGGGAGAGTTACCGATCTCATGTTTATGGCCAACTTTATTCTTCTAGTAGTCTGATCGACCTGTCGGGCCCTGGCTTTGTATGACAAAGCCCAAAGCGCCTTTGTGCATACCTCCCAACTGTCCCGGATTGAGCGGGACAGTCCCGATTTAGACCCTCCCACCCACTGTCCTGGCCGGGACACTATGTTTCCCGCAGTGAGAGAAGCTGCCACGCCCCCCATGCACCCGTTCCTCGCCCTCCCTGTTTCTACATATCAGCCTTTCACAGCTAGCAATGACGCTGCCATGCTGTACTCTTCGGTGCCCACAGGACCTGTAATGAGGTCACAGGAGGGGAAGAGTCAGGGGTCACATGATCAGGGTCCTCGGACTCTGTGTGCTGGTTGTCATGGTGCTGGATGAGGTGAAGTTTACTATGTGTGGGGTCAGGAGGGGTTTACAGGGTGGATGTAGCAGAGCTGTGTGTGTACTAGGTGTATTGAGCGGAGCCGTGTGTGTACGAGGTGTATGGAGCGGAGCCATGTGTGTACGAGGTGTGCGGAGCCGTGTGTGTACGAGGTATATGGAGCGGAGCCGTGTGTGTACGGAGCGGAGCCATGTGTGTACGAGGTGTGCGGAGCCGTGTATGTACGAGGTGTATGGAGCAGAGCCGTGTGTTTACGAGGTGTACGGAGCGGATCCCTGTGTGTACGAGGTGTACAGAGCTGAGCCCTGTGTGTACGGAGCGGAGCCCTTTGTGTTACGAGGTTGTACGGAGACGGAGCAGCCATGTGTACGAGGTGTATGGAGCGGAGCTGTGTGTGTACGGAGCGGAGCCGTGTGTGTACGAGGTGGATGTAGCAGTGCTGTGTGTACGGGGCGTACGAAACGGAGCCCTGTGTGTACGAAGTGTACGGAGCTGAGCCACTCATCTCCATACACTTCGTACGCACAGGGCTCCGTGCTTGAGCCGTGTGTGTACAGTGCGGAGCAGAGCCGTGTGTGTACGGAGTGGAGCCGCATGTTTATGGAGCGGAGTCGGGTGTGTACGAGGTGTACTGAGTCGAATTGCGTGTGTACGAGGTGTATGGAGTGGAGCTGTGTGTGTACAAGGTGTACAGAGTGTGGCTGCGTGTGTACAAGGTGTACTGAGTGGAGCCGTGTGTGTGCGAGGTGTACGGAGTGGAGCCGTGTGTGCGCGAGGTGTACTGAGCGGAGCTGTGTGTGTACGAGGCATACAAAGCGGAACCGTGTGTGCATGAGGTGTGCAGAGCAGTGCGTGTACAAGGTGTATGGTGGGGAGCATTCATACCTCCCAACCGTCCCGGATCCAGCGGAACAGTCCCGATTTTGAGAGTCTGCCCCGCTGTCCCGGCTGAGAGCTTACTTTTTCCGCGAACACTGGAGTACACAGCGGAGCCCCGAGGAGCACTTTAAAATTCGCACGTGATGTTCCACCAGAAGTGATGTGCTGGAAGCTGACTGGAAATTAGGTAATTTCAGGAGTAGATTGTGATGGATCCATGGAGGCACTTCAGGGAATTCTTCAGATCCATCACTGTTTCTTTCCCCTCTTTCTTTCTCTCTCTCTGTTCTTTCTTTCCCTCTCTGTTATTTCTTTCCCACTTCGTTCTTTCTCTCTGTTCTTTCTCTCTCTGTTCTTTCTTTCGCATCTTTCTTTCTCTCTCTGTTCTTTCTTTCCCATCTTTCTTTCTCTCTCTGTTCTTTCTTTCTCTCTCTCTGTTCTTTCTTTTTCTCTCTCTGTTCTTTCTCTCTTCTTTCTTTCTCTGTGTTCTTTCTTTCTCTCTGTTTTCTTTCTCTCTCTCTCTGTTCTTTCTTTTTCTCTCTGTTCTTTCTTTCTCTCTCTGTTCTTTCTTTCTCTCTATCTCTCTGTTCTTTATTTCCCCTCTTTCTTTCTTTTTTCTTTCTTTCTTCCTCTCTGTTCTTTCCCCTCTTTTCTCTCTATTCTTTTTTCTGTCCACTATTTCTTTCTCTCTCTGATCTTTTTTATATTCTTTCTCTCTGTTCTTTCTTTCTTTCTTTCCCCTCTTTCTCTCTCTGTTCTTTATTTCTTCCCCCTCTTTCTTTCTTTCTTTCTTTTTCTTTCTTTCTTTCTTTCTTTCTTCTTTTCTTTCTTTTCTCTTTCTTTCTTTCTTCTTTCTTTCTTTCTTTCTTTCTTTCTTTCTTTCTTTCTTTCTTTCTTTCTCTCTTTCTTTCTTTCTTTCCTCTTTCTTTCTCTCTTCTTTCTTTTCTTTCTCCCTCTGTTCTTTCTCTCTCTCTGTTTTTCCTTTTTTCTCTCTGTTCTTCTTCTTTCTCCTCTTTCTCTCTCTGTTCTTTTTTTTCTATTTCTCTTTTCTGTTTTCCTTTTTTTCTATCTGTTCTTTCTTTCTTTCTCTCTGTTCTTCTTTCTCTTTCTCTCTCTCTGTTCTTTCTTTCTTCTTTCCCCCTTTCTTTCTTTCTTTCTTTTTTTCTTTCCCCTCTTTCTCTGTCCCTCTGTGTTCTTTCTTTCTTTACCCTTTTTTTTTCTCTCTATCTCTCTGTTCTTTTTCTTTCCCTTCTTTCTTTCTTTCTCTCTGTTCTTTCTTTCCCCTCTTTCTCTCTCTCTCTGTTCTTTCTTTCCCCTCTTTCTTTTTTCTCTCTATTCTTTTTATCTGTCCACTATTTCTTTCTCTCTCTGTTCTTTTTCTTTTTCTCTCTGTTCTTTTTCTTTTTCTCTGTTCTTTCTTTCTTTCCCCTCTTTCTCTCTGTTCTTTCTTTCCCCTCTTTCTTTCTCTCTCTCTGTTCTTTCTTTTGCTCTGTTCTTTCTTTCTTTCTCCTCTCTTTCTCTCTAATCTTTCTTTCTCTCTCTGTTCTCTTTCTTTCCCCTCTTTCTTTCTGTCTGTTTTTTCTTTCTCTCTCTGTTCTTTCTCTCTTTGTTTTTTGTTTCTTTTTTTCTCTCTGCTCTTTCTTTCCCCTCTTTCTTTCTCTCCCTTTCTGTTCTTTCTTTCCCCTCTTTCTTTTTTTCTCTCTCTCTTTGTTCTTTCTCTCTGTTCTTTTTTTGTGTCCCCTCTTTTCTTTCTCTGTTTCTTTGTTTCTTTCTTTCTCTCTGTTCTTTCTTTCTTTCTCTCTTTCCTTTCTTTCTCTCTCTGTTTTCTTTTTTCTCTCTCTGTTCTTTCTTTCTTTTCCTCAGTATCAGTCAGTGTGATCAGCAGTGCTAAATGGGTGCAATTGGGCGTGGACATGGGTGTGACTAGTTGTGAAATGGGCATGGTTGGGGCGTGGCCTAAAATTTGCCGCGGTGCGCACACAGCGCGCCACAGCCTTTGTCCCTCTTTCCCATCTTCAAAAGTTGGGAGGTATGCTTTGTGGGGTACAGTGTCTGACTAGGGAGCCAAGGGCCCACCAGTAACCAACTAGAGGGCCGTACTTTTCAGCTACATGCAAATGTGACAATTTCCTCAATCACAAATTTATTGAACAGTGATCTGGGTAGTTTGTTAAATGAATAAGATGCCGGCTTTGTCGGTACATAGTGATTAGAGTAATGCTCACATAAGAAGGTGGTGGCCCACCGGAGGATTCCACTGTTTCCCCATGGGCCAGTCCAAGCCTGATGGGGTATATTTAGGTTTAAGAGAAGGTTCAGCAGGATCTTATATAGGAAAATTAGAAGTGACCCTACTTAATGTTCTTTCTTAACGTTCTGGCATTTCTTAAAGGGGTTATCCCATAAAAGACAAGTATACATAGGGTAGGTGATCAATGACCCATTGTTGGGAAGCCACAGTCAGTAGAACAGGGTTCCCAATCTCCAGCTTCTCATCATTGTGGGTCATCACCACTAAGTGTCTTTAGGACTGGTGGAGGTAGCCAATTGCAGCGCTCGACCTGCTTCATGAGTCTTCTAGACACAATGGATCCACAGCGAACATGCTCCACCATGCCACCCCACTCAATTACAAGCATAGTGAGAGGGTACTGGGCATCGGGGACGCCTGTTTGGTGGGGTCTCTAGCAATCAAACTTTCGTCCTCTATTCTGTGAGTGGGTGATTGACATATTTTGTGCATAAACCCCTTTAAAAGAGTGACCTTCTTGTAGACAGCCCTTAAAGTATTTTTTCCCCATTTTCATAAATGGGTATTTTCGGATAGTACTTGTAAATACAAGCATCTTTTCAATTTACAGCATCTTAAAATTTTCAGCCGTTTCTGAGATATTAACACTTTTTTTCTTTTTATTTTACAGCTCGTTGCCTTGGAGACCGACTACTATTACTCTACTGCAGAACACACGCAGTGCTTACAAGCTCTTTTCTATTGAAGCTGGCCCAGAGTTTGCTGTTCCCTCTTAATCCTGGCCACCTTCAGTGCAGAGCTTTCAAGATACACAGCAGAGGTAGTCGGTCTCCTAGGCAACGAACTGTAAACTAAAGTACTAAATATCTCAAGAACGGCTGAGAATTTTTGAAAGCAGTAAATTTCAAAAGTGCTTGTTTTTGCAAGCACTATAAGATAACATCCATCTTGAGAAAATGTGAAAACCCCTTTAAGTACAAGATTTAGGCATTTTGAGCGATTCAGGGGGTCCTTCAATGGAGACTTGCCCCAATTAGTTAGGTTTGTGTGTTCCCTGATACTCATTTACTTATCTTTCCAGAACATCGACATTACGAAGAAAAACTTAATTTATGAAGGAGCGCTCACGTGGAGAGTCAGCAAAGACAAGTCTGTCGGTGAGAGTCGTGTGTACCCTTTGGTCTTGGGCCGTGGTCTGGTCTTGGAGAAACATCTTATTTCTCTTGTTTTCCAGATGTTCATGTTCTTCTCTTGGACGACATCTTGATGCTGCTCCAAAAACAGGACGATCGTTTAGTTTTGAAGTGCCAAAGTCGGACAATCACCCCAGCTCCCGACGGGAAGCTAATGCTGAGTCCAATTGTTAAGCTTAACACTGCGATGGCCCGGGAGGTGGCCACCGGTCAGTACCTCCAACTTCATTCCAGACACTCCAACTTAAAAAATGAATGGGTATCGCCCTACAACTATGTTCTTGTATAATTTTCAGAATTCCTTTTTCATTAACCCACTAAGTCCTGGCTTCAGGTACTCATTTTTGCTGCAGCGGCTCCGCAGGAGAAATTAAAGCATTGCATGCTGTCCATTAAAAATCAAAATCCCATTGAACTTATCATTTCTTGCAGATAACAAGGCCTTCTTTGTCATATTCAAGTGGGAGGACAGAGCACAGATCTATGAACTGGTGGCACCGACCACCTCTGAGAAAAAAACGTAAGTACAAGGAATACTGATGGACAGTATAGGGACTCTACAGCTGCAGCAATACATATTTAATAGGGAGTCTGGGTTGTGTGAGATCTGGGGTTAAAAAAAGGATGTTTTTGTATCCCAGAAACAGCGCCACTTTTGGTGGTGTCATGTATTGCCCTTCAGTCCCATTTACTTGACGGCAATACAAGGCACATGTCGGGAGTCCTTTACTCTTTAGCTTCTGCAGCTTTTGGGCTCATTAGGAACTATGCTCCGTTCTGTTAGAAGAAAGATGAGGCTGCGGGTGGCGCTGTGTATGTAGGTTGTCGGTGCAGTCATTGACCATTGTTGCATTCCCGCACTCATCTCGCACCTTTCCTATAATAACAATGTTTTCTCCTTTTTAAAGATGGTTTTCCATCATCAGTCAAAATACTGGACGTCTGGAATCATCTGCATCGCACAAACCGAGACCATCATTCAATAGCCCAGCCATGCTTCCACAGAGCCCAACCTAGTGAGTAGATGGCGTAGTCGTGACAGCTATCCGTATGCTGCTAATTAACTGTTTGTAGCATATACAGCAGCCTACACTGTGCATTATATGTATATACAGCAGCCTGCACTCAGCATTATATGTATATACAGCAGCCTACAATGTGCATTATATATATATATACAGCAGCCTACACTGTGCATTATATGGATGTACAGCAGCCTGCACTATGCATTATATGTATGTACAGCAGCCTGCACTATGCATTATATGTATGTACAGCAGCCTGCACTGTGCATTATATGTATATACAGCAGCCTGCACTCTGCATATGTATATACAGCAGCCTTCACTGTTCATTATATCTACAGTATGTACAGCAGCCTGCACTATGCATTATATGTATGTACAGCAGCCTACATTCTGTATTATATGTATATACAGCAGCCTATAATGTGCATTATATATATATACAGCAGCCTACACTATGCATTATATGTATGTACAGCAGCCTGCACTGTGCATTATATGTATGTACAGCAGCCTGCACTGTGCATTATATGTATATACAGCAGCCTGCACTCTGCATATGTATATACAGCAGCCTTCACTGAGCATTATATCTACAGTATGTAAAGCAGCCTGCACTATGTATTATATGTATGTACAGCAGCCTACATTCTGTATTAATGTATATACAGCAGCCTATAATGTGCATTATATATATATATACAGCAGCCTACACTGTGCATTATATGGATGTACAGCAGCCTGCACTATGCATTATATGTATGTACAGCAGCCTGCACTCTGCATTATATGTTATATACAGCAGCCTGCACTCTGCATATGTATGTACAGCAGCCTGCACTGTGCATTATATGTATATACAGCAGCCTGCACTCTGCATATGTATATACAGCAGCCTTCACTGAGCATTATATCTACAGTATGTAAAGCAGCCTGCACTATGTATTATATGTATGTAAAGCAGCCTGCACTATGTATTATATGTATGTACAGCAGCCTGCACTCTGCATATGTATATACAGCAGCCTTCACTGAGCATTATATCTACAGTATGTAAAGCAGCCTGCACTATGTATTATATGTATGTAAAGCAGCCTGCACTATGTATTATATGTATGTACAGCAGCCTGCACTGTGCATTATATGGATGTACAGCAGCCTGCACTATGCATTATATGTATGTACAGCAGCCTGCACTATGCATTATATGTATGTACAGCAGCCTGCACTGTGCATTATATGTATATACAGCAGCCTGCACTCTGCATATGTATATACAGCAGCCTTCACTGTTCATTATATCTACAGTATGTACAGCAGCCTGCACTATGCATTATATGTATGTACAGCAGCCTACATTCTGTATTATATGTATATACAGCAGCCTATAATGTGCATTATATATATATACAGCAGCCTACACTGTGCATTATATGTATGTACAGCAGCCTGCACTGTGCATTATATGTATATACAGCAGCCTGCACTCTGCATATGTATATACAGCAGCCTTCACTGAGCATTATATCTACAGTATGTAAAGCAGCCTGCACTATGTATTATATGTATGTACAGCAGCCTGCACTGTGCATTATATGTATATACAGCAGCCTGCACTCTGTATTATATCTATGTATAGCTGCCTGCACTCTGCATTATGCTACAAAATATATAGGGTGCACCTTCATCCATCAACAAATAAATGTTAAGTAAACACTAGGGTGCAATACCTTGTATGGAAAAAGAGCCATAATTCAAAGAGAAAACAGACCAGACAAATAGTGGTATGCACACTTGATGCAATATCAATGTGAAATATGTACAAATAATTTTATTGGAAACCTGAGACATACATAGTGTGTATATATATATATATATATATATATATATATATATATATATATATATATATATACCTGTCATGTCTGGCATACTAACCCAGTAATGCAGTTTTGATCAGTAATTGTCTGATATGGTCTTGGCTCAGGGGTGTTATACAGTATAATTGATTATGTGCAGTTTATGTTTTTAAATGATTTTAATATACACTATGTATGTCTCAGGTGTCTTAATAAAATTATTTGTACATATTTCACATTTATATTGCATCAGGTGTGCATACCATTATTTGTCTGGTCTGTTTTCTCATAGCACTCTGCATTATATCTATATACAGCAGCCTGCACTCTGCATTATATCTATATACAGCAGCCTGCACTCTGCATTACATCTATATACAGCAGCCTGCACTCTGCATTATATCTATATACAGGAGCCTGCACTTTGCATTTTATGTGTATACAGCAGCCTGCAATCTGCATTATATCTATATACAGCAGCCTGCACTCTGCATTATATCTATATACAGCAGCCTGCACTCTGCATTATATCTATATACAGCAGCCTGCACTCTGCATTATATCTATATACAGGAGCCTGCACTCTGCATTATATCTATATACAGCAGCCTGCACTCTGCATTATATCTATATACAGCAGCCTGCACTCTGCATTATATCTGTATACAGCAGCCTGCACTCTGCATTATAACTGTATACAGGAGCCTGCACTCTGCATTATATCTATATACAGGAGCCTGCACTCTTCATTATATCTATATACAGCAGCCTGCACTCTGCATTATATCTATATACAGCAGCCTGCACTCTGCATTATATCTATATACAAGAGCCTGCACTCTACATTATTCTATATACAGGAGCCTGCACTTTGCATTTTATGTGTATACAGCAGCCTGCAATCTGCATTATATCTATATACAGCAGCCTGCACTCTGCATTATATCTATATACAAGAGCCTGCACTCTACATTATATCTATATACAGCAGCCTGCACTCTGCATTATATCTATATACAAGAGCCTGCACTCTACATTATATCTATATACAGGAGCCTGCACTTTGCATTTTATGTGTATACAGCAGCCTGCAATCTGCATTTATCTATATACAGCAGCCTGCACTCTGCATTATATCTATATACAGCAGCCTGCACTCTGCATTATATCTATATACAGCAGCCTGCACTCTGCATTATATCTATATACAGGAGCCTGCACTTTGCATTTTATGTGTATACAGCAGCCTGCAATCTGCATTATATCTATATACAGCAGCCTGCACTCTGCATTATATCTATATACAGCAGCCTGCACTCTGCATTATATCTATATACAGCAGCCTGCACTCTGCATTATATCTATATACAGGAGCCTGCACTCTGCATTATATCTATATACAGCAGCCTGCACTCTGCATTATATCTATATACAGCAGCCTGCACTCTGCATTATATCTGTATAGAGCAGCCTGCACTCTGCATTATATCTGTATACAGGAGCCTGCACTCTGCATTATATCTATATACAGGAGCCTGCACTCTTCATTATATCTATATACAGCAGCCTGCACTCTGCATTATATCTATATACAGCAGCCTGCACTCTGCATTATATCTATATACAGCAGCCTGCACTCTGCATTATATTTATATACAGGAGCCTGCACTTTGCATTTTATGTGTATACAGCAGCCTGCAATCTGCATTATATCTATATACAGCAGCCTGCACTCTGCATTATATCTATATACAAGAGCCTGCACTCTACATTATATCTATATACAGCAGCCTGCACTCTGCATTATATCTATATACAAGAGCCTGCACTCTACATTATATCTATATACAGGAGCCTGTACTTTGCATTTTATGTGTATACAGCAGCCTGCAATATGCATTATATCTATATACAGCAGCCTGCACTCTGCATTATATCTATATACAAGAGCCTGCACTCTACATTATATCTATATACAGCAGCCTGCACTCTGCATTATATCTATATACAAGAGCCTGCACTCTACATTATATCTATATACAGGAGCCTGCACTTTGCATTTTATGTGTATACAGCAGCCTGCAATCTGCATTATATCTATATACAGCAGCCTGCACTCTGCATTATATCTATATACAGGAGCCTGCACTCTGCATTATATCTAGGGGAGGAGTGCCGAGGAGATAATTTGCATATTCCCAGTGCCTTCTGGGATAAGTGAAGAGTCTCCGCGAGCTCAAGGAACACTGGATTTTGGCTGTTGCAGCTGAAAGGAGGACATCAGTAAACCGCGCGCCTAGCAAAGTTTTGGCTTATATTTCACCGCTTGATTATCTCTTGAACAATAAGAACATGGAAGAGGCTAGGAGCCATGTGGTGAGCTGCATTTCTTGCTACATGTTCATAGACTTACCAGTGGAAAAGCCAAACTTCACATGCCAGAAATGCAAGCTTGTGTCCCTGTTGGAGGAAAAGTTGCAAAATCTGGAAGAGAGGTTATCTACATTGAACACCATTAAGGAAGGTGAAGAGTTCTTAGACAGAGCAGAATTATCTCTTCATGGTACAGAAAGAGAAGAAATTCGAAGTGCAACTGAAGAAACAGAGGAATGGAAGCATGTGACCCAGAGAAGCAGGAGGATCGGGAGGCAGTCAGCACCAATTCTGCTCAGGAACCAATACCAGGCTCTTACACAGGAGAACGATGAAGAAATACATCAGGATAAGACTTTGCCCACAAACAACCTTGTACGCCCTCAGAGTCCTCCTGAATGGAGAAAGAAAACTGTTGTGAAGAAGAAACGGAGAGTTGTTGTCATGGGCGATTCCCTGTTGAGAGGAACAGAGGCCGCTATCTGCAGACCAGATATAAACCTCAAGAGAAATGTGCTGTCTTCCAGGTGCAAAAATTAAAGATGTGTCTGACAGGATATCAGGACTCTTCAGACCTACAGATGACTACCCATTCCTGCTAATACATGTGGGGACAAATGACACCGCTAGAAACGACCTGGAAACCATCTGCAGTGACTTTGAAAACTTAGGTAAGAAAGTGAAAGAACTGGGAGCGCAGGTGGTCTTCTCTTCCATCCTCCCAGTGGATGGCCATGGAACAAGGAGGTGGAATAAGATTCTGCAGGTGAACAACTGGCTACGTCGATGGTGCCGTCAGCAAGGATTTGGATTTCTGGATCACGGAGTGAATTACCTATACGATGGACTACTTGCTAGAGATGGGGTGCACCTTACGAAGACTGGAAAACATGTATTTGGAAGTCGCCTTGCTACACTCATCAGGAGAGCTTTAAACTAGAACAATGTGGGAAGGGAAGCAAAACGCCAGCAAAAGCCATACACTTGACAAATACTATTGAGATTTCTGCTATTAGAAGTGAAGGGGAAGAACAAAGACAAAAAAATTTACATAATAAAAATATTGAAGGAAGAGAAACCAATCACAAACTAAAGTTTCTATACGAATGCACAAAGCATGGGCAACAAACAAGGAGAACTGGAGCTACTAACGCAGGAGAAGAAATATGATGTCATTGGAATCACTGAGACTTGGTGGGACGATACACATGATTGGAATACAAGGCTAGAAGGATACAACTTATTTGCAAGAAACAGACTTGATAAACGAGGAGGAGGTGTTGCATTGTATGTTAGAAAAGCGTATATCTGCACAGAGATTGACGCTTCAGAGACTGGGAGTTCTGTGGAAACTGTTTGGGTAAGAATACAAGGACAGAACAATGGAAAGGACACCATTGTAGGCATTTACTACAGGCCGCCTGTGCAAGCTGAAATATGGATGAACTCTTTATGCATCAAATGGCCAAGTTCTCCAAAAAATATGACATAGTGGTCATGGGAGATTTCAACTATCCAGACATTTGTTGGGAATCTCTCTCAGGCAAAACTAACAGGTCCAGGAAATTCTTATCCTCTCTTGCTGACAACTTTATCTTCCAAAAGGTAATGGAGAAAATAAGGGGATCTGCTACCTTGGATCTAATCCTCATAAACAGGAGAAAATGGTGGAGGAGGTAAGAGTGGCTGGGACTCTAGGAGGTAGTGACCATGCTATTTTAGAATTTTGGATAACAAGAGGAGGAAGACCTGTGAAGACTCAGACGTCAAGGTTAGATTTCAGAAAGGCAGATTTTAAGGAACTCAGAAAGAGAATTGGAGGGATCCAATGGCTGGATATCCTTAAGGACAAAAATGTCCAGGAAGGATGGAAAATCTTGAAAAATGAGATTCTCAAAGCACAATCGTTTACAATTCCGAAAAGAGGGAAGAATGGGAAGCATTTAAGGAAACCAGGATGGATGAACATAGAACTTAAACACATGCTAAAAAGGAAGAAAGAAATGTTTATCAAATGGAAAGAGGGAGGCATATCTAAAGAAGAATATAATGCCGTCTGCAGAACCTGCAGGGCACAAATCAGATTATCTAAAGTTGACAATGAATTAAGGCTTGCAAGTGACGTCAAAAGCAACAAAAAAGGATTTTGGGGATACGTCAAAAGTAAAAGAAAAGTCAAAGATGCTATAGGATTTTTACAGGATGAAAATGATGAAATGGTAAGTCAGGATGTTGAGAAGGCTGAACTTTTAAATTCCTATTTTGCATCTGTTTTCTCTCAGAAAGGAAATGTAACATCAACTGATCTTCACTGCCCTATTAAAGGAATAGAAGAATCCAGGATATCTATAAACAGAAAGACAGTGAGGAAACACTTAGCTAACATAAATGAATTCAAGTCTCCAGGTCCAGATGAATTACACCCCAGGGTACTGAAGGAGATAGCAGAAGAAATTATTGAACCACTGTCCATAATCTTTGAAAATTCTTGGAGAACAGGAGAAGTCCCAGAAGACTGGAGAAGAGCAAATGTTGTTCCTATCTTCAAAAAGGGGAAGAAGGTGGACCCAGGGAACTACAGGCCGGTGAGTCTGACTTCTATACCAGGAAAGATCTTTGAACAAATTATTAAAGAACATGTATGCAAGTACCTGGATAAGAATGAAGTGATTAAACAGAGTCAGCATGGGTTTGTAACTAATAAGTCATGTCAGACTAACTTAATTTCCTTCTATGACAGAATCACTGACTGGGTGGATCAGGGAAATGCTGTAGATATAATATATCTTGACTTCAGCAAAGCATTTGACAAAGTATCTCACACAATCCTTATTGAAAAAATGACTAAGTATGGAATGGACAAGGCAACTGTTAGGTGGATTCATAACTGGCTTAGTGATCGGACCCAAAGAGTGGTTGTAAATGGCTGCACATCCAGTTGGAAGAATGTCTCAAGTGGGGTACCACAAGGCTCTGTTTTGGGCCCTGTATTGTTCAACATCTTTATCAATGATTTAGATGAAGGAATTGAGGGTAAACTGATCAAATTTGCTGATGACACAAAGCTAGGAGGGGTAGCTAATACTAGAGAAGAGAGAGAGAGGATTCAAAAAGATATACATAAACTGGAGCAGTGGGCAGCAACTAACAGAATGGATTTTAACAGGGAAAAATGCAAAGTACTACATCTGGGCAATAAAAATGAAAAAAGCATATACAAAATGGGAGGAATAGGGCTAAGTAACAGCACATGTGAAAAAGACTTGGGTATACTAATTGATCACAGACTTAACATGAGTCAACAGTGTGATGCAGCAGCAAAAAAGGCAAATGCAATTCTAGGATGTATCAACAGAAGCATACAGTCTAGATCACATGAGGTCATTATTGCCCTCTACTCCTCTTTGGTCAAACCTCATCTGGAATACTGTGTCCAGTTTTGGGCACCACATTTTAAAAAAGACATCAACAAACTGGAGCAAGTTCAGAGAAGAGCCACCAGAATGGTGACCGGTCTGCAAACCATGTCCTATGAGGAACGGTTGCAGGATTTGGGAATGTTTAGCTTGCAAAAAAGAAGACTGAGAGGAGACTTAATAGCTGTCTACAAATATCTCAAGGGCTGTCACATTGTAGAAGGATCATCTTTATTCTCATTTGCACAAGGAAAGACTAGAAGCAATGGGATGAAACTGAATGGGAGGAGACACAGATTAGATATTAGAAAAAACTTTTTGACAGTTAGGGTGATCAATGAGTGGAACAGGCTGCCACAAGAGTGGTGTGAGTTCTCCTTCAATGGAAGTCTTCAAACAGAGGCTGGATAGACATCTGTCTGGGATGATTTAGAGAATCCTGCTTTGAGCAGGGGGTTGGACCAGAAGGCCCAGGAGGTCCCTTCCAACTCTACCATTCTATGATTCTATGATTCTATGATCTATATACAGGAGCCTGCACTTTGCATTATATCTATATACAGGAGCCTGCACTCTGCATTATATCTATATACAGGAGCCTGCACTCTTCATTATATCTATATACAGCAGCCTGCACTCTGCATTATATCTATATACAGCAGCCTGCACTCTGCATTATATCTATATACAGGAGCCTGCACTCTGCATTATATCTATATACAGCAGCCTGCACTCTGCATTATATCTATATACAGCAGCCTGCACTCTGCATTATATCTATATACAGCAGCCTGCACTCTGCATTATATCTATATACAGCAGCCTGCACTCTGCATTATATCTATATACAGAGCCTGCACTCTGCATTATATCTATATACAGCAGCCTGCACTCTGCATTATATCTATATACAGCAGCCTGCACTCTGCATTATATCTATATACAGAGCCTGCACTCTGCATTATATCTGTATACAGCAGCCTGCACTCTGCATTATATCTATATACAGCAGCCTGCACTCTCATTATATCTATATACAGGAGCCTGCACTCTGCATTATATCTATATACAGCGACCTGCACTCTGCATTATATCTATATACAGCAGCCTGCACTCTGCATTATATCTATATACAGGAGCCTGCACTCTTGCATTTTATCTATATACAGCAGCCTGCACTCTGCATTATATCTATATACAGCAGCCTGCACTCTGCATTATATCTATATACAGAGCCTGCACTCTTCATTATATCTATATACAGGAGCCTGCACTCTGCATTATATCTATATACAGCAGCCTGCATCTGCATTATATCTATATACAGCAGCCTGCACTCTGCATTATATCTATATACAGGAGCCTGCACTCTGCATTATATACAGCACCTCATCTCATTATCTATATACAGCAGCCTGCACTCTGCATTATATCTATATACAAGAGCCTGCACTCTACATTATATCTATATACAGCAGCCTGCACTCTGCATTATATCTATATACAAGAGCCTGCACTCTACATTATATCTATATACAGCAGCCTGCACTCTGCATTATATCTATATACAGCAGCCTGCACTCTGCATTATATCTATATACAGGAGCCTGCACTTACATTTTATATACAGCAGCCTGCATCTGCATTATCTATATACAGAGCCTGCACTCTGCATTATATCTATATACAGAGCCTGCACTTCATTATATCTATATACAGCAGCCTGCACTCTGCATTATATCTATATACAAGAGCCTGCACTCTACATTATATCTATATACAGAGCCTGCACTCTGCATTATATCTATATACAAGAGCCTGCACTCTACATTATATCTATATACAGAGCCTGCACTCTACATTATATCTATATACAGCAGCCTGCACTCTGCATTATATCTATATACAAGAGCCTGCACTCTACATTATATCTATATACAGGAGCCTGCACTTACATTTATCTATATACAGCAGCCTGCAACTCTGCATTATATCTATATACAAGAGCCTGCACTCTACATTATATCTATATACAGGAGCCTGCACTTGCATTTATGTGTATACAGCAGCCTGCATCTGCATTATATCTATATACAAGCAGCCTGCACTCTGCATTATATCTATATACAAGAGCCTGCACTCTGCATTATATCTATATACAAGAGCCTGCACTCTACATTATATCTATATACAGGAGCCTGCACTCTACATTATATCTATATACAGCAGCCTGCACTCTGCATTATATCTATATACAAGAGCCTGCACTCTACATTATATCTATATACAGCAGCCTGCACTCTGCATTATATCTTATACAGCAGCCTGCACTCTACATTATATCTATATACAGAGCCTGCACTCTACATTATATCTATATACAGCAGCCTGCACTCTGCATTATATCTATATACAAGAGCCTGCACTCTACATTATATCTATATACAGCAGCCTGCACTCTGCATTATATATCTATATACAAGAGCCTGCACTCTACATTATATCTATATACAGGAGCCTGCACTTTGCATTTTATGTGTATACAGCAGCCTTCACTCTGCATTAAATCTACAGTGGGGGAAGTATTTGATCCCTTGCTGATTTTGTAAGTTTGCCCACTGACAAAGACATGAACAGTCTATAATTTTAAGGGTAGGTTAATTTTAACATTGAGAGATAGAATATCAAAAATAAAATTCATATAAATTTATTTGCATTTTGCAGTGAGAAATAAGTATTTGATCCCTCTGGCAAACAAGACTTAATACTTGGTGGCAAAACCCTTGTTGGCAGCACAGCAGTCAGACGTTTTTTGTAGTTGATGATGAGGATTGCACACATGTCAGGAGGAATTTTACTCCACTCTTCTTTGCATATCTTCTCTAAATCATTAAGATTTTGAGGCTGTCGCTTGGCAACTCAGAGCTTCAACTCCATCCATAAGTTTTCTATGGGATTAAGGTCTAGAGAATGGATAGGCCACTCCATGACCTTAATGTGCTTCTTTTTGAGCCACTCCACTGTTGCCTTAGCTGTAGTCTTTGGGTCATTGTCTTGCTGGAGGACCCAGCCACGACCCATTTTTAATGTCCTGGCGGAGGGAAGGAGGTTGTCACTCCAGATTTTACGGTACGCTCCATCCATTCTCCTATTGATGCAGTGAAGTAGTCCTTTGCCCTTAGCAGAGAAACACCCCAAAACATAATGTTTCCACCTCCATGCTTGACAGTGGGGACGGTGTTCTTTGGGTCATAGGCAGCATTTATCTTCCTCCAAACACGGCGAGTTGAGTTAATGCCAAAGATCTCAATTTTTGTCTCATCTGACCACAGCACCTTCTCCCAATTACTCACAGAATCATCCAGATGTTCATTGGCAAACTTCAGAAAGGGCCTGCACATGTGCCTTCTTGAGCAGGGGGACCTTGCGGGAACTGCAGGATTTTAAACCTTTACGGCGTAATGTGTTACCAATGGTTTTCTTGGTGACTGTGGTCCCAGCTGACTTAAGATCATTAATAAGTTCCTCCCATGTAATTTTAGGCTGATCTCTCACCTTCCTCATGATCAAGGATACCCCACGAGGTGAGATTTTACATGGTGCCCCAGATCGATGTCGATTGACAGTCATTTTGTATTTCTTCCATTTTCTTATTATTGCACCAACAGTTGTCTCCTTCTCACCCAGCATCTTACTTATGGTTTTGTAGTTGATTCCAGCTTTGTGCAGGTCTATGATCTTGTCCCTGACATCCTTATAAAGCTCTTTGGTCTTGCCCATGCTGTAGAGGTTAGAGTCTGACTGATTAATTGAGTGTGTGGACAGGAGTCTTTTATAAAGGTGACTATGTAAGACAGATGTCTTTAATGCAGGTAACAAGTTGATTAGGAGCGTCTAACTGGTCTGTAGGAGCCAGAACTCTTAATGGTTGGTAGGGGACAAATACTTATTTCCCACTGCAAAATGCAAATAAATTTATATAATTTATATAATGTGATTTTCTGGATTTTATTTTTGATATTCTATCTCTCAATGTTAAAATTAACCTACCCTTAAAATTATAGACTGTTCATGTCTGTCAGTGGGCAAACTTACAAAATCAGCAAGGGATCAAATACTTATTCTCCCCCCCTGTATAAATAGCCTGCTCTCTGCATTTTATCTATATACAGCAGTCTGCACTCTGCATTATATCTATATCTATATACAGCAACCTGCATTCTGCATTATTATATCTATACTCTTTTATTACAAGCAACCTGCATTCTGCATTATGAGTATATACAGTAGCCTGCATTCTGCATTGTATGTACATACAGCATCCTGCACTCTGCATTGTATGTACATACAGCAGCCTGTACTCTGCATTATATCTACATACAGCAGCTGCTCTGCACTCTGCTGCATTATTATCTATATACAGCAGCTTGCACTCTGCATTATATCTGTATACAGCAGCCTGCACTCTGCATTATATCTACATACAGCAGCCTGCACTCTGCATTATATCTATATACAGCAGCTTGCACTCTGCATTATATCTGTATACAGCAGCCTGCACTCTGCATTATATCTGTATACAGCAGCCTGTACTCTGCATTATATCTATATACAGCAGCCTGCACTCTGCATTATATCTATATACAGCAGCCTGCACTCTGCATTATATCTATATACAGGAGCCTGCACTCTGCATTATATCTATATACAGCAGCCTGCACTCTGCATTATATCTATATACAGCAGCCTGCACTCTGCATTATATCTGTATACAGCAGCCTGCAACCCGGCATTATATCTGTATACAGGAGCCTGCACTCTGCATTATATCTATATACAGGAGCCTGCACTCTTCATTATATCTATATACAGCAGCCTGCACTCTGCATTATATCTATATACAGCAGCCTGCACTCTGCATTATATCTATATACAGCAGCCTGCACTCTGCATTATATTTATATACAGGAGCCTGCACTTTGCATTTTATGTGTATACAGCAGCCTGCAATCTGCATTATATCTATATACAGCAGCCTGCACTCTGCATTATATCTATATACAAGAGCCTGCACTCTACATTATATCTATATACAGCAGCCTGCACTCTGCATTATATCTATATACAAGAGCCTGCACTCTACATTATATCTATATACAGGAGCCTGCACTTTGCATTTTATGTGTATACAGCAGCCTGCAATCTGCATTATATCTATATACAGCAGCCTGCACTCTGCATTATATCTATATACAGGAGCCTGCACTCTGCATTATATCTATATACAGGAGCCTGCACTTTGCATTATATCTATATACAGGAGCCTGCACTCTGCATTATATCTATATACAGGAGCCTGCACTCTTCATTATATCTATATACAGCAGCCTGCACTCTGCATTATATCTATATACAGCAGCCTGCACTCTGCATTATATCTATATACAGCAGCCTGCACTCTGCATTATATCTATATACAGGAGCCTGCACTTTGCATTTTATGTGTATACAGCAGCCTGCAATCTGCATTATATCTATATACAGCAGCCTGCACTCTGCATTATATCTATATACAAGAGCCTGCACTCTACATTATATCTATATACAGCAGCCTGCACTCTGCATTATATCTATATACAAGAGCCTGCACTCTACATTATATCTATATACAGCAGCCTGCACTCTGCATTATATCTATATACAAGAGCCTGCACTCTACATTATATCTATATACAGGAGCCTGCACTCTACATTATATCTATATACAGCAGCCTGCACTCTGCATTATATCTATATACAAGAGCCTGCACTCTACATTATATCTATATACAGGAGCCTGCACTTTGCATTTTATGTGTATACAGCAGCCTGCAATCTGCATTATATCTATATACAGCAGCCTGCACTCTGCATTATATCTATATACAAGAGCCTGCACTCTACATTATATCTATATACAGCAGCCTGCACTCTGCATTATATCTATATACAAGAGCCTGCACTCTACATTATATCTATATACAGGAGCCTGCACTTTGCATTTTATGTGTATACAGCAGCCTGCAATCTGCATTATATCTATATACAGCAGCCTGCACTCTGCATTATATCTATATACAGGAGCCTGCACTCTGCATTATATCTATATACAGGAGCCTGCACTTTGCATTATATCTATATACAGGAGCCTGCACTCTGCATTATATCTATATACAGGAGCCTGCACTCTTCATTATATCTATATACAGCAGCCTGCACTCTGCATTATATCTATATACAGCAGC
This sequence comes from Oophaga sylvatica, assembly GCA_033576555.1. Lineage (NCBI taxonomy): Eukaryota > Metazoa > Chordata > Amphibia > Anura > Dendrobatidae > Oophaga > Oophaga sylvatica. The sequence goes on along the minus strand of JARQOD010000003.1, from coordinate 433,203,902 downwards.
CTGCACTCTGCATTATATCTATATACAGCAGCCTGCACTCTGCATTATATCTATATACAGGAGCCTGCACTTTGCATTTTATGTGTATACAGCAGCCTGCAATCTGCATTATATCTATATACAGCAGCCTGCACTCTGCATTATATCTATATACAAGAGCCTGCACTCTACATTATATCTATATACAGCAGCCTGCACTCTGCATTATATCTATATACAAGAGCCTGCACTCTACATTATATCTATATACAGCAGCCTGCACTCTGCATTATATCTATATACAGCAGCCTGCATCTACATTATATCTATATACAGGAGCCTGCACTCTACATTATATCTATATACAAGAGCCTGCACTCTGCATTATATCTATATACAAGAGCCTGCACTTTACATTATATCTATATACAGCAGCCTGCACTCTGCATTATATCTATATACAAGAGCCTGCACTCTACATTATATCTATATACAGGAGCCTGCACTTTGCATTTTATGTGTATACAGCAGCCTTCACTCTGCATTAAATCTACAGTGGGGGAAGTATTTGATCCCTTGCTGATTTTGTAAGTTTGCCCACTGACAAAGACATGAACAGTCTATAATTTTAAGGGTAGGTTAATTTTAACATTGAGAGATAGAATATCAAAAATAAAATTCATATAAATTTATTTGCATTTTGCAGTGAGAAATAAGTATTTGATCCCTCTGGCAAACAAGACTTAATACTTGGTGGCAAAACCCTTGTTGGCAGCACAGCAGTCAGACGTTTTTTGTAGTTGATGATGAGGATTGCACACATGTCAGGAGGAATTTTACTCCACTCTTCTTTGCATATCTTCTCTAAATCATTAAGATTTTGAGGCTGTCGCTTGGCAACTCAGAGCTTCAACTCCATCCATAAGTTTTCTATGGGATTAAGGTCTAGAGAATGGATAGGCCACTCCATGACCTTAATGTGCTTCTTTTTGAGCCACTCCACTGTTGCCTTAGCTGTAGTCTTTGGGTCATTGTCTTGCTGGAGGACCCAGCCACGACCCATTTTTAATGTCCTGGCGGAGGGAAGGAGGTTGTCACTCCAGATTTTACGGTACGCTCCATCCATTCTCCTATTGATGCAGTGAAGTAGTCCTTTGCCCTTAGCAGAGAAACACCCCCAAAACATAATGTTTCCACCTCCATGCTTGACAGTGGGGACGGTGTTCTTTGGGTCATAGGCAGCATTTATCTTCCTCCAAACACGGCGAGTTGAGTTAATGCCAAAGATCTCAATTTTTGTCTCATCTGACCACAGCACCTTCTCCCAATTACTCACAGAATCATCCATGTGTTCATTGGCAAACTTCACAAGGGCCTGCACATGTGCCTTCTTGAGCAGGGGGACCTTGCGGGCACTGCAGGATTTTAAACCTTTACGGCGTAATGTGTTACCAATGGTTTTCTTGGTGACTGTGGTCCCAGCTGACTTAAGATCATTAATAAGTTCCTCCCATGTAATTTTAGGCTGATCTCTCACCTTCCTCATGATCAAGGATACCCCACGAGGTGAGATTTTACATGGTGCCCCAGATCGATGTCGATTGACAGTCATTTTGTATTTCTTCCATTTTCTTATTATTGCACCAACAGTTGTCTCCTTCTCACCCAGCATCTTACTTATGGTTTTGTAGTTGATTCCAGCTTTGTGCAGGTCTATGATCTTGTCCCTGACATCCTTATAAAGCTCTTTGGTCTTGCCCATGCTGTAGATGTTAGAGTCTGACTGATTAATTGAGTGTGTGGACAGGAGTCTTTTATAAAGGTGACTATATAAGACAGATGTCTTTAATGCAGGTAACAAGTTGATTAGGAGCGTCTAACTGGTCTGTAGGAGCCAGAACTCTTAATGGTTGGTAGGGGACAAATACTTATTTCCCACTGCAAAATGCAAATAAATTTATATAATTTATATAATGTGATTTTCTGGATTTTATTTTTGATATTCTATCTCTCAATGTTAAAATTAACCTACCCTTAAAATTATAGACTGTTCATGTCTGTCAGTGGGCAAACTTACAAAATCAGCAAGGGATCAAATACTTATTCTCCCCCCCCTGTATAAATAGCCTGCTCTCTGCATTTTATCTATATACAGCAGTCTGCACTCTGCATTATATCTATATCTATATACAGCAACCTGCATTCTGCATTATATCTATATCTATATACAGCAGTCTGCACTCTGCATTATATCTATATCTATATACAGCAACCTGCATTCTGCATTATGAGTATATACAGTAGCCTGCATTCTGCATTGTATGTACATACAGCATCCTGCACTCTGCATTGTATGTACATACAGCAGCCTGTACTCTGCATTATATCTACATACAGCAGCCTGCACTCTGCATTATATCTACATACAGCAGCCTGCACTCTGCATTATATCTATATACAGCAGCTTGCACTCTGCATTATATCTGTATACAGCAGCCTGCACTCTGCATTATATCTACATACAGCAGCCTGCACTCTGCATTATATCTATATACAGCAGCTTGCACTCTGCATTATATCTGTATACAGCAGCCTGCACTCTGCATTATATCTGTATACAGCAGCCTGTACTCTGCATTATATCTGTATACAGCAGCCTGCACTCTGCATTATATGTTCATACAGCAGCCTGCACTCTGCACTCTGCATTATTATTATTTTATTTTATATAATTATAGTGATCAATTCCTGGCAAATTCAGAAAATGGCAGTTCCATGAAAGAGTCTGTAACGAAGGACGGTAAGTAGCCCTGACCCGGCACCTACATGACCATTCCTACATGACACCTTTAGGAGCGATGTGTGCTCTCTGCTTATTGTATCCCCAATATCTTTCTGTGCTTGACTCGGGCCCTGACATCCCCTGGGCCCTACGGCAGTGGCTCATGCACGATGCTGCAGATGATCCCTATGTGCTAACGTTTGAGAAGCCGTCATCTTGACATCTCCAGAATTCACATTCTTGATTTACCTTTGTAAGTGCAGAAAAGGAGGAATCTCTTGAAGACGTGGGCTTAGGGAACGAAGAGAATTCTGGAGACCACTCTCCAGAACATCTTCTTGACCATGGATTTGAAGCCTACAAGCTGAACCCGTTCACCAGCACAGGAGGAAACGTCGCCAGTGAGGCACTAGAAGAAGGTGAGAAGGAAAGATAGCAGGATCCTGAGATTTAAGAATGCAGAGCTGCATTCACGGGTTTTTCGAGCGGTCATAAGAGATGGGTGGGAATGATCGCTCACATATCCCAACCCCAGGGGCGTGGTTTGGCCGATAAAATGGAGGTCGAGTTTCTCATTCAGTGTCTGTGGCTGGAGGTGTGAAGACCTCCAGTGTGTGTTGCTAAAGACACTGATCTGAGCTGGTGGACCTGCAGTACTATATGGACTATTTATTTTCTATTTGTTTTCACTTTGTGCCGGAAAAGGCTGTTAGTTTATTTTGCTATCCAGAGGAGTTTATGCAGTTTCAATAAACTTGCTTTGACATTTTTGCCAATCCTGGTTCCTGTGCCTACCTCAACCGCAGCTGAGTGAGTACAAATCTCTACAATATGTACACAGTGACTCCACCAGCAGAATAGTGAGTGCAGCTCTGGAGTATAATACAGGATGTAACTCAGGATCAGTAATGTAATGTATGTACACAGTGACTGCACCAGCAGAATAGTGAGTGCAGCTCTGGGGTATAATACAGGATGTAACTCAGGATCAGTAATGTAATGTATATACACAGTGACTGCACCAGCAGAATAGTGAGTGCAGCTCTGTAGTATAATACAGGATGTAACTCAGGATCAGTAATATAATGTATGTACACAGTGACTGCACCAGCAGAATAGTGAATGCAGCTCTGGAGTATAATACAGGATGTAACTCAGGATCAGTACAGGATCAGTAATGTAATGTTTGTATACAGTGACTGCATCAGCAGAATAGTGAGTGCAGCTCTGGAGTATAATATAGGATGTAACTCAGGATCAGTACAGGATCAGTAATGTAATGTATGTACACAGTGACTGCACCAGCAGAATTGTGAGTGCAGCTCTGGAGTATAATATAGGATGTAACTCAGGGTCAGTACAGGATCAGTAATGTAATGTATGTACACAGTGACTGCACCAGCAGAATAGTGAGTGCAGCTCTGGAGTATAATAAAGGATGTAACTCAGGATCAGTACAGGATCAGTAATGTAATGTATGTACACAGCGACTACACCAGCAGAATAGTGAGTGCAGTTCTGGGGTATAATACAGGATGTAACTCAGGATCAGTAATGTAATGTATGTACACAGTGACTGCACCAACAGAATAGTGAGCGCAGTTCTGGGGTATAATAAAGGATGTAACTCAGGATCAGTAATGTAATGTATGTACACAGTGACTGCACCAGCAGAATAGTGAGTGCAGTTCTGGGGTATAATACAGTATGTAACTCAGGATCAGTACAGGATCAGTAATGTAATGTATGTACACAGTGACTCCACCAGCAGAATAGTGAGTGCAGCGCTGGAGTATAATATAGGATGTAACTCAGGATCAGTACAGGATCAGTAATGTAATGTATGTACACAGTGACTGCATCAGCAGAATAGTGAGTGCAGCTCTGGAGTATAATATAGGATGTAACTCAGGATCAGTACAGGATCAGTAATGTAATGTATGTACACAGTGACTGCATCAGCAGAATAGTGAGTGCAGCTCTGAAGTATAATATAGGATGTAACTCAGGATCAGTACAGGATCAGTAATATATGTACACAGTGACTGCACCAGCAGAATTGTGAGTGCAGCTCTGGAGTATAATATAGGATGTAACTCAGGATCAGTACAGGATCAGTAATGTAATGTATGTACACAGTGACTGCATCAGCAGAATGAGCAGTTGGTAATAAGTGTACTCAGGATCTAAGTATGTATGTTGAAATGATGCATCAGCAGAATAGTAGGCAGCCTGAAGTAAATAGGTACTCAGATCGTACAGGATCAGTAATGTAATGTGTACACAGTGACTGCACCAGCAGAATAGTGAGTGCAGCTCTGAAGTATAATATAGGATTAACTCAGGATCGTACAGGACAGTAATGTATGTACACAGTGATGCCAGCAATGTAGTGCAGTCTGAGTAAATAGATAACTCAGCACAGCACGATCAGTATGTAATGTTGTACACGTGATGCATAGCAGAATAGTGAGTGCAGCTCGAGTATAATCAATTAGTAATTCAGGATTTCTGATATTCTTCCTTCTTTTTTCAGTGTTGGTGTTGAAGAGGTTACTTGTACGTAATATTCGTTTAAGTCTGGATGTCGAGTCTCTCGCAAACCTCGACAGCTGGTCTGATAACCTTCAGGATGAGGCTGGAGTGCCCCCACCCACACAAGATGAGAAGGCCGCTAATGGTGATCAGGAAGATGCTGCAGCAGAATCTGACCGGGAGACCAAAGAGCAGGGTAATATTGGGGAGGCTATTGCTTGCCAAGGTTTTAACCAATGCATTTCCATCATCAAACTATTACTATGGGATTATTGGGGGCCTTGACCCCCAGCTAACTTTTTGGAACCAGTTTATAAGTAGATGTGATGTAGTCAGTGCAATAACCACTGTGCACTTTGGTCACTTAATGGCTGCAGCTTACTCCTGACCAATGCCTGCTTCCCACAGGTCATGATTTAGGTCCAAGAGATGTTGGAGAGTCTCTAAGTGCTCCAATCATATTGTCCCAAGAGCAATCTGAGGAGGTGAGAAGACGGATCCTTCTACTGGAGGAGAGGGTGCAGCAGCTCAAGGTAAGTGTGTGAGACTTGTGGTTTAGCCAAGCATTCATATACAGTCATTGGGGAGAGTGTGTATTGTAACTTGATTCTTGTCTTCTGAATCTGGAGTTTCTTATTTTTTTTTTTTTTTGGTCTTCTCATTCATTAGATGATAGAGGAAGATTATATCCACCTACAGAGGACTGTTGCCAAATTTACTGTAACCCATGGAAGCTTCACATGAAAAAGGTAAACCTAGTGCTGAACTGAAATCTGTATAATGTTTAATTTGTCCTGTGGGGTCGCTACTGGCCTTTTTAAATGCTGTTATTGTGTCTGCCATTACTACCTCTTGTGGTCGGGCATTTCACAGTCTAGCTGCTCTAACTGTAAAGAAACCGTTTCCAATTTAGCTTTCAACTAGTATTAAAAGTTCCCTTTACCCTCAAAATTATTTTTAGGTATTGGACATATCTTTTTTTCAGGAGGAAAAAAGGGATTAAGACTGGAGGGGGTCTCTCTTTTTTGATTATTTTCCTCACATACTATGCCCTCCCACATAAGTACTTTAAAGACTTTTCTTGGTGCAGGCAGGCATTGTAACATAATACATTTTTTTGTTATTGATGATTTTCCTTTTAACTGGGGCTGGTATATTAGCCCGAGTTACAGGAGAAATTCAGCCAACTGCCAGCAGCTCCTCCCACTTTACACCCAGTAAACACATAATCACTGGGTTCGGCGAGGGAAGCACTGACAGTGCTTCCTATACTGTATAGCCAGTGCTTGTTTAGTGCTTTGTATACAGCGATGAGGAGTTATGGTTAATAAACCTTCTCTGCTTTCTCTATGGGTAGTTTGTTTGTGTCTGCTTGCTAGTTCCCAACTCTCACAGCTGCATGATCATGTACAAGCAGCATACTCTGCACTGACATTTTCAAACGTCAGTGCAGAGTAAAGTGTGGAATGCCCAGACATTTTAGATGTGGACTTACAGACTTTGCTGTGTGAAAAAGTCACGGAGCTACAGAAAGTAGTAGGTTGGCACAGAAGGAAGGAAGTGTGATCGCAAGATTTGAAAATGTAATCAAGGGGACACTTGGGTCTGCATCCATGTCAGAGAAAATATTAAAAAAATCTTTTAAGTCCTAGTGAAGGGGGCACTCTCCCTTCACCTCTCTCCCTCTCCCTCCTTCTTTCTCAAACCGATTGCCAGTGAGGAAGCAATTAGCTGACAGTCTGAGTCTCTTGAATGGACTATACAATGGACATAAGTAAGGAATTACATATTGTTGTGAAGTGAACCATCCTAATTAACATACAGGCAGTCCCTTTTTAAAATATAGAACCCCTGAATTGTCAAGGAGGATGTTTTTTTGTGAGTGAGACAGAGGTATATAGATTGGACAAATGGTTAAGACAGGAAGGGGTCTTTTCAGAGGGTTGGAACAAAGGTACCTAAGTTTACACATAGATGTAGAGAGCCTTTTTTTACAATCTGACTTTGACACCTGGGTTCCCGCAGAGGAAATGTTATTCATTTACAATAGATGACCGTCTTTGAAAGAAAATTTTGAATATTGGATTTGTTTGTTTAGATCCGATGGAACATACATTTTCAGGTTCAGGGCTAATCAGAGAAGAAGATGCATGTTTTTTCATAACTGTAACACCTGCCTAAAAGCTCAAACCCATAGTGGCCAGAAAACCAACAACAGCCATGGCCCGTTTGGTCTTAAGGTGTCGATACAATCCCGTTTAAAAAAAAAAATATGGCGGTGATCTTGACTTTCTGCGGTCATGAGGAGTGAAGTTATCGCATAAGTTGGAAATTTCATAAAATCCTGTAGGGCTAAGGACATCCCATAGCCTGGCTCATGTGATGTCCTCACGGAGGAGGTGTGAGGGTATAACTCAAGTACTGATAAAAAGTCAAGACACATTATGATCTGTGTTCAATGCTGAGGAAGATGCATACCAGTGTAGGCTTGATCCCGTATCCACTTAGCTGAATCATCTCTGTGATAGGCGTAGTAAGTCTTTTGTTAATACCATTTATTTTCTGTAATTGTATATGCCATATTGTTTTGTCCCCTTTGCAAAATCTTTTGTACATTTTTCATAAACACTTGCTTATAGTTTTTATTAAATATAAAATTGTATAGTTCTGTTCCTTTTGTTCTTTAACCCCCACCCCTAAACCGTAGGCTACCAGAACCAGGCCTCAAGTCAGCCTGTATAAACGATCGGTGTATATAGCAAACGCTCACTGATAGTTGCCCGATAACAGCCCGCGGCCTCCTCTGTTGATCATTGTCAATCGCATAATTGTCCTGATGATATGGGGCAGCAGAGAGCTGTTCACTCCAAAGATAACAGTGGGTGGATCTGAGATACGACCTCCCCGGCTGTGATCTTTGACAATCCTCATACTTGTAAAAGAAACTCTCTCTTATTTTTTACTGTCTTCTACACTGGGGTGGGGTCCAATATCTCACGTGTGTTATTTTCATTCCTCAGGTCATATTTTCCATTACAGAACCCTCTCGTGGTTAACAGTGGGACAAGCCCTGCCAAGATTGATGGTGACACGACCTCCTGTGGTGCTTCTGCCAGGATAAGAATGATTGTCAGGGTGGGAGTTATGGGACTTTATGGACTGCTAGTCATAGGACATGGGTGGGTGGGAGGCCCCTTGTTATTAAAGGGTGACCCAGTTTTAACCCTTTTGGACAACACATACGTGCCTTAACGCTTTTACATCTTTTTTTCAGGGACTGTCGGAGGGCGATTGAAACATATAAGGGGGTTTTTTTTATTAAATATATATATATCAGATATAGAAATTCTTATCGTGGCTGTACAGTAAAACTTATCTGGTCTGCTTACTAGAAAGACAGTTGTTTTTTTGGGGGATGTGGGAATATGGTATTTTTTCCCACATTAATAAAGTTTATATAAAATAATTTAAAAAACAATAAGTAAAAAAAAAAAAAAAAACTCAATTTTTTGGGAACCATGACGGCTTTTGTTGTAGCATGGATGCCTGGAAATAAAAAGTGGGGGGGAGGAAGTTTGGAGGGATTTAGGATATAAGGAGTTATGAGATGAATTAGGAAGATGAAATGTGGTACTACTAGCGAGACTTGGCCAGGATTAGACGCAGATGTGGACTCCAACCTGTGGTTCTCCTAGAAATGTACAACTGGGAGTTGCCATTTTGTGACATTTGGGAAGCCACTGGTTGGAGATGGATCATTGATGTGGCGGATCAGGAGATTAAAATGGATAGTCGCCCCCATTATACCTGCATGGTTACGGGATGCCTAAAGTGTCCTCCTAGTCCTAGCCATAGAAAAGGTTGGTGCAGCAGGAACTAGAAGAACCCTTCTAATCCTGAGCAGGATCATGACCGCGATAGTGTTAAAAGAAAGGTGATAAATGTACGTGAGATAAACAGATGGTCTAAATATGTGTTCTCTCAATTATCATGGTATGAAACTAAAGATGACCCATCCCTATGTTATTGCTGCCGTTCTCCCATTTCTTCTGTTCCTACGCCTCTCTGTTCTTGAGATATGACACCCATCTTCCTTGCATATGAATCTGGTCTTGTTAGCCAAGTGTGCGTGGTCCTCAAAACTGGTTTATGAGTGACTTGTTGAGTTCCACACCCAGTTGGCCAACCAGGCTAGATTTATATACAGGTGACAGAGGGTCATATTTCCAGAATGGGAAGACGGGAGAAAATTCACGAGACTATTTACGCCAAGTAGAAAAGTTACATATATATGACAGGGGACAGGTCCTCTTTAAGGAAAGGTCCTCATTATAATCCAGGCAACTGCTCTATATGAATAGAAATTGTTTATAAATTACTTGCACCTTCTGCTATATTCATATCAGTGCTTGGGGTGGAAGCAGAACTATAAAAGAGGTGACATAAAAGGGTTATTTCATCTTTATAGATCGATATAGTCAGATAGAGCTGGTAAAACAAAGCACTTTTGCAATTGACTCCTTATTAAAATTTGCAACCGTTTTTGAGCTGTTAATATTTGTCTTTATGTGTAGCTCGTTGCCTAGGAGACCGACCACCGCTGCTGTCTAAGTTCTAAGCACTGCACTGAAGCAGGCCGGGAAAAGGAGGTAATAGTGGACTCCAACTATCCTGGCCAGCTTTGAAATAGTGCTTGCAAGCTTAATAGAAAAGAACTTGTAAGCACTGAACAGGTTCTGCTGCCTAGCAGCTGTGGTCGGTTTCCAAGGCAACGAGCTGTAAAAAAAAAAAAAAAAAGGATAATATCTCACGAATGGCTGAAATTTTTAATAAGCAGTAAATTGCAAAATTGCTTGTATTGACAAGCACTATTCAACAATACCCATTTAGAAAACAACCCTTTAAGGAAGTTCTCTTGCTAACCAAAAAAAAGTCTGATTATTAAGAGATGAAGAATGGCTTTTTAGGTGGCCTTTTACCTCTGGGGCAATCCAGCACTGAGCTAAACATCGTAGTTATTTAGGCCCAGCTGGTTTTTAGGGATATTCAGCCCACCAATTATATTCTCTTCAATAAGTCAACATCCCTAGCTACCAATTAAAGCTCAGGAAAATTTAGAGAGTGTAAAAGAAGCTTAGATGTTCTGAAACCAGACTTTTTTTTTATATTATTTAGGTAGGGCTGTTGTTACCTGACCATCACGCAACCTCAATAAAAAGGTTGTGGTCAAAATTCTTGAGACCACCAAAGCTGTTGCGCTACAAAATGTCTACCTCTGCTCCAGAGGACCTTTAAAAGGGACCTGTCATCGGTTAAAAAGTGGCTAATTTGTTTGCTGTTACTCCCACTGCTTTCACTGATTATTCAATTTTTTGTTTTACTAAAATATGCCATACGGTTCCAGAGATATGAGCCTTTTTGTTCAGCAATATTTGGGGCGTGGCAGTGAGTAATTATGCAAATAATCCTAAAGTCACGCCCAAGAGGATCATGTGAGCCACACCCCTCATAGTAAATATCATAAATATCTCTGAAACCGTTTGACGGATTTTAAAAAAAGAAAATACTGAATAATCAGTGGATCAACGGGAATTAAATAATAGCAAATAACTGGACAACTTTGACCTGGTGACAGGTCCTCTTTAAAAATTAAAGAAATACTTTGTATACAGATGTGTAAAGGGCGGGTATTATAAATATATATATACATATGTTTTTATGTTTTATTCCAATGTGGCTTGATTATTTCAATGGGTATTTAAACATCATTCCTATATATATTTATATATATATATTTTGTGAAGCTTTGGAATTTTTGTATTATTTTGGTCAGTTTGTGAAATTAACGCTCTTCTGTTTCGAGATGGAAAACAAAACCCCATAGGATATTTTCTCGATCTATATAAATGCCAAAGAACTTTTTTTTTTCTTCAAAAAGTTGTAATTTTCCAAAATGTCACCAAAAAAATAAAGTTTTTTTTTTCTTTGACCCTGTGTGTTGTGCAACATTTATTATTCCAGTCTTAGAATACAACAGTCGAAAGGATTTGTTTCTGTTTTTCTTTATTGCTTTGCTGTGGGAGTACTCCGGCTCGTTCCTTATACTCACAGATACAAAAAAAAAACATCTGTGATTTTTATTTTTTTTTCTGACCCTTATCGTCCCTCCATAACGTTACCACATACATCTTGACAGAACACTGGACAGGGAGTGGGACTACTTGATGTTCAAACATATACACATGTCATAAACTGGACTTGTTACACAGGTGAAGCCAGGATACTGGTTTTGGCGGATTGGGACTTAGGAGAATCGCTTAAAAGTTCACTTTTATCCCCTTGTAAACAGACAGCAGCATAGCTGCCACCTGTGAGACATGCGCTCCAACAATGCAATGCTCCCTTTGTGGGAAACGAGCAGAATTGTGATTACAGCTCTAGATTGTAATATAAGATGTAAGTGTTATATAAGATGTAATTTAATGAAAGATGAACATAACAGTCAGCAAAAGTATTTTGTAATGCAAAATTTGCCCAAGCCACACCCCTTTTGAGGTCCAATTTACAGTACAGCCCCTTTTAAAAAAAAATGTAATATATAACAGAGCGAGATCCTTCACCTTGTCATTTATTTCATTATGATTCAGGCAATCCCCTTTAAAGACACACGTTTGGTTTTAAACCTGAAATTTTATACATAGCCACTAGGTGGCAGTAGAGTAGGTATACCGTGCGCCTTTAAATGAAGTTTATATCGAAGTGTAGGGTTCACCTGTGTCCCAAATATCCGAATTCTGAAGTACTTTAATAGAAAAATAGACACTTAGCAACTTTTCCTTACCATCTGTTTTTTTTTTTTCAATAGGGGATCGCTATTCTGGATTACCCTGGCACGAAAGAGGGGGCTCATCATCCACTAGGAGTTTAAGCCACATTTGACCCAGCATCTCAATCATCTATGTGATAGGGTTGTGGTTTTTTTCTTTTGGATACAGTCGGATACCTTCTATGACATGGCATCGTTACATAGATGATCTTTTTTTTTTTCCGACAGACCAATACTGCAGCATATGGTGCCGTTACACCGCTACATAGATGATCTTCTTTTTTCAACAGGTCACTATTGCAGCATATATTGCCGTTACATAGATGATCTTTTTTTTCGACAGGTCTTTACTGCAGCATATGGTGCCATTACATAGATGATCTTTTTTTTTTCGACAGGTCAATACTGCAGCATATATTGCCGCTACATAGATGATCTTTTTTTTTGACAGGTCAGTACTGCAGCATATATTGCCGTTACATAGAAGATCTTTTTTTTTCGACAGGTCTTTACTGCAGCATATGGTGCCATTACATAGATGATCTTTTTTTTTCGACAGGTCAATACTGCAGCATATATTGCCGTTACATAGATGATCTTTTTTTTTCGACAGGTCTTTACTGCAGCATATGGTGCCATTACATAGATGATCTTTTTTTTCGACAGGTCAATACTGCAGCATATATTGCCGTTACATAGATGATCTTTTTTTTTGACAGGTCAATACTGCAGCATATATTGCCTTTACATAGATGATCTTTTTTTTTCGACAGGTCTTTACTGCAGCATATGGTGCCATTACATAGATGATCTTTTTTTCGACAGGTCAATACTGCAGCATATATTGCCTTTACATAGATGATCTTTTTTTTCGACAGATCAATACTGCAGCATATATTGCCGTTACATAGATGATCTTTTTTTTTTTGACAGGTCAATACTGCAGCATATATTGCCGTTACATAGACTTTCTTTTTTTTTTTTTTTAGGTCAATACTGAAATAAGATTGCTATTCAGCTATGTGAATATTACGCTGTTGTGGCAGCATTACAGGGGTTTGGCTGCCAGTGTTAGTTGCCCTGTGTAGTTTTGGACCAATGTTCTCCGAACTGAAACTCTCCAGTTCCAAAACTACAACCCCCAGCATTCCCTGACAGGCAACTGAACTTATTAAACATAGGTCTTGTTACAATTTCATCATCTTAATTGGGTTAATTCTTATAGATTCTCCATACAAGTGGCTTTCAGGATGAAATTGGTGACGCACTGCACATTTTGCCCCCTATATATCTGTATAATTATATATATCTATATATATATTGTACATTTCGATAGTTCTGTATAACCGTAAAGTCTAGCTGAGCGGAGCAGCTGGTTTTTCTTGGGAAGTTTTGGTGGTCGCTGTTTTGGGTCGTTCGACTTCTGTTCGGCCCCTTCTGATCGCGGATCCCGGGCACGGCGGGCTATATCCACACCCGTCCGCCTCCGAGCTGCAGTCGCTCACATCTGTAATTTCCAGGTCGGAGTCAGATTCTGGCTCTGGTTTCCCTTCTGGCTGCTCTACTCTGTCTCTTCTCACCGCCCCTGTGCCGCCTAATTCTCCAATGACTCTCTGGGGCAGTGGGTGAGAATTAAGGGTTGCACACAACCTTTGTGGTATACCCGGTAAGAGGTTGGTAGACCTGTCCAATGACTCCCCTGGGAGCAGGGAGACAGGAGGGGCAAGCTGGGAGAGTGAACTGGGATAAAACTGCGGTGGGTACAGGGACGTGGGCAACTTGGAGCCGGTTAGAGGGAAAGTGCCGGAAAGGTATGGGTTAAACCCCCAGCTGTAATCAGGAAATGGGGTGCTTCGGTTGTAAGGAGGCAGCATTGCTGGAGGCTTGGTGTAACCAGAACCTGTAAAAAAAATAATATAAATGAGTGGTAACATAGATAAATGAAGTTCTGGTTCCACCACTAGGGGGAGCTTTAGATCTTATTGCATACTTAATACATTGAAATCAATGATAAATTGCACCAGTAGCCCAATTTCTCCCTGAACCCTTGGAGGCCTACTGTTACTAATGAAAGGGGCTCTTGAAGTACAAATCTAGAGCCTGTACCTTTTTTTTCCTAAATTTAAGTATGTTGCAAATTCACTTTTGCAATTCTGGACTCAACTGTGTATCTGCTAGCAAATCAAAGATGGGTGGTTTCTGCGCTGTGGGCTTAGATATCCCTGTTACAAGCTTGACTCTACAGTTCCCTGAGTTTCTATTTTGGGATTCTGCCGCTACCCGCGGATTTAAGAATCACAGGGTCTTGAACGCCACCAAAAACATGTTCAAACATCCGTGATGTGTTTTGTGGACTTAATCTGTCAGCAGGTTTTTGCTATTTAATCTGAGAGCAGCATATTGCAGGAGCAGAGAGCCCAATTCCAGGGATGTGTCACTTACTAGACTTTGTGATGTAGTTTCAATACAATCAGTGTTTTATCAGCAGGAGATTATCACTGACTGACTAGGTCTCGCGTGCAAGTCAGTCCAGCTAATCTGTGTAACCGCGCCCCCACCACTGATTGGCAGCTTGATGACTGTACACAGGAAGCTGCCAATCAGTGGTGTGGGCGGGGTTATACACAGCTCAGCATTCATAGCACTGCTAAATCTAAAGCAGAGAAAACAGGGATTTTATCAAAACTGCACCAACTATTCCAGTAAGTGATACATCATTGGAATCAGGGTACCCACCCAAACTTCAGATTACGTAGCAAAAACCTGCTGACCGATTCCCTTAAAGTATTTATGTATCAGTGTCCAGAGAGGATTTCCTCTTTACTAGGACCACCAGTATCGGTGAGGGCATCACCATCGACCTTACCTGAGCTCAGGAAAGGAAAAGCGGCCTCAAGACGAAGCTTCTCGGTCTCTGGAGTAGAAAGAGGGCGATCCAATAATGGAGGCCGACCAGTGGGTGAGAAGAGAGACTGCAAAGCCTGGAAATGAAGATGCAGTGTTCAATATTCATGCACGACCATGCTGTGAAGCAAACCTGAGAGATTTACAACACCTTCTGGTGGAACTTAAAGGGGTTCTCCAGTATCTAAAGAGCATAGAATGAGCACTAGACCTGACTAATCTCATGGTACCTCTGGAGTGAAGGGGTCATGTGAATGTGCCCCAGGGAAGGGATTCTGCCCCAGGAGGAGGGACGAGTTGGCCATGTCCAGTAGAGGGTAGTTGACGAGCACAACTTTACTGAAGTTGAACTTGTAGGTGAATCTTTTGCCCTTGGTCTTGTGTAGAATTCTCTTGTTGTAATAATATCTGGAAGAAAAGGGTTAAAGCATTATTAAAGGCAACCGTTTCTTTGCTTTCGTGGACCTTTTCTGCCTACGCATCATGTAACCCTGAAGGTAGAGATTATTCCAGACTACGGTTTCTTCAACATTCCTGACTGTGGTTTACTTCAAAAAGCACCATAAAAAGCTGAAAATGGACCCCCCATTCTGCATTCTTCCAGCATTATAGGAGCAGGGACTTCCTTTCCCTTATTTTCCAACATGCTTTCTTTATGACAATGTCCCTTGGCTCGTCTGCTCCAAACTCAAATCCGGCCTAGACCTATTTACAGTCAGACAGGAGAGCAGGAGCAAAAAGACAAAGCTCCCCTCCGTCACAAAAAGTCACATGAGCCTCTAAACTTTCACAAAGAAGTCTGGCATACATAAACTAACTCTGGACCAAAATTGATCAACTTTTTAAAATCTTGTAGTAATCAACCGAACTTTTGAAAAAAGACAAAAAAAAGGAATAAATGTAAGAAAAAAAATTAGAGAAAAAAATGGCGCTAAAGCAATAATGAATCCGGATTTTCAGGGGTGATACACCTTAATCTATTATGACAATCCTTAATCTACTATGAGTAATTATTTCATTAAAGGGATTCTCCATTTTAGAAAATTCATACTCCTTTTTATAATAATTGACTTCCTACTGCAGAGGAATCGCGGCAGAAATAATTTAGTGTCCCTATAGCTCTCCCACAGAGGAAAAAAGGTTTACAATGTGTCTATGGGATGTCTGTGTAAAGAAGGACAGTAAACGCACGAGGTGCTCTTTATTCATCTCCTTCCACTCCAGGCAAGAGATGAGGGTCCTAAATACATTTAAAGAGTGTGTAAGCACAAGATTTCCAAACTGGACAATCCCTTTAATAAGTTGCATGTTCTATTAAAACTAATGTAAATATTGATGGAATCTATTACATGAATACACTGGATCCCACTGTTTGCATTTCCCACTTCTGTAGCTGTATTGTGACCCTTCTGCAAAAATAAAAAATAGAGCAGATTTCGTTACGACGGCAGGGATCACGTTGGTTGTATATCACGTATGCATTAAGAAGAATGAGATGTATGGTATCGGCACGTCCGCGCATCCCGCCGCACCCCTCCTCTCCAGAGAGACTCTGCTGCCTTCACAGGGCAAACGTATCACCCACGTGTTAGGCCAGGGAAGATTTTTTGAAATTAAATGTCAAAAGTGATTTTTCGGCAAAGGGATGAGGATCCTCCTCCTCGCTTCCCCCCGCTAGGCCCTCGGGGACCGTCTGGGCCCCAGCCATATATGAGCCATCTGATATTGCATACTCTGTACATGGCTGATCTCACTTTACCTCCCTGTTTCACATCTAAATTTGTCATTTAATATGAATTTATAGTTATTTTTGTACAAATAATAATTTTCTCTTCCTGGTTAGTGCATATCTGTTGTTTTAGGTGACTTTTTGAGAATAGGCAGGACTTAAGGACTAACACTATTTCTGGCTGTTATATGATTTGTATTTTGCATTTTTCACCAATTTTCCTCCTTACATTTTAGTTGTCTCTGAGCTAGTGGATGGCGATTAGCTGATCTGATGCTTTACGTTTATCGCACACCCTGACATGAAGGATTCAACCTCTCCTATCTCTGTGTAACAAACAGATCGTGGTACCAGGATGCACATTCAGCTGAAGTGTATTGTGGCGCAGAGATCCATTGACTCCCTGCACCGCAATACACGCCGCCGGCCAATCAGAAGGCAGCAGCTGATATCGGCGTGCCTGTCATAAGTGGCACATGGTAGTGACGTTATTCGCCACTCATGACTGGCACGCCAAAGTCGGCTACAGGTTATAGAGGAGAACGCTGAGAGGAGGAAGGTAAGAAGAATTGTCTTTTTGTGTTTTTTTTATTTTAATGTGTATGAAAAGAAGGGCAGAAGGGACATTATACCAGGAAGGGACACAAAATAAGGGACATTATACAAAGAAGGCACCCAGTATGGGTGATATAAAAAGAAGGGGCCCAGGATAGAGGACATTATACAAAGAAGGCACCCAGAATGGGGGATATTATACAAAGAAGGGGCCCAGGATCGGGGATATTATACAAAGAAGGTGCCCAGGATGGGGCATATCATACAAGGAAGGCGCCCAAGATGGGGGACATTATACAAAGAAAGCACCCAGGATGGGGGAGATTATGCAAGGAAGGGGCTCAGGATAGGGGACATTATGCAAGGAAGGGGCTCAGGATAGGGGACATTATGCAAATAAAGCTCCCAGAATGGGGACATAATACCAGGTAGGGCCCAGGATGGGGGACATAATACCAGGATGGGGGACATTATACAAGGAACAGGACCAGAATGGGGGACCTTATACAAGGAAGTGGATCAGAATGGGGATATTATACCAGGAAAGGGCCCAGAATGGGGTACATTATACAAGGAAGAGGCCCAGAATGTGGGACATTATACAAGAAAATTACCCAGGATGGGGGCAGGAATTACACCAGGAAGGTGCTCAGGCTGGGGGACATTATATTTTATGTGTAGCCCATTCACTATCTCCATCCATCCCTCACTCCCTCAAGATGGCCGGACCATCATTGTAAATGCACCATTATATATACACACCTGTACTTTGTATCTCCCCCACCTCATTGTAGATTGTAAGCTCTCACGAGCAGGGGCGTCTTATTTTGCTTTAATTATTGTATTGTTAACGTTGTTACTTATGACTTGTGTTTTGAAACTGTTAAACTGTAAAGCGCTGCGGAATATGTTGGCGCTATATAAATAAAGATTATTATTATAACATAATACAAGGAAGGGGCCCAGGATGACGTCATTATTCCAGGATAGGGGACATTACACCAGGAATGGGATCTGGATGGATGAAATTATATCAAGAAGGGCCAATGATGGGGAACATTTACAGGAAGGGCCAGGATATGAGACTAGATTACTGGAAGGGACTCAGGATGGGGGATATTATAACAGGAAGATGCCAAGAACAGGGAACATTATAACAGGATTTGGACATTATACCAGGGATGGGCCAAGGATGAGAGACACTATTACAGGATAAGGGACAGGATGGAAGATATAGTTACAGGCAGAACCCAGGATGAGGGACATTTTTACAGGAAGGGGTCAAGATGGGGGACATTATTACAAGAAGGGTGAACACGTATGTCTTTATAGGAACTAGAACACTACAAATGTCAATACAGCTGACCAGTATGGAGAATATGGCCCAGGTCCAAATTTTGCACTGGGACCCATCAGACTCTAGTTATGCCACTGGCAGAACAAGGTCAGCAGCAGCAGCAAAGAGGGCATTATTATTCGGCAGTGCTGATCAATGCAGCTGTGAATCCATCACTTAGGGGGCTAAAAAGTTGCAACAGGGTGGAGGACATTAAAAAGCAGTACTGAGCAGTGTAGATCACTAGTAATATAAAACATTTACTAGAAAATTACATAAGCATAGGGGACAGCAGTATTGAACACTGTAGATGTGCATCCATCACTGGGATGATATAAAACATTAGCTAGAAAGTTGCAGCAGCAGAGGAGACATTATATAGCAGTATTGAGGAGTGTAGATGTATGTGCATCCAGCACTATAAACATTAGCAAAGTCCATGTTTCTCTGCCTGAGTCTCTTCAGTTGGAGAGCCCTGTTGCTGGTTGTTCTAGTGACTCCCTGATGATCCCTGCAAAGATCAGCTGCAGTCATGGTTGGGTTTAATAAAGGGAGGTCCTGTCTGGGGTATGCATTGATTTACCCCTGTGGCATGTATATTATAGATAATAGTCCTGGGTTGGGTGCGATCTTACCTGAGAGCTCGGCTCAGCTTATCATAGTTCATATGAGGTTTACATTTGCGTATGCCCCATAACCGCGCCACCTCATCGGGGTCCTTGATGACAAATTCTCCATAGTCTCCTTGCCAGGCAATGACATCATGATATTCCTCTTTCTGAAGAAGCTCCAGAATGAAGTGCCAGAGCTGGATCTGTCTGGAGCCCGGACTGGACTCCGGCTTATAGGCCCAGTCAGGAAAGGCAAACCCTGGATTAAAAAACCGCAAAATGAGACTTAAAAAAAAGCCAAATAATAGCAGTCACATAGCTGATATGCAAAGGGACAGGGAATGTCCTGGACTTATTTCCAATCATCCCACTTAGAAGCACTGAACATTGACCTGCCCTAGTCTGACTTGGCTGATAGCAGAGAACAACAGTTTAAATTTATTCGCAACCCAATATCCAAATATTAAAGGAACAAGTCCAACAGGAGAAAATACAAATGCAAAGTTGAAGGTCTTCGTTTTTGCTCTTAAAACTTTTCCTCTCCACATTGGGGATCATTCAGACATCAGTTTTTCATCAATGAGAATATATATTTCTATTCTATGGCGCGTTCACATGTCCGCGTGGTTGGCACCAAAACACGGAGAAGTGTCCGATTTTGAGTCACGGATCAAACCTGTCAATGCAAATCTACGGCTCGATGGAAAAAAAAAAACAAGATGCTTTCCATGTGTCGGCACAATTTCGTGTTTTTTTTTTTTTTTTTAAGGAAAAGTTTGAGAAAACTTTTCATGCTGAAACATAAACTGAGGAAAGAATGCAAAATACGACACAACGTTGATGGAAAATGGTCCCTTTTTGTTTTGTTCACAAGAAAAATCAGTGATGTGTGAATACGCCCTTAGGCAAACGGACGTGAACAAGGTATTTGTTCCAGGTCAGGCACATAAATCTACACGGCAGCATATCTCAGCCATTGATCAGATAGGTGCCAGTTTATATTAAAATTGGAAGCGGAAATCTACTATCTTTATAGGTCAGGAAAATATACAGGAAGGAGCCTGGATTACACAGGAGTAGGAGAACAGCAGCAACTATAGAAAAGAGATTAGAAGAAAAAAAAATCAGGAAAAGAAATATAGTAAATAATTACCAGAAATAATATTATAATAATGACATGAATGTTTATCTATCCATCACTAAATAAATAAATATATATATATATATATTCAGATAAAAATATAAATACTATGTATATATTTACACACATATACATATGTACATATACACATACAACACATATATATATATATTTATATATATAATCACACACATATATACTCCTATATGTATATATAATATATATATATATATATATATATAATGAATTTCCTCTGTTATATATTCATCAATAGTTATAATAAAGATCTGAATTACTGAGGGTAACAAGTAACTCATATTATGTGATGTTTTCAGATCTAGGAAATTTCTATAAAATTATCATTATTACTACAATTAATATTTGTGTTAGTAGTTGAGTAGACTTTGTTATTAACACTTACAATCATAGAATGTGAACATATTATTTGCATTTTGTCATTTTAAGTTCTATTAGTTCTATAAATTCTGGAATGCTTTTTCCCCTCTTCACTATTATTTTTCTGACCATTTTTAGACAAATCTACTTGTTATCTCGCTGTATAAATACTATTATCTCGCTGATTAACCCCTTGACACCCAGGCTGCTGTCACTTTGCCAGTAATCTGTGGGATAATTCAGTCTTCCATCATCCTTTCTCCCCTGTCTGCAGCCACATCCATGTTCTGTGCTACCGCTGACCCTTCTCCAATTACTGTTTATTTTCAATTCCCATTTCTATCTCTCCTCTTCTCTTTCATGTTTCTGTTTTTCTCTCCTCTATTTGTGTCTCATTCGATGTGAACTTCACTTCTGCAATTCGACCACCACTGACTGCAGCCCCCACAGAGCCCCCTCCATCCAGCACCGCACCATCGGGGAAGGGATCGTTGCAGGGAGAATTATTGGCGACCAGAAAAATGATATCTGAGCCCTAAACATTGAGATATCGGTGATTACATACATCTCCTGTCTGTAATATCCCCCCACTTATCTGTGCCATATCTACAGGAAATGAGAGTTGAGGAACAATATATCAGCAAGGTGGAATAATGCAATAGGGTTGGTACATTAAAATATTAAAATAAAGCCGTAATGAAAGAAAGGGAAATAGATTGATAATTGTATTGTGTTGCAGTCCTATGAAGACTATCAATATATTAGCGCCAAGTAGCACACTCAGCTCTGCTACATTGACCAATTTCGTTTCTGCGGAAATCGCCCCAATCACATCCGCACTGTAATAAAGCTCATATAATAATGCTCATATAATAAAGCTCATTCTCATTTCCCCATCGTGTACTCCAGAAGAATCATTTACTTTTACAAATAATCTTATGCTGGAAAACTAATCGGATGTGTGCAGGTGCCGAGGATAGGGAAGAGGATGAAGAGGAAAAGGAGGCGGCTGTGTAGTTGTGCATACATTACACTGCTGGGAGTTGTAGGTTTAAAACTTTTGCTATGAAGTTCAGAAACTATTGTTCCTACAGAAGTCAGCAGAGCAGAGCTAAAACTTGTCAGGTCTCCTCTGTCCGCCTCTTATTATTATTTCTCCCTCATATTATTATTAGGTCTCTCTTCTTCCTCTTATTAGTTCTCTCTCTTCCCCTTAATATTAGTTATCCCTCTTCCTCCTATTATTAATTTCCTCCTCTTATTATTTTTTTCTTCCTCCTCTTATTATTAGTTCTCTCTCTTCCCCTTAATATTAGTTATCCCTTTCACCTCTTCTCATTAGTTCTCTCTCACATTATTATTAGTTCTCCCTCTCTTCCACCTCTTATCATTAGTTCTCTCTCACATTATTTTTTCTTCCTCCTCTTATTAGTTCTCTCTCTTCCCCTTAAAATTAGTTATCCCTCTCTTCCACCTCTTCTCATTAATTCTCTCTCACATTATTATTAGTTCTCCCTCTCTTCCACCTCTTATCATTAGTTCTCTCTCACATTATTTTTTCTCCCTCTTCCTCCTCTTATTTTTCCTTCCTCCTCTTATTAGTTCTCTCTCTTCCCCTTAAAATTAGTTATCACTCTCTTCCACCTCTTATCATTAGCTCTCTCACATTATTATTAGTTCTCCCTCTCTTCCACCTCTTATCATTAGTTCTCTCTCACATTATTTTTTATCCCTCTTCCTCCTCGTTTTATTTTGTTTTTTTCCTCCTATTAGTTCTCCCTCTTCCTCCTCTTTATATTAGTTCAATCTTTTCCTCCTATTATTAGTTCTCTCTTTTCCACTTGTCATTGGTTCTCCCTCTCCTTCCCCTTATCATTAGCTTTCTCTTCTTATTAATTCTCCCTCTTCCTCCTCTTATTATTAGTTTTTCTTCCTCCTCTTATTATTATTTCTCCCTCTTCCCCCTATTATTAGTTCTCTCTCTTTTTCTCTTATAAAAAGAGGAAGGGGCATAACTAATAATTAGTTCTCTCATTTCGTCCTCTTACTATTAGTTCTCACTCTTCTCTTTTTATTATTAGTCGTCCTTCTCTTCCTCCTCCTCTTATTAGTTTTCCTCCTCCTTTTATTATTATTTCTCCTTCTCCTCCTCTTTTTCTTTTTGTTTCCTATTCCTGTTCCATACCTCATCTTAATAAAGAGGTGCCCACCCTCCCCTGACCCTGCTCTTGTGCTGACTTCCCCCTAGTACTGACTCCCCTGATCGCTGCTGATTTGGGTTTTCCTCTCCATATTCCCAATCTGCTCCTGTTCTTGTACATTCCGATGCTAATACAATGCGATATGAAAGCTCCCGGTAATTACTTTCCATCATTGCAGCATCACCAGGTATCTCAGGTGCAAGATCTAATAGTGTGAGAACATGATGAATGGACGAGGAAACAACTCCGCGCTCTGCTGCAATCGCATGCGACACCGCCATAGACTGTCCGACAGCAGTCTACCTGAATCCCCTGGAAAAAAAGAAGCATCGTGCATAGAGCACCGCATCGTGCGACATTGATGCCATCTCCACCTCTCCAATCTCCTTCATAATCAAACACAATGAGTAAATGTGTGGTGTCCCACATGAAGGGAGAGGAAAGTCACCCACCGACGGTCTAGATATTCCAAAACTCAATAAAACGACATAGATTTTTTTCTGTGAAAGGCAGAAAGAGCGAAAGAAAGAAAAATAGAGAGAAAGAAATATGAAAAATAAGAAAGAAAAAGATGAAAAAAGAAACAACAAAAAGAAAGAAAGAAGGAAGGAAAGAATAAAAAGAAAGCGAAAAGGACAGAGGAAGAAAAAGGAAAGACAGAAAGAAAGAGGGAAGACAGGAAGAGAGAGAAAGAAAAAGAAGGAAAGAGAAAAAGAAAGATGGAATAAAGGAAGTGAAAGAGAAAGAAATATGAAAAATAAATAGCAAAAGAAAGAGAAAGAAAGAAAAAGATAAAAAAGAAACAACAAAAAGAAAGAAAGAAGAAAAGAATAAAAAGAAAGTGAAAATGACAGAGGAAGAAAAAGGAAAGATAGAAAGAAAGGAGGAAAGGAAGAGAGGAACAGAAAGATAGAAAGGGAGAGAAAGAAAAAGAAGGAAAGAGAAAAAGATGGAATAAAGGAAGAGAAAGAGGAAAAGAAAGATAGAAATGGAAAGAAAAAAAAGAGAGAAAAGGAAGAACAAAAGAGTAAAAAAGAAAAAGCTGAGAGGAAAAAAGGAAAAGGAAAGAACAGAAAGAAAAAGAGAGGAAGAGAGAAAAAAGAGGAAGAGAAAAATAGAAAGAAAGAACAAAAGAGGGTAAGAAAGAAAGAAAAGAGTGAGAAAACAAGAGGAAATAGATGGAAAGAAAGATGAGGAAAGGAAGACAGAAAGAAAGAAAGAAAGAAAGAAAGAAAGAAAGAAAGAAAGAAAGAAAGAAAGAAAGAAAGAAAAGAAAGAAAGATAGAAAGAAGTAAATACTGAATGTCTCTACAGACAGCATGTGCACACACTAAGTTACCTGGAGTCCAGAGAGCTGGCATAGAAGGAGTCAGAAGGATATCAGACACGCAGCTGCAATCCATGCTTGATTCTGCAGACAGGGGTACAGGAAAGGGAGAAAGGGGGAGAAAGAGAGCAAATAAAAGAGAGGAGATGGAAGAAGAGAGCAGAGACCCGAGGAGGAGGATTCAGACAGGTGTGTTGTGTGGAGTTGTAGATAAAATGAGAGAAAAAAGCAAAAGATCAAAGAAGAAGCAGGTGAAGAACAAAAGATGAGTCACAGAAAGAAGAAAGTCAAAGACAGAAGGAGACGAAGGAGAAATGAAGATGACATACATGTAATAAAATAGAGAAGATGAAAGTTCTCCAGGCAGGAGGTCCAGGAGGTGGTAAAGATTATACCACCAGGAGGTGAAGGAGAGCAGATGAGGAGCAAGAGACCAGAATGCCACAAGCAGATGGACCAGGGATGATGGAGGGGCATGAACAGGTGAAGAAGTGATGATGGTGAGAAGAACAAGGGTACAATATCCAGTAGAGTTTAAGATGTTATGCAGGTGAGGAAGTGAAGATAACAGGGAGGAAATGGGGGAGGAAGTTGAATTAATAGGTGAAGATGATGAGAAAAAGGTGAGAAAGACATGAGACCACCAAGTGAGGAAATGCAGAAGTGAAGGGGGACAGAAAAAAAAGTTGAAGACGATGGCAAGAGTTGTTGAGAATATCCAGGTGAAGATGGAGCAGAAGATCCAAAATGATTAAGGAGAAGAGTAATGACAAGAATGAAAGAAAAGTGAAAAAGTGCAAAATAAATAATACAAAGAAAAAAAGAAACAAACAAACATAAAAGGAAAGTTATGGAATAAGGAGAATAAAGAAGGTCCAAAAATGAAAAGAGTGAAAGGTTGAAGACAAGGAAGCAGAGGGGAAGAAGAAAGAAGAGACATAGGTCAGTAAATTTCCCATCTCCAAATATGATATGTTGGGTAGATATTGTTCAGTTAGGGGATGGGATCTAAGGTTGTTGCAACACTCCAACCCTTATCATGTCCTGACAGCCTGTGTTGTAGTGTTACAGCAGCTGGAGAGTCACTGGATGGAGGAGATCCAGGATGGAAACTAATCCATAAGTTTCAAGACAATCAACAAGTGCAACAGAGGAAAATCTGAAGAACTGCAGAAAGTGACCTAAGAAGTGCTGCTCCATGTAACCGCAGAGCTTTCCGTGTAACAGCAGAGCTCTCCGTGTTACAGCAGAGCTCTCCATGTAACAGCAGAGTTCTCCATGTAACAGCAGAGCTCTCCGTGTAACAGCAGAGCTCTCCGTGTAACAGCAGAGGTCTCCATATAACTGCAGAGCTCTCAGTGTAACAGCAGAGTTCTCCATGTAACAGCAGAGCTCTCCATGTAACAGCAGAGTTCTCCATGTAACAGCAGAGCTCTCCGTGTAACAGCAGAGTTCTCCATGTAACAGCAGAGCTCTCCGTGTAACAGCAGAGGTCTCCATATAACTGCAGAGCTCTCAGTGTAACAGCAGAGTTCTCCATGTAACAGCAGAGTTCTCCATGTAACAGCAGAGCTCTCCGTGTAACAGCAGAGGTCTCCGTGTAACAGCAGAGCTCTCCGTGTAACAGCAGAGCTCTCAGTGTAACAGCAGAGCTCTCCATATAACAGCAGAGCTCTCAGTGTAACAGCAGAGTTCTCCATGTAACAGCAGACCTCTCCATGTAACAGCAGAGCTCTCCATAAAACAGCAGAGCTCTCCATGTTACAGCAGAGCTCTGTGTAACAGCAGAGCTCTCTATGTAACAGCAGAGCTCTCCATGTAACAGCAGAGCTCTCTATGTAACAGCAGAGCTCTCCATGTAACAGCAGAGCTCTCCATATAACAGCAGAGCTCTCCATGTAACAGCAGAGCTCTCTATGTAACAGCAGAGCTCTCCATGTAACAGCAGAGCTCTCCATATAACAGCAGAGCTCCCAGTGTAACAGCAGAGTTCTCCATGTAACAGCAGAGCTCTCCATGTAACAGCAGAGCTCTCCGTGTAACAGCAGAGCTCTCTATGTAACAGCAGAGCTCTCCATGTAACAGCAGAGGTCTCCATGTAACAGCAGAGGTCTCATATAACAGCAGAGCTCTCCATGTTACAGCAGAGCTCTCCATGTGACAGCAGAGCTCTCCATACAACAGCAGAGCTCTCCATGTTACAGCAGAGCTCTCCATGTAACAGCAGAGCTCTCCATATAACAGCAGAGCTCTCCATGTTACAGCAGAGCTCTCTGTGTAACAGCAGAGCTCTCCATGTAACAGCAGAGGTCTCCATGTAACAGCAGAGCTCTCCGTGTTACAGCAGAGCTCTCCATATAACAGCAGAGCTCTCCATGTTACAGCAGAGCTCTCCATGTAACAGCAGAGCTCTCCATATAACAGCAGAGCTCTCCGTGTAAAGCAGAGCTCTCCGTGTTACAGCAGAGCTCTCCATGTAACAGCAGAGCTCTCCATGTAACAGCAGAGCTCTCCATATAACAGCAGAGCTCTCCGTGTATCAGCAGAGCTCTCCATATAACAGCAGAGCTCTCCATGTAACAGCAGAGCTCTCCATATAACAGCAGAGCTCTCCATGTTACAGCAGAGCTCTCCTGTGTAACAGCAGAGCTCTCCATGTAACAGCAGAGGTCTCCATGTAACAGCAGAGCTCTCCTATAACAGTAGAGCTCTCCATATAACAGCAGAGCTCTCCATGTAACAGCAGAGCTCTCCATATAACAGCAGAGCTCTCCATGTAACAGCAGAGCTCTCCATGTAACAGCAGAGCTCTCCATGTGACAGCAGAGCTCTCCATACAACAGCAGAGCTCTCCATGTTACAGCAGAGCTCCCCATGTAACAGCAGAGCTCTCCATATAACAGCAGAGCTCTCCATGTTACAGCAGAGCTCTCTGTGTAACAGCAGAGCTCTCCATGTAACAGCAGAGGTCTCCATGTAACAGCAGAGCTCTCCGTGTTACAGCAGAGCTCTCCATATAACAGCAGAGCTCTCCATGTTACAGCAGAGCTCTCCATGTAACAGCAGAGCTCTCCATATAACAGCAGAGCTCTCCGTGTAACAGCAGAGCTCTCCGTGTTACAGCAGAGCTCTCCATGTAACAGCAGAGCTCTCCATGTAACAGCAGAGCTCTCCATATAACAGCAGAGCTCTCCGTGTATCAGCAGAGCTCTCCATATAACAGCAGAGCTCTCCATGTAACGCAGAGCTCTCCATATAACAGCAGAGCTCTCCATGTTACAGCAGAGCTCTCCGTGTAACAGCAGAGCTCTCCATGTAACAGCAGAGGTCTCCATGTAACAGCAGAGCTCTCCTGTTACAGCAGAGCTCTCCATATAACAGCAGAGCTCTCCATGTAACAGCAGAGCTCTCCATGTAACAGCAGAGCTCTCCATATAACAGCAGAGCTCTCCATGTAACAGCAGAGCTCTCCATGTAACAGCAGAGCTCTCCATATAACAGCAGAGCTCTCCATGTTACAGCAGAGCTCTCCGTGTAACAGCAGAGCTCTCCATGTAACAGCAGAGGTCTCCATGTAACAGCAGAGGTCTCCGTGTAACAGCAGAGCTCTCCAATAACAGCAGAGCTCTCCATATAACAGCAGAGCTCTCCATGTAACAGCAGAGCTCTCCATATAACAGCAGAGCTCTCCATGTAACAGCAGAGCTCTCCATATAACAGCAGAACTCTCCATATAACAGCAGAGCTCTCCATGTTACAGCAGAGCTCTCCATGTTACAGCAGAGCTCTCCGTGTTACAGCAGAGCTCTCCGTGTTACAGCAGAGCTCTCCATATAACAGTAGAGCTCTCCATATAACAGCAGAGCTCTCCATGTAACAGCAGAGCTCTCCATATAACAGCAGAGCTCTCCATGTAACAGCAGAGCTCTCCATGTAACAGCAGAGCTCTCCATGTAACAGCAGAGGTCTCCATGTAACAGCAGAGGTCTCGTGTAACAGCAGAGCTCTCCATATAACAGCAGAGCTCTCCATATAACAGCAGAGCTCTCCATGTAACAGCAGAGCTCTCCATATAACAGCAGAGCTCTCCATGTAACAGCAGAGCTCTCCATATAACAGCAGAACTCTCCATATAACAGCAGAGCTCTCCATGTTACAGCAGAGCTCTCCATGTTACAGCAGAGCTCTCCGTGTTACAGCAGAGCTCCTCGTGTTACAGCAGAGCTCTCCATATAACAGTAGAGCTCTCCATATAACAGCAGAGCTCTCCATATAACTGCAGAGCTCTCCATATAACAGCAGAGCTCTCCATGTTACAGCAGAGGTCTCCATGTTACAGCAGAGCTCTCCATGTTTACAGCAGAGCTCTCCGTGTTACAGCAGAGCTCTCCATGTTACAGCAGAGCTCTCCATATAACAGCAGAGCTCTCCATATAACAGCAGAGCTCTCCATATAACAGCAGAGCTCTCCATGTAACAGCAGAGCTCTCCGTGTTACAGCAGAGCTCTCCATATAACAGCAGAGCTCTCCATATAACAGCAGAGCTCTCCATGTAACAGCAGAGTTTCCCATCGTTACAGCAGAGCTCTCCATGTTACAGCAGAGCTCTCCGTGTTACAGCAGAGCTCTCCATGTTACAGCAGAGCTCTCCATATAACAGCAGAGCTCTCCATATAACAGCAGAGCTCTCATGTAACAGCAGAGCTCTCCATATAACTGCAGAGCTCTCCATGTTACAGCAGAGCTCTCCATATAACAGCAGAGCTCTCCATGTTACAGCAGAGCTCTCCATATAACAGCAGAGCTCTCCATATAACTGCAGAGCTCTCCATGTTACAGCAGAGCTCTCCGTGTTACAGCAGAGCTCTCCATATAACAGCAGAGCTCTCCATGTTACAGCAGAGCTCTCCATATAACTGCAGAGCTCTCCATGTTACAGCAGAGCTCTCCATATAACAGCAGAGCTCTCCATGTAACAGCAGAGCTCTCCATATAACAGCAGAGCTCTCCATATAACTGCAGAGCTCTCCATGTTACAGCAGAGCTCTCCATGTTACAGCAGAGCTCTCCATGTTACAGCAGAGCTCTCCGTGTTACAGCAGAGCTCTCCGTGTTACAGCAGAGCTCTCCATATAACAGCAGAGCTCTCCATGTAACAGCAGAGCTCTCCATATAACTGCAGAGCTCTCCATGTTACAGCAGAGCTCTCCATATAACAGCAGAGCTCTCCATGTTACAGCAGAGCTCTCCAAATAACAGCAGAGCTCTCCATATAACTGCAGAGCTCTCCATGTTACAGCAGAGCTCTCCGTGTTACAGCAGAGCTCTCCATATAACAGCAGAGCTCTCCATGTTACAGCAGAGCTCTCCATATAACTGCAGAGCTCTCCATGTTACAGCAGAGCTCTCCGTGTTACAGCAGAGCTCTCCATATAACAGCAGAGCTCTCCATATAACAGCAGAGCTCTCCATGTAACAGCAGAGCTCTCCATATAACTGCAGAGCTCTCCATGTTACAGCAGAGCTCTCCGTGTTACAGCAGAGCTCTCCATATAACTGCAGAGCTCTCCATGTTACAGCAGAGGTCTCCATATAACAGCAGAGCTCTCCATATAACAGCAGAGCTCTCCATGTAACAGCAGAGCTCTCCATATAACAGCAGAGCTCTCCATATAACTGCAGAGCTCTCCATGTTACAGCAGAGGTCTCCATATAACAGCAGAGCTCTCCATATAACAGCAGAGTTCTCCATGTAACAGCAGAGCTCTCCATGTTACAGCAGAGCTCTCCGTGTTACAGCAGAGCTCTCCATATAACAGCAGAGCTCTCCGTGTAACAGCAGAGGTCTCCATATAACAGCAGAGCTCTCCATATAACAGCAGAGCTCTCCATGTAACAGCAGAGCTCTCCATATAACAGCAGAGCTCTCCATGTAACAGCAGAGTTCTCCATGTTACAGCAGAGCTCTCCGTGTTACAGCAGAGCTCTCCATATAACAGCAGAGCTCTCCGTGTAACAGCAGAGGTCTCCATATAAACAGCAGAGCTCTCCATATAACAGCAGAGTTCTCCATGTAACAGCAGAGCTCTCCATGTTACAGCAGAGCTCTCCGTGTTACAGCAGAGCTCTCCATATAACAGCAGAGCTCTCCGTGTAACAGCAGAGGTCTCCATATAACAGCAGAGCTCTCCATATAACAGCAGAGCTCTCCATGTAACAGCAGAGCTCTCCATATAACAGCAGAGCTCTCCATGTAACAGCAGAGTTCTCCATGTTACAGCAGAGCTCTCCGTGTTACAGCAGAGCTCTCCATATAACAGCAGAGCTCTCGTGTAACAGCAGAGGTCTCCATATAACAGCAGAGCTCTCCATATAACAGCAGAGGTCTCCATGTAACAGCAGAGCTCTCCATATAACAGCAGAGGTCTCCGTGTAACAGCAGAGGTCTCCATATAACTGCAGAGCTCTCAGTGTAACAGCAGAGTTCTCCATATAACAGCAGAGCTCTCCATATAACAGCAGAGTTCTCCATGTAACAGCAGAGCTCTCCATGTTACAGCAGAGCTCTCCGTGTTACAGCAGAGCTCTCCATATAACAGCAGAGCTCTCCGTGTAACAGCAGAGGTCTCCATATAACAGCAGAGCTCTCCATATAACAGCAGAGCTCTCCATGTAACAGCAGAGCTCTCCATGTAACAGCAGAGTTCTCCATGTAACAGCAGAGCTCTCCATGTTACAGCAGAGCTCTCCGTGTTACAGCAGAGCTCTCCATATAACAGCAGAGCTCTCCGTGTAACAGCAGAGGTCTCCATATAACAGCAGAGCTCTCCATATAACAGCAGAGCTCTCCATGTAACAGCAGAGCTCTCCATATAACAGCAGAGCTCTCCGTGTAACAGCAGAGCTCTCCATATAACAGCAGAGCTCTCCATGTAACAGCAGAGTTCTCCATGTTACAGCAGAGCTCTCCGTGTTACAGCAGAGTCTCCATATAACAGCAGAGCTCTCCGTGTAACAGCAGAGGTCTCCATATAACAGCTGAGCTCTCCATGTTACAGCAGAGCTCTCCGTGTTACAGCAGAGCTCTCCATGTAACAGCAGAGTTCTCCATGTAACAGCAGAGCTCTCCGTGTTACAGCAGAGCTCTCCATATAACAGCAGAGCTCTCCATATAACAGCAGAGGTCTCCATATAACAGCAGAGCTCTCCATGTTACAGCAGAGCTCTCCATGTAACAGCAGAGCTCTCCGTGTAACAGCAGAGCTCTCCATATAACAGCAGAGCTCTCCATATAACAGCAGAGCTCTCCATTAACAGCAGAGCTCTCCATGTAACAGCAGAGCTCTCCATGTAACAGCAGAGCTCTCCGTGTAACAGCAGAGCTCTCCATATAACAGCAGAGCTCTCCATTAACAGCAGAGCTCTCCATTAACAGCAGAGCTCTCCATGTAACAGCAGAGCTCTCCATGTAACAGCAGAGCTCTCCGTGTAACAGCAGAGTCTCCTATAACAGCAGAGCTCTCCATATAACAGCAGAGCTCTCCATGATAACAGCAGAGCTCTCCGTGTTACAGCAGAGCTCTCCATATAACAGCAGAGCTCTCCATATAACAGCAGAGTCTCCTTTACAGCAGAGCTCTCCTATAACAGCAGAGTCTCCATGTTACAGCAGAGCTCTCCGTGTTACAGCAGAGCTCTCCATATAACAGCAGAGCTCTCCATGTTACAGCAGAGCTCTCGTACAGCAGAGCTCTCCATTAACAGCAGAGCTCTCCATGTTACAGCAGAGCTCTCCATGTAACAGCAGAGCTCTCCATATAACAGCAGAGCTCTCCATATAACAGCAGAGCTCTCCATATAACAGCAGAGTCTCCATGTTACAGCAGAGCTCTCCATATACAGCAGAGCTCTCCATATAACTGCAGAGCTCTCCATGTTACAGCAGAGCTCATATACAGCTCTCCATGTTACAGCAGCACTGACAATACCTGCTCCATGTAACAGCAGCCTGCAATACCTGCTCCATGTACAGCAGCCTGACACAGACTGCTTCCATGTAACAGCAGCACTGACAATACCTGCTCCATGTAACAGCAGCACTGACAATACCTGCTCCATGTAACAGCAGCACTGACAATACTGCTCCTGCTCCATGTGCAAGCAACCTGGTAATATAATGGGGAAGCGAAGTATCCTGCTCCTTCAAAGCCATAAGCAAAACTCAGCCCCTCCTCTCACACCCCCTCCTGTGCTTGATCTTTTCACCAAGTCCTCTGCTGCTCCCCGCAGCAGCCCCCGGCACAAGGAGACAAGCCAGAGCCAGATAATGATCAGCCGAACAGCAGATGGGGTGCAGCGGAAAGTGGGGCCCCGGGCGGAGACTGCGCTGTCTTCACGCCTCTTGTGTGACATGGAAGCTGGGGTGTAGTGAGAGGGAGGGGGCTGAGATGTGTAAGACCCTTCTTCTCCCTCCTAGAGGAAACTACAGGAAACAACAAAAGCTCAAAATTATTCTCAGAACACAGAACACCTCAAAATAATCAGATCTTTATCTGTCTATCAAGTATCAACCAGAGCGGGCGCCTTATTTCTTCTATCTGTCCTCTATCTGATATTTTGGTTTAGTTGCTTGCTTTTACACAAACTTCCTAATTTGTATCTTCTCTTTTACTCTTATAACTACTTCCTCTATATTATCCATCTATAATCTGTTATCTATCTATTATATATCATCTATCTATCTACAGTATCTATATATTATCTATTATCTATTATCTATCTATCTATCTATCTATCCATCTATTTATCTACTATCTATCTATCATCTATCTATGTCTCTATCCACTTCATATAATTTCTATATCTTTATTTATGTATTTATCTATCAATCTCTGTAGCAATATATTGCAAAGCTCTTTATGTATCCATCATCTATCTTCCTATTATCGATCCATCTAATCCCACGTTATCTCTCTTATATCTATCTCCTTTTATCTTTATGTAGATCTTTTATATGACTTGATGAATCTTTGCCGATCTCTTCTAACTTTTTCTTTCATATATTTCTCTATCAATGTCCATTGGGGAAAATAAGTATTTGATACACTGCAGATTTTGCAAGTTTTCCCATCTACAAAGAATGGAGAGATCTGTATTTTTATTGTAGGTACACTTCACCTGTGAGAGACAGAATCTAAAAAAAAAAAATACAGAAAATCGCATTGCAGGATTTTTAAATAATTACATTCCATTTTATTGCATGAAATAAGTATTTGATCAACTACCAACCAGCAATAACTGTCACAGACCTGTTAGTTTTTCTGTAAGAACCCTCCTTTTCTGCACTCATTAACTGTATTAATTGCACCTGTTTGAACTCGATACCTGTATAAAACACACCTGTCCACACAATCACACTCCAACATCTCCACCATGGCCAAGACCGAAGAGCTCTCTAAGGCCACCAGGGACAAAATTGTGGACCTCCACAAGGCTGGGATGGGCTACAGGACAATAGGCAAGCAGCTTGGTGAGAAGGCAGCAACTGTTGGCACAATTATTAGAAATTGGAAGAAACACAAGATGACTGTCAATCTTCCTCCGTCTGGGGCTCCATGCAAGTTCTTTCCTTGTGGGGCAAGGACGATTTTGAGAAAGGTCAGGAATCAGCCCAGAACTACATGGGAAGATCTGGTCAATGACCTGAAAAGAGCTGGGACCACAGTCTCAAACATTACCATTAATAACACACTACACAGTCATGGATTAAATCTTGCAGGGCAGGCAAGGTCCCCCTGCTCACGCCAGCACATGTCCAGGCCCATTTGAAGTTCGCCAATGACCATCTGGATGATCCAGAGAAGGCACGGGAGAAGGTCATGTGGTCTGATGAGAACAAAATAGAAGTTTTTGGTATCAACTTCACTCACCGTGTTTGGAGGAAGAAGAAGGATGAGTACAACCCCAAGAACACTGTCCCAACCGTGAAGCAGGGTGGGGGAAACATCATACTTTGGGGGTGTTTTTCTGCAAAGGTGACAGGATGACTGCACCATAATGAAGGGAAGGTGGATGGGGTCATGTATCGCAAGATTTTGGCTAACAATCTTCTTCCCGCAGTAAGAGCATTGAAGATGGGTCGTGGCTGGGTCTTCCAAAATGACAATGACCCGAAACACACAACCAGCGCAGCTAAGGAGTGGCTCCATAAGAAACATAGCCAGTCTCCAGACCTGAACTCAATAGAAAATCTTTGGAGGGAGCTGAAACTTAATATTCATCAATGACAGCCTTGATACCTGAAAGATCTGGAGAAGATCTGTATGGAGGAATGGGCCCAAATCCCTGCTGCAGTGTGTGCTAGCTTGGTTAAGAACTACAGGAAAGTCTCACCTCTGTGGTTACAAACAAAGGTTTCTGTACCAAATATTAAGTTCTGTTTTTCTATTGTATCAAATATTTATTTCATGCAAGAAAATGCAAATTTATTATCTAAACATTATACAGTCATGGCCAAAAGTATTGAGAATGACACAAATATTCTACTGCTTCACTTTTTCTAATGGCAATTTGCATATACTCCAGAATGTTATAAAGAGTGATCAGCTTAACAGCAATTACTTGCAAAGTCAATATTTGGCTAGAAAATGAACTTTATCCCCCAAAACACATTTCAACATCATTGCAGCCCTGCCTTAAAAGGACCAGCTAACCTCTTTTCAGTGATTGCTCCATTAACACAGGTGTGGGTGTTGATGAGGACATGGCTGGAGATCAATCTGTCATGATTAAGTAAGAATGACACCACTGGACACTTTAAAAGGAGGCTGGTGCTTGGCATCATTGTTTTTCTTCTGTTAACCATGGTTATCTCTAAAGAAACACGTGCAGTCATCATTGCAATGCACAAAATGGCCTAACAGGGAAGAGTATCGCAGCTAGAAAGATTGCACCTCAGTCAACAATCTATCGCATCATCAAGAACTTCAAGGAGAGAGGTTCCATTGTTGCCAAAAAGGCTTCAGGGCGCCCAAGAAAGACCAGCAAGCGCGAGGAACGTCTCTTAAAAGTGTTTCAGCTGCGGGATCGGGCTACCAGCAGTGCAGAGCTTGCTCAGGAATGGCAGCAGGCAGGTGTGAGTGCATCTGCACGCACTGTGAGGCGGAGACTCTTGGAGCAAGGCCTGGTCTCAAGGAGGGCAGCAAAGAAGCCACTTCTCTCCAGAAAAAACATCATGGACAGACTGATATTCTGAAAAAGGTACAGGCAGTGGACTGCTGAGGACTGGGGTAAAGTTATTTTCTCTGATGAATCCCCTTTTCGATTGTTTGGGACATCAGGAAAACGCCTCATTCGGAGAAGACAAGGTGAGCGCTACCACCAGTCTTGTCTCATGCCAACTGTTAAGCATCCTGAAACCATTCATGTGTGGGGTTGCTTCTCAGCAAGGGAATCGGCTCTCTCACAGTCTTGCCTAAAAACACAGCCATGAATAAAGAATGGTACCAGAATGTCCTCCAAGAGCAACTTCTCCCAACCCTCCAAGAGCAGTTTGGCGATCAACAATGCCTTTTCCAGCATGATGGAGCACCTTGCCATAAAGCAAAGGTGATAACTAAATGACTCAGGGAACAAAACAGAGATTTTGGGTCCATGGCCTGGAAACTCCCCAGATCTTAATCCCATTGAGAACTTGTGGTCAATCATCAAGAGACGGGTGGACAAACAAAAACCTAAAAATTCTGACAAAATGAAAGCATTGATTGTACAAGAATGGACTGCTATCAGTCAGGATTTGGTCCAGAAGTTGATTGAGAGCAAGCCAGGGAGAATTGCAGAGGTCCTGAAGAAGAAGGGTCAACACTGCAAATATTGACTTGCTGCATTAACTCATTCTAAAGGTACTGCCACACTAAACAATCCCGCTAGCGATCACGATAACGACGCATACTAATGCGATCGCTAGCGGGATTGTTTCTATATCGCTAAGTGCGGCCACATTTAGCGATATAGTTAACGACGCTATCGCCGTTAGCGATCTTCTTAACGACTTTAGCGGTACAAAAGTACCGCTAAATCGCTAAGAAAAGGTGCCACACTAGCGATATATACTTACCCAGCGGGAGCGCCGACGAGAAAATAGGGTCCGGAACGATTCCAGCGACGAGCGAGATCACAGCAGGAAGCTCGTCGCTGGCAGCTGCCGCACTGAACAACATCGCTAACGGGATCGCTAAATAGTGACGTTTTTTAGCGATCCCGTTAGCGATATTGTTCAGTGTGGCATACCCTTTACTGTCAATATAAGCTTTTGTTACTCATATGTTTGCAATTATATTTATGTCTGTGATAAAAACATCTGTCAAACACACATAAAAACCAGAGGGCAGCAGATCATGTGAAAATATAATATTTGTGTCATTCTCAAAACTTTTGGCCATGACTGTACAATGTGATTTTCTAGATTTTTTTTAGATTGTCTTTCACAGTTAAAGTGTACCTAAGATAAAAATTACAGACTTCTCCATTCTTTGTAGGCGGGAAAACATGCAAAATCAGCAATGTATGAAATACTTATTTTCCCCACTGTTGGTTTCTATTTATCTATCTAGGTCATGTTTATCTTTATCCATCAACTTTTAAATTCTATCTTCCTATCTACCTACATGTCTGTCTTTATCTGTCTATATATTTACCTCTTTTTATCTTTATCTATCAATTTCAAATGCAAAGACGCTTTCCTGTTAGGATTACATACACATTAGTTTTGCCAAAGAAAATGTACATTAGGGAACTGGGACTGTGGGGATGATGAACGGGAATTATGGAAGTCCATGGCATATCAGAGTTTTCTTTTCTCGCAGCCTATAGAATGAGCTCACATACTCTCCCCCGTGCTCACATACTACACTGCTCTCTCCCCCGTTCTGGGCTGCTCTCTCCCCTGCGCTGCTCTCTCCCCCGTGATCACATACTGCGCTGCTCTCTCCCCTTCGCTCTCATAATGCGCTGTTCTCTCCCCAGCACTCACATACTATGCTGCTCTCTCCCCTGCGCTGCTCTCTCCCTGTGATCACATACTGCGCTTTTCTCTCCCCAGCGCTCTCATACTGCGCTGCTCTCTCCCCTGCGATCACATACTGCGCTGCTCTCTACCCCAAGCTCACATACTGCTGCTCTCTTCCACGCTCACATACTGTGCTTTTCTATTCCCACCCCTCACATACTGCGCTGCTCTTTCCCATGCACTCACATACTGGTCTGCTCTCTCTCCCATGCTCACATACTGCGCTGCTTTCTTCCTCATGCTCACATACTGCGCTGCTCTCTCCCCTGCGCTCTCATATTGTGCTCTCATACTGCGATGTTCTCTCCCCTGCTATCTCCCCTGCGCTCACATTCTGCACTACTCTCTCCCAAGCTCACATACTGCACTGCTCTCTCCCCCAAACTCACAAACTGTGCTGCCCTGCTATCTCCCCACGTTCACATTCTGGGCTGTTTCTTCCTTCGCTCACATACTATGCTGCTCTCTTCCCTGCACTCACATACTGTACTGCTGTCTCTACCGCGCTCACATACTGCACTGCTATATCCACCGTGCTCATATACTGGGCTGCTATCTCCCCCGTGTTTACATACTGTGCTGCTCTCTCCCCCATGCTCACATAATGCACTGCTATCTCCACAGTGTTTACATACTGTGCTGCTCTCACCCCCGCGCTCACATACTGCACTGCTCTCACATTCTGCGCTGTTCTCTACCCTGTGCTCAAATACTGTGCTGCTCTCTCCCCCGCTGCTATCTGCACTGCACTCAAATACTACACTGCTCTCTCCCCTGTGCTCACATACTGGGCTGCTATCTCCACCGCGTTCACATATTGTGCTGCTATCTGCACCGTGCTCACATACTGCGCTGCTATCTCCACCGCGCTCATATACTGCGCTGCTATCTCCTACATGCTCACATACTACACTGCTCTCTTCCCCATGCTCACACACCGCACTGCTCTCTCCCCCATTCTCAGATACCGCACTGCTCTCTCCCCCATTCTCACATACAGCACTGCTCTCTCTCCCATGCTCACATACTATGCTGCTCTCTCCTCATGCTCACATACTATGCTGCTCTCTCCCCATGCTCACATACTGCACTGCTCTCCCCCATGCTCACATACTATGCTACTCTCTCCCCCATGCTCACATACTATGCTGCTCTCTCCCCCATGCTCACATACTGCACTGCTCTCTCCCCATGCTCACATACTATGCTGCTCTCTCCCCCATGCTCACATACTGCACTGCTCTCTCCCCATGCTCACATACTGCACTGCTCTCTCCCCTATGCTCACATACCGCACTGCTCTCTCCCCATGCTCACATACCGCACTGCTCTCTCCCCCATGCTCACATACTGCACTGCTCTCTCCCCGTGAACACATACTGTGCTGCTCTCTCCCCCATGCTCACATACTGCGCTACTGCGCTGCTATCTCACCTGCGCTCATATACTGCGCTGCTCTCTCTCTGTGCTTTCATACTGTGCTGCTATCTGCAACACACTCACATACCGCACTGCTCTCTCCCCAATGCTCACATACTGCACTGCTCTCTCCCCATGCTCACATACTACACTGCTCTCTCCCCCATGCTCACACACCGCACTGCTCTCTCCCCCATTCTCAGATACCGCACTGCTCTCTCCCCCATTCTCACATACAGCACTGCTCTCTCCCCTATGCTCACATACCGCACTGCTCTCTCCCCCATGCTCACATACTACACTGCTCTCTCCCCCATGCTCACATACTGCACTGCTCTCTCCCCTATGCTCACATACCGCACTGCTCTCTCTCCCATGCTCACATACTATGCTGCTCTCTCCTCATGCTCACATACCGCACTGCTCTCTCCCCGAAGCTCATATACCGCACTGCTCTCTCCCCATGCTCATATACCACACTGCTCTCTCCCCCATGCTCACATACTACACTGCTCTCTCCCCATGCTCATACCTCACTGCTGTCTCCCCCATTCTCAGATACCGCACTGCTCTCTCCCCCATTCTCACATACAGCACTGCTCTCTCTCCCCATGCTCACATACCGCCCTGCGCTCTCCCCCATGCTCACATACAGCACTGCTCTCTCTCCGATGCTCACATAC
This sequence comes from Oophaga sylvatica, assembly GCA_033576555.1. Taxonomy (NCBI): domain Eukaryota; kingdom Metazoa; phylum Chordata; class Amphibia; order Anura; family Dendrobatidae; genus Oophaga; species Oophaga sylvatica. Next base: position 433,164,411 of record JARQOD010000003.1, on the reverse strand, counting down.
TATGCTGCTCTCTCCTCATGCTCACATACCGCACTGCTCTCTCCCTGAAACTCATATACCACACTGCTCTCTCCCCATGCTCATGTACCGCACTGCTCTCTCCTCCATGCTCACATACTACACTGCTCTCTCCCCCATGCTCACATACCGCACTGCTCTCTCCCCTATGCTCACATACCACACTGCTCTCTCCCCCATGCTCACATACCGCACTGCTCTCTCTCCCATGCTCACATACCGCACTGCTCTCTCCCCCATGCTCACATACCGCACTGAGCTCTCCCCCATGCTCACATACTATTCTGCTCTCTCCTCCATGCTCACATACTATGCTGCTCTCTCCCCCATGCTCACATACCGCACTGCTCTCTCCCCCATGCTCACATACCGCACTGCTCTCTCCCCATGCTCATATACTATTCTGCTCTCTCCCCATGCTCACATACTATGCTGCTCTCTCCCCCATTCTCAGATACCACACTGCTCTCTCCCCCATTCTCACATACATCACTGCTCTCTCCCCATGCTCACATACTATGCTGCTCTCTCCCCATGCTCACATACTGCACTGCTCTCTCCCCGTGCTCATATACTGCACTGCTCTCTCCCCCATGCGCACATACTATGCTGCTCTCTCCCCCATGCTCACATACCGCACTGCTCTCTCCCCCATGCTCACATACTGCACTGCTCTCTCCCCATGCTCACATACTGCACTGCTCTCTCCCCCATGCTCACATACTGCACTGCTCTCTCCCACATGCTCACATACTGCACTGCTCTCTCCCACATGCTCACATACTGCACTGCTCTCTCCCCCATGCTCACATACCGCACTGCTCTCTCCCCCATGCTCACATACCGCACTGCTCTCTCCCCCATGCTCACATACTGCACTGCTCTCTCCCCCATGCTCACATACTGCAGTGCTTTCTCCCCCATGCTCACATACTGCACTGCTCTCTCCCTCATGCTCACATACTGCACTGCTCTCTCCCCCATGCTCACATACTATGCTGCTCTCTCCCCATGCTCACATACCGCACTGCTCTCTCCCCCATGCTCACATACCGCACTGCTCTCTCCCCCACGCTCACATACCGCGCTGCTCTCTCCCCCATGCTCACATACCGCACTGCTCTCTCCCCCATGCTCACATACTGCACTGCTCTCTCCCACATGCTCACATACTGTTCTGCTTTCTCTGCTGCACTCTCTTCTTCTTCCCTAAGTAGGATAAATATTTTCTCTTTCTCGTTCATGGACCTGAAATTCAGGAAGAGATCGGATAGTCTCCTGTAGTGAGTATCCCTCACTGCTGAGTATTTGGTGCAGTGTAGCAGGAAGTGGGTCTCATGCTCCAGGTCACAGTGTGGGCACAGTCTGTCCTCCCTGGCTTGTAGCTCTGTGTTGGCCGGACTTAATGGCCAGATTGTGGGCACTGACTATATACCGGCTCAGTAATCGGCGGTCTCTGGGGTCCGGGAGTTTCTCCAGATATGGGGCCAGTCTGAAGTCTCACTGTAGACTCCGGTACATGGTCAGTTTCTGTGAGTTGCTGATCTCTTTCTTCCAGTCACTGATGTACCTCGTCTACCATCTTACTGCTGAAATAAGAAGCAGTTGCATCTTTTTTTTTCTCTGTTTCTGTCTTTATTTATTTTTTCTGTCTTTCTTTCCCTTTCTCACACATGTAAGTGAAATAAGAAGCAGTTGCATCTTTTTTTTCTCTGTTTCTGTCTTTATTTATTTTTCTGTCTTTCTTTCCTTTCTCACACATGTAAGTGAATAAGAAGCAGTTGCATCTTTTTCTTTCTTTCATTACAAAATGTATCTATTAACTATATATTTTCTATCTATCATCTATTATCTATGGCTTGAGAAAGACTCAACATGAGCCAAAACGTTGCTCTGATGGACTATTAAATTTAAGCACCTTTAAATCTTTACCATGTGCTGCCTCCATTTTTTGAATTCCTATTATCTATCTATCTATCTATCTATCTATCTATTTATCTTTCTTTCTTTTCTTTCCCATCTACAAGTGCCGGGTTTCCACAGCTTTCTGGGCTTGGCGTTAATTCCCACAGACTGGAGCGCAGTCCCGATGTGCTCGGCCAGTCGGTTTATCTTCATTAAGCCCCTGTTTGTTTCTTCTCTTTTCTTTTCCCTCCCAGCTTCAATTTTCCGCACAGAAACTAGAAGAAGGGAAACTGCTGGGACAATGTGAGTCTGGGCAGGCAGATAAATGGAAAACGGCAGAAAGAAAATAGATAACCCGCTGGAGAGAGAGAAATAGAGAGCGGGAGCTCGGACTTCACATGTGAGCGCTCTCCTAGAGAGACACCACAAACACTTCCACGTGTGAGTGGAGAGTGGAGCTCGGCTTCCCCGGGTGTCACCCCACTCTCATCACTGCGGAGATGGATTCTGCTCACCTGCTGACACTTTGCAAAGTTTTTGTCTTATTTTTTTCTTGTCTTGACTTTAGGGATTTTGCAAACTGCAGGCAAATGTGAAAGCAATGATAAAGTAACAGCTAATCTCCCATCTCCTCCCTATTACGGCCATTGCAAACTGCACACTAAAAGGGGCCAAGAAAATACCTAAAGTTTGCTGCCCCTTTAAATGAAGAATGGAAATGATAGGAGGCTGATTGTCTTATTCCTTCAAGCATGTGTCTATTAACTCTTCCAATACCCAAATCCACCTTTACAAGATGAAATGATTTCTACAGGACTAAATGGTGGCAGCCAGGACTTCCCCCATAGAGGAAGGATCACTGTCCATGGTGCTGAAGTCAACCAGGACTGTATGATCTAAGGGACTAAGGGCCCCGTCACACATAGCGACACACCAGCGATCCCAACAACGATATGCACTTGTCAGGATCGCTAGTGTGTCGCTACATGATTGCTGCTGAGCTGCCAAACAGGCAGCGATCAGGACAGCGACACTGCGGGTAACGTCGCTTAGTTACCCGCAGTGTACGTTGGATACCAGCCCGCTGGTGCAGGGAGCTGGTAACGAAGGTACACATCGGGTTTCCAGGCGCTGCGCGGCACCTGGAAACCCGATGTGTACCTTGGTTACCAGCTCCCCTGCAGCGCGCTGGTATCCAACATACACTTCGGGTTTCCAGGCACCGCCCGGCGCCTGGAAACCCGATGTGTACCTTGGTTACCAGCTGATCGCTGGTCTCCTGCCTGCCACATGCAGCGATGCGTGCTGGCCAGCAGGAGACCAATGAGCAAAAAAATGTCCAGGACATTCAGTGACAATCAGCGATACCCAGCAGGGGGGCTGATCGTCGTTGAATGTCACACACAGCGATATCGCTGGGGAGATCGCTGTTGCATCACAAAACTAGTGACTCAGCAGATCGCTGTGTGTGACGGGGGCTTAAGGTCTAGGCCAGTCTAACTTTTCAGCTTTTATGAAACTGTGAGGAAGACCGAGCTGCGGTACCTTTGCAATGTCGGGTCTGGAACTGTCAAGCCTGCGTCCAGTGTTTCCGGAGAGGAAGAATGGGGAACCGGACAGGACCCATGACCTGGTGAGAGGGGGCGTGGCAAGACCAGACAAGGAGCAGGAAGCGCGGGAAAAAGACTGATGGTTCCTGCCGGCAGAGAGGGAGGAAGCAGGGGTGTACCGTTCTCCGCAGCGAGAGGGAATGAGCGGAGTCGTGTCCCGGCAGAGCTTACATGAGGGCCCCCGAGAGGCAGTGAGCGCGCAGAGCATCGGGCGCTCCGCTAAGCAGTGTGCAGTGCTCGCATTGAAGCGCGCGTGCCAGGTGCAGTATCATGAGGTGTGTTCCCCCTCCTTGCCAGGCGTGCAGCAGTGTATGCAGCGGACAGAGACTCCTATGGCACTTTCACTTCGGTTTTACTTATTAATGGACTAGGGGCTCAACGGGCGGGGTACGCCTGTAGATGTTGTGCCGGCGGTTCCCGGTATTACAACTCTCATCAGACTGCATGCGAAGGAAGAACAGAGAAGTCACGATAAGTGAAGTTTAATAACCAGACTGTTGTGTTACACCATAATTTTTACTGTTAATTGTCTATTACCTCCCTGCGAGAAGACCAGGCATTCTTCCTTTGTAACAAATTAAATTGCACTGTTGTTCAGCATTGTTCTGCAATGAGCTGTGCATTTCTTTGGGGCGCAAGCCTCATTTTTTGTATCATTTCATTGTTCTGCAATCCCTGCGTTACTGCATTCCTGCACCTTACATTTAGCGTAGTCGGCAGGATGCAGTCTACGAACACAGAGGCAGCAGACCAATCTGTCATGGGAGCCCCGAGGTCCAGTTTGCCGCTGGGGACCATGCTCAGCAATCTCCCTAAATTCACGGGGAGTAACGTAATGCTGTGGGACTGGACTGAGCGGGTTAAAGACATGTTGAGGATGCATCCTATGACCCCTGCTATGAAGGCGGAGATTGCTCTGATGGCCCTGGACGGGGAGACTAGATGTTCTGTAATGTTTCGCCCTCTCATGAACAGGACACTTTGAACATGGTGTTGCAGATTTTGGAAGAGATGCATGGGGATCCCACCAATGTCTGGAAATTGCGGATGCGATTGTTTCGCTGTGTTCCGAGGGAGGGGGAGTCAGTGACACAATACATTAATGCGCTACAAGAGGTGCACGCACATATCACCAAACATGATGATATGGGGGCAATAGGAGTGGGGCCGCCTGATATGATATTGAGGGACCAGTTTGTTGCGGGCCTCAGGGATGTGTCGCTTAAGCAAGATTTGTGGGAGCGCCTGAGCGCCAAACCACATAGGACATTCTTAGAAATTGGGGCAGAAGAGCGTGTAAGAGAGCAGAAGCAGGGACAGCAGCCATGGCAGGGATGGTCAGGAGCAATGAGGTACCCGCCTCGCCCGCAGCTGAACCTGAGTGTGCCCAAGAGTTTGTAGTTGCTTACAAAACTACAACATCAGCATGGCCACCAAGTTTAATACCCTAAAAATGGGGCATTTCCTTATCACTTTAATGAGGGTCCCACCAGGAGGTAAGGAAACTGGTGGGTTAGAGGGGTGCACCAGCCTACAGATAGGGATATTTGGAAACAGAAGTATGAAGGCAAGCTGTAGAGGTTGTCTCATGAAGACCATCTCTTGATTGGGACATATGGATATCATACAGGGGGTCCTTGTTCAGGAACCCCCCCATCTTTATCATCCAAAATGTACAGCTGCTCTGTGCAAGTGGCTCCAATTCTGGTAGACTCAGGTCATCTTTGATTTCCATGATTGACCAGGGATCTGGATGAATTAGGATTGCACTTTATAAAGACCATGGGGGCATAAACTTTAGTCAGTGCTCCTGGTCCAAAAAAAACCGGACAAACTCTGCCTCCAAGGATCCCACATTACTAAGCTGGTCATACAGCTGCAATATCTGAATGTAACCATTCTGAGATTTAGCTTCTTGATTCCAGAAGCTAAAACTCCTTATTCTTGAGGAGCAATTGCTCAGCTAAGATCCATGTGTTCACCAGGTCATGCATGATACCACTTCATGGATCTATATCTCTTGCTGCACTTGGCCACCTGTACACGTCACTGGAGTCAAACTGGTTTTTATTAGATCATGAAAGAAGCATTAGCAACAAAGATGATCCATTGTGTTCTGCAGAGTGTGGGGCCTGAGGGGACACATTGACATTCACCAAAAACCAACAATGACCCCATGTAACCAAAAAGAGATCAAGAGAAAGATCTTCTTCAAATAGTTCATGGTGCCTCTAGTTGGGGCTTTTCACTACAAGGGGCTTAACTATGGGTGTGTCTATGGATAGATAATAGATAGATAAATTATGGAAAGATAATAGGCAGATAATAGATAGATAGATAGATAGATAGATAGATAGATAGATAGATAGATAGATAGATAGATAGACAGATAATAGATAGATAGATAGATAGATGATAGATAATAGACAGATAGATAGATAGATAGATAGATAGATAGATAGATAGATAGATAGATAGATAATAGATGATAGATAGATAGATAATAGATAGATAATAAATAGATAGATAGATGACAGACAGATAGATAGATAGATAGATAGATAGATAGATAGATAGATAGATAGATAGATGATGGAGAACTGATAGTCTTGCACATAACACAAACTATATGGAGGGATGAAACTGACTTTACACATTTTACATCAGATCCTCAGATCTCTGTGCCATTGTATCTGTTCCAGCTGCCACATCACTACAAGTCCCAGCAGTAGAAGAGTGGAGCAGCTACAGGTTGCAGAGCTCAAATCTACAAAACAAACATTGTGCGCTGAGTGCGGAGCCTGGAGCTGAACTGGAAACATCTATGGAGGAGAGCGAGTGGCAGGCCCAGCACAGGCGGCCATGCTGCCAGGGAGCTGAGGCCTCAGTAACACATTAATTGGGGATTTGGGCGGTGGATGCAGAGGACAAGGTCCCAGATCCGCTGTTGGCTGAGTGTCTGGTGCTTCCTCCTCCTCTTCCTCCTCGGGTCCTGATAGATCTTCCTCCCTCCCCGGTCCTCAGACTTTCTTTCTTTTCTTAGTAATGTTTCGTTTGATTTCGGAGGTAATGCATTTTTTAGAAATCAAAGCTGATTCTGGAGATCCCCTCTCGGGCCCCAGGACGCTCTGCCCAGATGAGAGACACCAATCATTTCCTTGTTAGTTTTGATTTTAGTTACAAGAGCTTTCAACTTGCCTAAATCTCCTGGAGAAATGTTATAACAAGCAGCTGAGGGAATACCCTCCACCCCATCCGCACCTCACCCCTATCCTCCTCCTCCTCCTCCGCCGCTCAGTTCTTCTTTGCATTTATTTAAACAGAATCCACACTATGAACAAACACAGAAAACCCACAGAAAGCGGCAGCAGCACCGGCACCCCCGCATCTGCGTCTCCAGAGCGCCCCTTTACTCCCGTGCACATGGTGCGGCTCCGTATAGAGATATACATTCGATGTGAAAGGATATGTGGCAGCGAAAATCGATAGTGTAAATTATTCATTGTCATTAATTATCGATTTATATATCCGACGGCATCGTTTGGAAGAGTTGAAAGGAGGGAAGTGTTTTTTTTTTCTACTCATAACCTCATTGTTTTATAACCCCCGGCAAAGCTACAAATCCACAGATACCCTGACTGTCTCCAAAAGCCCCCCCCACCCCACCCGACAGGAACGCAGCTTGTTACGCTAAACCCAACTTAATCAATGGGGATCAATGACAGATCTTAACTAACAACTACAGAGAGGCTTTCATGTGAGATCCCAGATCAGATGTCAGACACTACCTGCTAAACCGGGGAGGGGAGAGGGGCGCCGCGGAATCAGGGGGCAACTGCTTGTACACCAAGCTGCCAGCCTGTAAGTACTGCGCTATGGCATGTGGTAGAGAAGAAAGGTAGGAAAGAAGGAGAGAAAGAAAAGGAGATTAGGAAAGAAGGAGACATAAAGAAAGAGAGAGAAAGAAAAATTAAGACAGAAAGAGAAAGAAAGAGAAAAAATATGCAACTGCTTCTTATTTCAACTACATGTGTGAGAAAGGGAAAGAAAAATGGAAGGAACGAAAGAAAAAGAAAGAAAGAAAAAATAGAGAAAGACAGAAAAAAAGAGAGAAAGAAAATTAAATAAATGCAACTGCTTCTTATTTCACCTAGATGTGTGAGAAAGGTAAAGAAGGAAGGAAGGCAAATAAGCAATTGCTTCTTATTTCATTTAAATGTGTGAAAAAGAGAAATAAAGAAAAGGAAGAGAAGAAATAAAGAAAGAAAGGGAAGAAAGAAAGAAGAGAAAGAAAGAAAGAAAGAAAGAAAGAAAAGGAAGAAAGAAAAAGAGAAAGAAAGGGAAGTAGGAAATAAAGAAAGAAAAAGTGAAAGAAAGAAAGAAAGAGAAAGGAAGCAAAAGAGAAAGAAAGGTAAGAAAGAAAGAAAGAAGGAAAAAGAGAAAGATATAAAAAGAGAAAGGGAAGAAGGAAAGAAAGAAAACGAGAAAGAAAGAAAAAGAAAGAAAGAAAGAAAGAAAAAAGAAACAGAAAAAGAGAAAGAAAGAAAAAAGAAACAGAAAAAGAGAAAGAAAGAAAGAAAGAAAAAGAGAAAGAAAGAAAAAGATAAAGAAAGACAAATAAGCAACTGCATCTTATTTCATCTAAATGTGTGAAAAAGAAAGAAAGAAAAGGAAGAGAAGAAATAAATTAAGAAAGAATCAAGAGCCACTTCTAATTACACCTAGATGTGTAAGAAAAAATGAAAGAAATAAGATTTTACTCTCGCTTTCTTTCTGTCTCAGATACAAATTTGTTTTTTTCCTCTTTTAGGTTCTGTGATTTCTTTGAACACCGCAGATTTTTGCCTTCGTTGAGAGCAGATTTCGTTTGCAGGGTCCAGATCAAGTTCTGAAGAATCACTCCCCCAGCAGCTCTCATCTTCCTGACAGATTATTGCACCTATAAACTTATGGCAGGAGGGGACGGGGGAAGAACCTGGAATGTGTTTGGCAATGAAGGGGTTAACATAAAATCCTTCCCACGAAGCGATTTATTTTGGTGTTGATTAAAATGCAGCAGAGAGCAAAGTGTCTGAAAACTCAATATTTTGCCCAAAGTCTTTGAAGACCGACATAAAACGGTTCCACCTCACACCGATCTAATAAGAATCAATACATCCCTTTCGTTCCGTAGTTTGAAGATCTGTTGACTTTTCTGAGGTGATGAAAATGTTTGGAACATGCAGAAAAAAAATCTTTTTTTTTAAAGAAACGAACTAATCTTGTTTCTTTGTAACTTCACCTGAAGAATGGACCTTTGAATTGCAGTAAGAGTAGACATTAAGGTGTCCAAAAAGTACATCTAGGTATGTCAAGGTCTACTCTCACCATAACTCAAGACAATTTGAGTTATGGTGTCTTGTCAGTGTACCATGTGTTCAGGCAATATTGGATCCTATTACCCTCAGGAGATCTTAAGTTCACCCTAAATGTCGAACTTTAGTTACCCAAGAGTAGATTTTGACTTGGCAAGAGAAGACCTTGTTAGACTTGAATGTTCTCCAGACGAGACAGGCTGGTACAGAAAGATTTGTAGGATTCAGGACTGTACCTTAAATATGGTTGTTCTTGATTCAGCTATCCTTAAAGTATCTCTTGTGTTATTGAGAAAGTTGTCTTGAGCTACCAAACAAGTCATTACAAAAGTAGACCTAGACGTAGACCTTGTACTTCTACAAGAGTGGACTTCGAATTACTATAAAAAGCGCAGATATTATTTCCCTATTCCACTAGGAGTAGAAGACCTTGGGTTACTTGAGAGCAGAGTTTGACTTATTGCAAGAGTTTACCTTATATTACAAAAATATTAGACCCCAAGATTCCCTCAAATTACTCCAAAAGAACACCCTGAGCTAATACAACAGTAAACCTTGAGTTATGTAGGAGTAGATATCGAATTGTGCCAAAAGAATAACTCAAGTTACTATGGGGATGTACTCCAGCAAAATTTGCCTCTGATGAACCAAGAGTTGCTGCAACATGCGCAAAAACGGGTTTCCTCAAGAGTCGACCCTGCAATAGCAATAGAGGACCACAAATTACAGCCAGTCTAGACATTAAGCTGCGTAGACCATGAGGGTACCCAACACCCTCATGGAACTTTAAATACAGCAAGATTAGACCTTGAGTTACCCAGATTAGATGATAAATTAGTCCTGAAGTAGACCTTGAGCTAGGGCAGTGGTAAGCCTTGAGTTTCCGCAGGAGTAGATCAAGAATTTCAAGACAAGACCTTAGGGTAACTCAAGGAGAAGACACCAGCTTCCTCCTGAGTAGATGGTGTGCTACTGCAAGATCTGCCTCTAAGGAACTAAAATAGATACTGCAAGATGCACAAAGACTGGTTTCCTCAAAAGTGGACCTTGTAATATCAATGGAGAACCATGAAAGTCTACCCCCCCATTAAGAGTAGACCCTATGAGTACACAAGGAGTTAACTAACAGTGATTCTGAAGCACAGCAATATTAGAGCCATAGTCGCCCAGATTAGATCTTGGATTACTCAAAAAATAGGCCTTGAGCTAGCGCAGTAGTAAGCCTTGAGTTTCTGGAGGAGCAAACCAAGAATTGAAGCAAGATAAGAACTCAGAAAATTCTGGCTTTCCACTTATTTGCCATAAGATTTGCCCCTGAGGAACCAAAAGAGTTACTGCAAGATGAGCAAAGACTGGTTTTGTCAGAAGTAGACTTTGTAAAAGAAACAGAGGACCAGATATTACTGCTAGTTTAGACATTAAGACACCCTACAATTAAGAGTAAACTCTAAAGGGTATGCCACACTAAACAACATCGCTAACGGGATCGCTAAAAAACGTCACTATTTAGCGATCCCGTTAGCGATGTTGTTGTGTGCGGCATGCAGCAACGACGTGGCCCTGCTGTGATCTTGTCCGTCGTCCTGATCGTTCCGGACCCAATTCTGATCGTCGGCGTCCCGCTGGGTAAGTATATATCGCTGAGCGTGGCACCTTTTTTAGCGATTTAGCGGTACTTTTGTACCGCTAAAGTCGTTAAGGAGATCGCTAACCGCGATAGCGTCCTTAACGACATCGCTAAATGTGGCCGACACTAGCGATATTGTAAACGATCCCGCTAGCGATCTCATTAGTATGCGACGCTAACGAGATCGTTAGCGGGATCGTGTAGTGTGGCAGTACCTTAAGAGTAGATATTGATGTACCCAACAGTGAACCTTAAATACATCAAGCAAGATAAGACCCTGCTCTACCCAGATTGGATGTCAAGTTACTCCTATAGTATACATTCAACTAACTAAGTAGTTAGCCTTGAGTTTCTGCAGTAGACCAAAAATTGAAGCAAAACAAAACCTCATAAAACTTCAAAAGACTCCAGCTTCCTCCTTATTTGCCACAAAATTTGCCCCGAGGAACCAAAAGAGTTAAGGTACTGTCACACTAAGCGAGATCGCTAACGAGATCGCTACTGAGTCACCGATTTTATGACGCAGTAGCGATCTCTTTAGCGACTTAGCTGTGTGTGACATGTAGCGGAGATGTGGCCCCTGCTGCGATGTCGCTGATCGCTTATGAACGTTCTGAGCCGTTATTTGGTCGTTGGTGTCCCGCTGGTGAGCCTAAATCACTGAGTGTGACACCCTTTATGAACGACTTTACCAGCGGCGCAGGCGGGACTAGGTTTTCCCAACGACTGTCGTTATACAGATCGCTGATCGCTGATGAGATCTTTGTGTTTGGAAGCTAACTAGCGACCACATAGAGATCGCACTAATGATCTCGCCAGGTTGGGTCGCTGTCGTGATCGCTGGTGCGATTGCTAAGTGTGACAGTGTCTTTACTGCAAGATGTGCAAAGACTGTTTTTCTCATTAGTGGACCTTGTAATAGCAATCGAGGACCATGAATCAGAATTCATTTAGAATAAACTCCAAGAGTAGACATTGCTGTACCCAACAGTAAATCTTAAGTAAAGCAAGGTTGGACCCTGCGTTGGTCATATTAAGACTCATTAAACATCTAAAGCAGACTTTCGGCTAGCACAGTAGAAAGCATTGAGTCTCCGCACAAGCAGACATAGAATTGCACGAAGACAAGACTTCAGAAAACTCCATGATAAGGGTGAGTTTCCACGGTCAGGAAACGCTGCGTGTTTGGCGCTGTGCGCTGGCGCAGCGCCAAACACGCAGCGTCCAGATGTTACAGCATAGTGGAGGGGATTTCAAGAAATCCCGTCTCCACTATGCGTAACAATACGCAGGTGGCAGACCTGCGTAAACGGACATGCGGCGCGTCTTTTTAGACCGCAGCATGTCCTCGCGTATTGCGGCGACGGTGCGTCGCCGCAACAGAATATTACACAGGGCTATGTAGCCCTGCGCTCTTTCCGGAGGTGTTCCGGAGGTGTCCTGAACACCTCCGGAAAGATCGCGCGTCATAAAGGGGGCGGGGCTTAGACGGAGCGGAATTTCCGCTCCGTCCAAAGCGCTGTGGTTCCGGACCGTGGAACCACAGCCTAAGACTGCAGCTCCGCCCCTGATTTGTCACAAGACTTGCCCCCTGAGGAAATAAAAGAGTTACTGCAAGAAGCAGATCCTCAAGAGTGGACCTTGTAATAGCAATAGAGGACCACAATTTATCTTTAGTCTAGAAATTAAGATACACCCCCATTAAGAGTGAACCCTGAGAGTAGAGATTGACGTACTCCAAGGAGAACCTTAAGTATAGCAAGATTATACAATGCCTTATCCAGATAGCAAGAGAAAAAAGTGACCAACAGTTCCATATATAATGCAAAAAGTAGTTTTATTAAATATCAAAGGGAACACATGGACAAGGTGATAACACTAGCGGTGCACAATTGCAATATGGGAATGAAAGGAATGCACGTGTGCTGCTCAAATATCAAGAAAGATATATATATTTAGAATATCAATATAAAAATACAAAATAGTATAGATATAATTCCCTCAGATATATATCTTTATGACCTGGCCAAGCACATTAAAGCGGCATGACAAATGGACACCAATGATCATATATAGTAATCTGGTATACTGATTATACAGTAGGTATAATGGCATAGACCCAGTAAGAAGCAAGGTAAACATACCACTGTGTAGTGGAGAAGGCCACCCGGGAGGTCAGCGGTGATGGAGGGAAAGAGCAGAACGCCACGCGTCACCCCGACGCGCGTTTCGGCAGAAGCCTTATTACTGGGTCTATGCCATTATGCCTATAATCAGTATACTTGATTACTATATATGATCATTGGTGTCCATTTGTCATGCTGCTTTAATGTGCTTGGCCAGGTCATAAAGATATATATCTGAGGGAATTATATCTATACTATTTTGTATTTTTATATTGATATTCTAAATATATATCTTTGTTGATATTTGAGCAGCACACCTGCGTTCCTTTCATTCCCATATTGCAATTGTGCACCTCTAGTGTTATCACCTTGTCCATGTGTTCCCTTTGATATTTAATAAAACTACTTTTTGCATTATATATGGGACTGTTGGTCACTTTTTTCTCTTGCTATTTGTCTATTTGCATGTGACTAGTCCTTCATAAGATGTCCTAGTATTGTGATGATCTTTTTAAATGATATTTTGTCATAATACTATTTCTGCTCAAATAATGATACCGTTGTGGATATTCAAGATTTACTTAATGCCTTATCCAGACTGGATGTTAAATTAGTCCTAAAGAAGACCTTCAACTAAAGCATTAGCAAGTCTTGAGTTCCTGCAGTAGACCTAGAATGGCATCAAGACAACATCTCAGGTAACTCAAAGATTCCTGATTCCTCATGTATAGATGTTTTGTTACCGCAAGACTTTCTCCTGAGGAACCAAAAGAATTATTGCAAGATGCTCAAAGGATAGTTTCCGTGAGAGTGGACCTTGTAATAACAATATAGGACACAGAATTACCGCTAGTCTACTCCAATCCCCACCCCAATTAAGAGTTCACCCTGTAAGTAGACATTAATTTACCCAACAGTGAAATTGGTCCCTGAGTTACCCATATTAGATAAGAATCGCTCCTAAAGCCTGGGTCTCACATAGCGATACACCAGCGATCCCGACAACGATATGCACTTGTCAGGATCGCTGGTGTATCGCTACATGATCGCTGCTGAGCTGCCAAACAGGCAGCTCAGGGCAGCGATCAGCACAGCGACACTGCGGGTAACATCGCTTAGTTACCCGCAGTGTACCTTGGATACCAGCGCCCTGATGCAGGGAGCTGGTAACCAAGGTACACATCGGGTTTCCAGGCACTGCGCGGTGCCTGGAAACCCGCTGTGTACCTTGGTTACCAGCTCCCTACATCAGGGCGCTGGTATCCAAGGTACACAGCGGGTTTCTAGGCACAGCCCCGCGCCTGGAAACCCGCTGTGTACCTTGGTTACCAGCGGATCGCTGGTCTCCCGCCTGTCACACGCAGCGATGCGTGCCTATCAGCGGGAGACCAGCGATCAAAAAAATGTCCAGGACATTCAGCGACGATCAGCGATACCCAGCAGGGGGACTGATCGTCGCTGAATGTCAAACACAGTGATATCGCTGGGGAGATCGCTGCTGCGTCACAAAACTAGTGACTCAGCAGCGATCTCGCTAGCGAGATCGCTATGTGAGACGGGGGCTTAAAATAGACCTTCGTCTAGCGCAGTAGTAAGCCTTGAGTGTCTGCAGGAGCAGATCAAAAATTGCAGCAAGACAAGACCTAATAAACTCCAGGAGACTCGAGGTTCCCCTTGATTAAACTCTGTGTTCCTACAAGAATAGTCCATAATTCATTAAAAATTACTTCAGTTACGCCAGGAGCAGACATTTTGTCACCCCATGAGCAGACCTTCTATTACCCCAGAAGCAGACCTTAGGTCACCCCAGGAGCAGACATTTTGCCACCCCATTAGCAGACCTACTGACACCTCATGATCAGACCTTCTGTCACCCCAGGAGCAGACCTTCTATTACCCCAGGAGCAGACCTTCTGTCACCCCAGGAGCAGATATTCTGTCAACCCAGGAGCAGACATTTTGGCACCCTCGAAGAAGACCTGTCACCCCAGGAGCAGCCCTTGTGTCACCCCAGTAGCAGACCTTCTGTCACCCAGAAGTAGACCTTGTGTCACCCCAGGAGCAGACCTTCTGTCACCACAGGAACAGACCTTGTGTTATCCCAGGAGTAGACCTTCTATTACCTCAGGAGCAGACCTTGTGTCACCCCAGTAGCAGACCTTTTGTCAACCCAGGAGTAGACCTTCTGTCACCACAGGAGCAAACCTTGGGTCACCCCAGGAGTAGACCTTGTGTCACCCTAGGAGCAGACAGTGGGTCACCCCAGTAGCAGACCTTTGTCACCCCAGGAACAGACCTTGTGTCACCCCAGGAGTAGACCTTGTGTCACCCTAGGTACAGACCTTGAGACACCCGAGGAGCAGACTTTGTGTCACCCCAGGAACAGACCTTCTATTACCCCAGGAGCAGACCATCTATTACCCCAGGAGCAGACCTTCTATTACCCCAAGAGCAGACCTTGTGTCATGCCAGGATCAGACCTTTTGTCACCCAGGAACAGACCTTGTGTCACCCCAAGAGTAGAACTTGTATCACCCCAGAAGCAGACCATGGGTCACCCCAGGAGCAGACATTCTGTCACCCCAGGAACAGACCTTGTGTTACTCCAGGGAAAGACCTTGTGTTACCCCAGGAGTAGACCTTCTGTCACCCCAGGAGCAGACCTTGTGTCACCTCAGGAGCAGACCTTGTGTCACCCCAAGAACAGACATTGTGTCACCCCAAGAACAGACCTTGTGTCATGCCAGGAGTAGACCTTGTGTCACACAAGGAACAGACCTTCTGTCACTACAGGAGTAGACCTTGTGTCACCCAAGGAGCAGGAGCAGATCTTAGGTCACCCCAGGAGCAGACCTTAGGTCACCCCAGGAACAGACCTTCTATTACCCCAGGAGCAGACCTTGGGTCACCCCAGGAGCAGAACTTGGGTCACCGCAGGAGTATATCTTGTGTCACCCCAGGTGCAAACCTTCTATTACCCAGGAGCAGACCTTGTGTCACCCCAGGAGCAGACCTTTTGTCACCCCAGGAGCAGACCTTGGGTCACCCCAGGAGCAAAACTTGGGTCACAGCAGGAGTAGACCTTGTGTCACCCAGGAACAGATCTTGTGTCACCCCAGGAGCAGACCTTGTGTCACGCCAGGAGCAGACCTTGTGTCACCGCAGGAGTAGACCTTCTGTCATCCCTGGAGCAGACCTTGTATTGCTCCAGGAGCAGACCTTCTGTCACCCCAGGAGCAGACCTTCTATTACCCCAGGAGCAGACCTTCTGTCACCCCAGGAGGAGACCTTTTGTCTTCCCAGAATCAGACCTTGGGTCGCCCCAGGAATAGACCTTGTCACCCCTGGAGTAGACCTTGTGTCTCCCCAGGAACAGACCTTCTATAACCCCAGTAGCAGACATTGTGTCACCCCAGGAGCAGATCTTGTGTCACCCCAGGAGCAGATCTTGTGTCACCCCAGGAGCAGACCTTGTGTCACCCCAGGAGCAGACCTTCTATCATCCCAGGAGCAGACCTTCTATTACCCCAAGAGCAGACCTTATGTCACCCCAGGAGCAGACCTTCTGTCACTGCAGGAGTAGCCCTTCTATCATCCCAGGAGCAGACCTTCTATTACCCCAGGAGAAGACCTTGTGTCACCCCAGGAGCAGACCTTCTATCACCCCTGGAACAGACCTTCTATTACCCAGTAGCAGACCTTGTGTCACCCCATGAGCAGACCTTCTGTCACCCCAGGAGCAGACCTTCTATCATCCCAGGAGCAGACCTTATGTCACCCAGGAGCAGACCTTGTGTCACCCAGGAGCAGACCTTGTTTTACCTCAGGAGCAGACCTTCTATCACCCCTGGAACAGACCTTCTATTACACCAGTAGCAGACCTTGAGTCACCCCATGAGCAGACCTTGTGTTACCTCCATAGGTAACCTCAAATTAACATAACTGTACACTTTGACTACCCCAGACTGGATGCAATGATTTTCTTTACCTTCATAGTTTCTCCCATAAAGTCTGGTCTTATGGGAGAACTACAAGTGCATGCATCTCCATGTTTGACAAAGATTCATGTAAACAAATATAAACTGCTGTAAACACCCAGTCTCTTTGGATCCTTCTCAATAGAATTCAATCCTTGACTTGTGATGTTGTCCGCAATAAAAGGAGGTAGAAAATGTGAGAATAATTACTACTACTTGGGCAGGAAGAAGAACTTGAGACGACTTCTTGTATTTTCAATTCTTCTTATTTCTTTTTCATTTAAACCATCTCCAAAACTGGAATTAATATTGATTTTTTTTTTTTTTTTCATTTAACAGCTGTCCGAAGACTAGAGATTATGAATTGTAAAGTGAGTGGCCCATGATTAGGTTTCCTTATATCCCCCCTTCCTCCTCCAGCACCCAAACAACCCCCTAACCTACCCCCAAAGAGGGGCTCATTGGATAGCCATTAATAAGTGCCCCCTCACCTTCCTGCTCCTGCTGACAGGTGAATAATCACTTCTAGAGCCGCTTTATAAAGCTGCCATACCAGGGACTGGCAGGGGCGCCAAATCTATTTTTAATAGGGGGGCTTGCTTTCCCATAAGTCATGTCTGTGTTAACTCTTTCTCAACCACAATACAATCCGATATCCCTCTTGTGCTGTGGTTTCAGAATTTGGGAGGAATTATTGCAATTCTCATTCTGGTTGTGTGATGTTCTTTATAACTGACATTTTCTAAAAGCTTGTTTCACAAAATAAAACACAAAAAATAATTATTTCAATTTTCAGTCAACTTTCAGTCCTATGTAAAAGTATGCATAAGGAATAATGACAAATTGGGCCAACTGGGAAAATGACTTACAAGCAAAAGACCGACTTCCTCCTTCCACTACCGTGTGAAGAAAAGGACCATTTTTATAAAAGTTATCCTAATTTTTCTAGTTTTCCTTTCCCTAGAGGAAGAGGTTTCTAAAGGGCTAGTACATTCTAAATTGTGACTACTTCTTTCACTTCTTAAGGGGAATTAATCCCCCCCCACACACATTAATATATAGTTTTATTAACACAGCTGCATGTTATAAATATAAATATATATTTACATATATATATATATATATATTAGGGTGCCAAGTAAATGCATGATAAAAATTAAGTAGCAAGTTTTTGAATTTCTTACCTCCTCATTTTGTTCTTTTTTGGTCATAGATATTTTATAATTTTCTTTTTTTAAGATTAGTTATCATTTACTGGTTGCTCAATGCCACATCATATTGCAGTTTTAAATGTTTGTTTAGTATTTATCGTCATGCATATCCCGCGTTATGTATGGTATGTTATGCCGTTTACCGATCACATTAATTGATTTTATATTTTGATAGATCGGGCGTTTCTGAACTTGATGATACCAAATGTGTGTATATTTTTGTTTTTTAACCCTTTAATGGGGGCGAAAGGGGGGTGATTTGAACTTTTAGTTTTTTTTTAATTTTTTTAAATGTTAGTGGTTAAATTTTAGTGCTTTTTGTGTACAATATTGTGGAAAATGAGAAACATGGAATAATTGACAAGCCTTGAGCAAGTGGTAAATCTAAATTTAATGTCAACATATTTTACATGGTGAATCCTTATGCCAAAAGGAACAAATTTGAGGGGTAAGACTTACCAATTTGCAAAGTTCATTTTTCCTTGGCACTCTAATATATACAGTACAGACCAAAAGTTTGGACACACCTTCTCATTTAAAGGTTTTTCTGTATTTTCTATACTATGAAAACTGTAAATTCACACTGAAGGCAACAAAACTATGAATTAACGCATGTGGAATTATATACTAAAGTGTGTAACAACTGAAATTATGTCTTATATTCTAGGTTCTTCAAAGTAGCCACCCTTTGCTTTGATGACTGTTTTGCACACTCTTGGCATTCTCTTGATATAGACATAATTTCAGTTGTTACACACTTTTTTGTTAAGTATATAATTCCACATGTGGTAATTCATAGTTTTGTTGCCTTCAGTGTGAATTTACAATTTTCATAGTCATGAAAATACAGAAAAATCTTTAAATGAAAAGGTGTGTTCAAACTTTTGGTCTGTACTGTATATATATATATATATATATATATATATATATATATATATATAGCCGGAGCAACACATTACTCCAGCAATCTATCTATCTATTCTATTATTTCTAAACATTGTTTTTCGGTGATTACTTTGTATCTTCACCCACAAACACAAATGATACACCATTTGAAAGGTAAACTTGCCCCTTCAGCAAGGAAATAGCCAAACAAACCACACATCCACGATTTGATCACAAAATACAGTTTAAACATTAATTTTCATAAACCTCCAGTAAGGAAAAATGACCTGCAGGTGGCACCACAGTACTCCATAGCACACTACCACAAAGCTGTTAACTGACATCACAAGCAATCCAAACATTTGCCTTGGGGGATTTCCAGCTTGCCGAACTGCTTGCCAAGCCTATTTCAGACACATTGGAGGATTGCACACTTCACTGCAGGTGAGGCACATATGCAAACACATTTGTAAACATGCACTGCCTATTGAATTGCACACTTGCTCCTTTCAAACTCCACCCACACAAACAAATGATACACCATTTGAAAGCTCAAATTACCTGCATGTGGCAGCACACTACCCCAAAGCACACTACCACAAAGCTGCTTACAGACATCACAAACAAATCCAAACATTTGCCTTGGGGTCTTTCCAGCTTGCTCAAGTGCTTGCCCAGCCTATTTCAGGCACATTGGAGGATTGGACACTTCACTGCAGGTGAGTCACATATGCAAACACATTTGTAAACATGCACTGCTTTTCCACTGATTACTTCGCCCCACACACACAAATGATACACCATTTGAAAGGTAAACTTGCTCCCTTCACCAAGAAAAGAGCCAAACAAACCACACATTACAATTTATCACTAAATACAGTTTAAACATTTATTTTCATAAACCTACAGAAACACAATGACCTGCAGGTGGCACCCCAACCGGAAGACATTTTTTGGCCTCTACTTATCAAACCAATTTATTGTATTACCAATCTACATATATAAATACCTGTCTGTGTTCATCATCTCATGAAATACATTTACATTTGACAAGCTTGGTTTTTCTGAAATTGCCTGCGCCCCCGACGACCAATGTGTGAAATTTCGCACGGGCTAAGCTAGTAAATATAAATATATATCTATTAGAGGAGATGGTGTTGTCAGATGCAGCAGAGCTGAATGTGCTGCTTCAGAGATTCAATATTCAGAAGTGATCTGAAAGTTTCAATTTCAAGCAGCACAAAGACACACTCAGCTCTGCTGCATCTATATTCCTGACAGCAGATGACCTTTCCGCAGTGTGAGCAGATCTGTAGTGATTTCTCCATAAGCCACAGTCTTCTTCTCGCTCATTGGTTTGTGTCCCCCATGATACTTTCTCAGGGATAAGAGTATGTGGAATCCTATATGCAGCCTTGTGTTTGTTCTCTAATCCCCCCATCCCTGTCTCCCACCATCACTCCCTCTTTCCCTCTTTTCCAATAGTCAGTAGTTTCTCTGCTCCCAAAGCTTTAGGATGAGTTCTATCGAGCTGGGAATTTTATTAACATCCACAAACACTTTGCAAACACCCGCCAGGCTTGTGGCATCGATTTCTAATTAGGCTCCTGTAATATGCAGCAGATTATGGTGAGGACAGTAAGAGGGGCTCCAGCACTTCAAAGACGGGAGCTGGCCAGGGGGACAGAGCTGCAGGCACAGAATCACAGACAGGCAGCAAATCAAAGGGGTCTCTGAGCAGAAGGAGGGGGCAGGAGCCCCCCACCACCAGAAATCACTCCTACACAATCCGGGGTCTTTTATCAATATCCCAGGAGCTGGGAAAATGCTGCGATTCTGTGTTTGTGTAACTAACTCGTTACTGATTTAAAGCAACAACAATTTTAGGTCTGTTCTGGAGAAATCCCTCAGTGGTGTCATCAGGAGCCAACTGGGGAGAAGAAAAACTTTCTGCAAGTTCAAGACTTCACTAAAGTGTAAGAAGAAGGGAGATCGAGCCCTGCAGCCAAGGCACATAAACCTCTGGTGGACATAATAATGCTCATTCTGGACACTAGGAACAGGTTTCACAATGAATACAGAGGATGGAAGGATGGATGGAAGGAAGGAAGGAAGGATGGATGGATGGATGGATGGATGGAAGGAAGGAAGGATGGATGGATGGAGGGAAGGAAGGAAGGATGGATGGAAAGAAGGATGGATGGATGGATGGATGGACGGAAGGAAGAGAAGAAGGAAAGACGGATGGAAGGATGGATGATGGATGGATGGAATGAAGAATGGATGGATGGAAGTAAGGAAGGAAGGACGGAAGTAAGGAAGGATGGATGGAAGGAAGGATGGATGGATGGATGGATGGAGGAAGGAAGGAAGGAAGGAAGGATGGATGGATGGATGGAAGGATGGAAGGAAGGATAGAGGTAAGGAGGGAGGGATGGATAAATGGATGAATTGATGCAGGGATGTATGGATGGTTGGATGGAAGGAAGAATGGAATGAAGGATGGATGGAAGGAAGGAAGGATGGAAGGATGGATGGACGGATGGAAGGAAGGATGATGGAAGTATGGAAGGAAGGATGGGTGGAAGAATGGATGATGGATGGATGGATGGATGGATGGATGGAAAGAGGATGGATGGATGGATGGAAGGATGGATGGATGGGAAGGAAGAGAAGAAGGAAAGATGGATGGAAGGATGGATGATGGATGGATGGAATGAAGAATGGATGGATGGAATGAAGAATGGATGGATGGAAGTAAGGAAGGAAGGACAGAAGTAAGGAAGGATGGATGGAAGGAAGGATGGATGGATGGAAGGAAGAATGGAGGAAAGGAGGGAGGGATGGATAAATGGATGGATTGATGTAGGGCTGTATGGATGGTTGGATGGAAGAAAGGATGGATGGATGGAAGGATGGATGATGGATGGATGGAAGGAAGGATGGATGGAAAGAAGGAAGGAAGGAAAGAAGTATGGATGGAAGGAAGGAAGGAAGGAAGGATGGATGGATGGATGGAAGGATGGATGGATGGAAGTAAGGAAGGATGGAAGGAAGAATGGAAGGAGGGAGGGATGGAAGGAAGGATGGATGGATGGATGGAAAGATGGATGGATGGATGGACAAAATGGATGGATGGATAGATAAATGGATGAATGGGTGGCTGGATAAATGGATGAATGGATGTATGGATGGATAAATGTATGGATAGATGGATGGAATAGATGGATGGCTGAATGGATGGAATGGATGGATGGATGATAATGAATGGATAAATGGATGGATGAATGGATGGATAAATGGATGGATAAAAGGATGGATAGATGAATATATGGATGGATGGACAGATGGATGACCGGATGGATGGATAGATAAATGGATGGCTAGATAAATGGATGGCTGGATAAGTGGATAGATGGATGAATAGATGGATAGATGGATGGATGGATAGATAGATAAATGGATGGATGGATAAATGGATGGATGGATAGATAAACAGATGGATGGATGTATAAATGAATGGATGAATAAATGGATGGATGGATAAATAAATGGATAGATTGATGGATAAATAAATGCATGGATGGATAAATTTATGGATAGATAAATGGATAGATGAATGGATGGATAAATGGATGATGCTTGGAATGATGCATAGAAAACTGAATAGTATGAGGGTGGCTAGATGATTGGACACATGAATAGATGAATGAATAATTGAAGGAAAGACTAGAGGAATAAATGCATGGAGGAAGGAGGAGATGGAGCAATAGATAGATATATAAGGGAATGAACGAATGGTAAAATTGATGAAACGGTGGGTAAAATACTGAATAAATGAATGAAGGAATAGATAACCAGATGAATGAATGTATAGAAAAATGGATAAGGAGTGTATTAAATAATTAATATTTGGCTGAATTAAAATAGGATAAGTTACTGAATGAATGAATGAATGAGTGGCTAGACTGGGGAAAAGGATAGATCGATAGATTATTGGCTCATCAGTAAGCCAGATGTTCAGCATGATATTGCCTGTGAGGTCCCACTGAAGATCAAGCAGATCCCTTGATGTTGGGGGTCTACCTTAGTCAGGCTATGTAAGAACTTTGACACAATTTGGAACATCTCTATGGTTCATCACAAAGAGCCCAAGACAAGTAAGGACGTGTATACTATACAGTCAGCCCAGGAGGAACACAAGGTCTTGCCACAACCCTTCTTTTCAGTGGGTGTTGAAGACTTATACAAGGCTTCTCTTCCAAAAACACTGAAACAGACCATACGAAGGTTAGTCTAGTTTCACTACCAAGTGGGGTTTGGTCTTGTGGTGGACCATTGGGGACCACATAATGTCGAAGGCCGGGTACAACACCAGGTCCTCAGGTACAACTGGACCAGTCCAACCCTACTCTGCAGAACTTCATTTCTCAGAAACTTTCTGGAATATGGTATACAAGTTGCAGTAAGAAGCAGGGCAGGTGGAGAAGATCACGTCAGGATGGCGGCTTCATTTACATTCCGGCGCAGAACGTAATATTACCTTTGAAAAAACATAAGTGTAATCTATAGGGTATTGTGAGCAGAACTAATGAAATTGTAAATTAGAGAAAGTCAGAAAATATGTTCTCCGCATCGAAACATGAAGGGCTGGAATTTTCAGAGGTCAGAGAAAAATATAAGATCAAGAGAGACTTGAAGAAAAATGAACAGAAAAGGGGGGAGAATAAGTAACTAGAGAAGTTCTGGTGCCGAGTTTCATGCAGAGATTGGGGAGGTTATACTCATGGTCAAGGCTGAGAAACTACAACACCCAGCATGCTGGTAATTCCAGTGTTTCATCTGCTGGAGGCCGTTGGGTTGCCATTAAAATCCGCCAACATCGAACACTACTGGACATGACTTCTAGCTTAAAGGAACTTTCCAGGTAATTCGGATACACCAGGTTATGGGTAGAGCAGGATTTGAGGGGGTAAAGAGTGACACTGGGGTTCGTTGTCCCCCTCCTCTATGACATAACAAGGTCTATATGTTTTATTCAGAGTTTCCCTTTAATTTGCAGAATTTGCAGGCTTCTTATATTTCAATAAGTGTTGGCTTGTTACCTAATCTTTTTCCACTGGTGGTTTAATCACTTTTAGATTATAATTATGACTATTATATCTATTATTTAATGGAAATCAGCTCTCTATTAATTGAC
The DNA here is from genome assembly GCA_033576555.1 of Oophaga sylvatica. Lineage (NCBI taxonomy): Eukaryota > Metazoa > Chordata > Amphibia > Anura > Dendrobatidae > Oophaga > Oophaga sylvatica. Next base: position 433,140,498 of record JARQOD010000003.1, on the reverse strand, counting down.
TTTTAAGCAGCGTTGTAGTGTAAAGCAGAGAGGGCAGGACAGATCAGCCACTGTAACAGGAAGTAGACTTCAGACTACAGTATTCAAGTCAGCTAGGCTGAGGCCACTGATTGCAGCCATGAGTGGAAGGAATGAAGGGTAGGAAAGATAGAGAGTGGAGTGATAAGATATGGGGAGAAGGAAGAAGAAAAAGACAAAGAAAGGAAAAAGGTAGTGGAGAAAGGCAAACAAATGGAAAGGAAATGTAAGGACGAAGGGGAAATAAAAAAGGAGAAAAGAGAGGTGAGGAAAGGGCAAAAAATGAAATGGGATGAACAAGAACAAATAAGGAAAAGCAAAACAGAAAAGAGGAAAAGAGAAAGAAAGAAGAGAGAGAGGAAAAATGAAAGACAGAGAGGAAAAAAGAAAGGAAGGCAGAAGGAAACAGAAATAGAGAAAAAGAAGGAGAAAAAAGAAAGGAAGAAAGAGAGAAAGAAAAAAGAAAGAAAGAAAGAAAGAAAGAAGAAGGAAGGAAGGAAGGAAGAAAGAAATACAGAAAAAGAGAGAAAAAAGAAAGGATGGAAGGAAGAAAAAGAAAGAAAGAAAGAAACAAAGAAAGAAAAAGAAAGGTAAGGGGAGAAAATAAAAGGGAAGCTCAGCCAAGAAGAAGGATGAGGGAAAGAAAAGAGAATAAGGAATGGAAGAAAAAAAGGAAATGGAGGGGAAGGTCAGGGAAAAAAAGAGAAGAAATGAATAGAAGGAAATTAAATGAGAGAAGAGCTGACTGAAAGAAAAGGAGAGGATAGAAAATGGAAGAAGAGATCAGGTAATTAAAAAAGAAAATGATACAAAAGGAAAAAGAACAGAAGAAAATAGACAAGAGGAGAGAGAAACAAACAAGGGAGAGGAAATGACAATGAAATGAAAGGGAAGCTCATTACAGAAGAGGGAAGAGGAAACAGAATGATGAAAGCAAAAACGACAGCGAGTAAAAGAAAGGGAATGCAAAGGATAACTAGATGAAAGATTGGAAAATAAAAAAAATGGATTTTAAATTAGAGGAAATTAAAGGGAAGGTGAACAAAGGAGAAGAGAGGAAAAGGAAATAAAGTAGAAAAGAGGAGAGAACAGGAAAAAACATGGGGGAAATGAAAGGGATGGATACAAAGGGAAAGGGAAATGTTATAAAAGGTAGAAGAAAGGAAAACAAGAAGGAAAAAAGCAGAAATGTAAGAAGTACAAGTGAGAGGAAATGACCAGAATTGGAATAAATAAAAGATGAAAGAAAAACGTGGAAAATAAAGAAGTGTAAAAGAAAAGGAAATAGGAGAAAGGGAGCGGTAAGAGGAGTAAACAATGACATTTAGGGACAGTGGTTTAGGTGGTTTAGTGATTTAGGGTCAGTGTTTTTTTTCTTGAAATTACGCCATATTCTGGGTACGGTTATTTTATAGGATCGGGACGTCACAGAAGAGAAGTGAGAGGGAGACACTGCTGGTATAGAGGTAGTAATATCCAGTAATTATATTTTTTGTCTTATAATATTGAGATATAATGCGGAAATCCCTTGTCTCTGATTTCTTGGAGGAAGGTGGGGTGGTGATAGGAAAGAGGAGCGGAGCTGGACACGAGCGTCTGAGATCAGGAGTCGCACATAATTTGTTAATTTATCAAAGTGACGGAACTTTGATTCCCATCTTTCATAATGATAGGATGTTAATTAAACGTGTAAGGTCACTTACACCGACGACTCACTCAGTGTGTTCACTAATTGAACTCGCGGCTTCTCAGACTCAGCGTCATTTGTTCCTCCTGTCAGGGCAGTCCCCTTTACCAGTGCAGCTGACTCCAGTCATTGCACACCTTCCTTCTCATACACTCTGGCTGAGCACTTGATGGGAGCTTCTCGCAACAAGATTTTTAGGATAAGGCAAAATGTAAGACATAAATCAGTAGCTCATAGGCCGGAATTGGGGCGCAGCAGAGCTGTGCAGGCGCAAGGAGTCCCTGCAACAATGCACTGCATTCAAAATATTTCAGTGCTGCAGATATAATGCTTGGGATTTTGTGATTTTACATAGGACTGCAAATAATAATCCCACATGACCTAATCCACAAAGTATCCCCCACTACTTGATTCCAAACGAATCACCTAAAATCTGTGGGGAAACCTCAGAGTAAGTGTTCACTTTCCCTGCAGCACTCCCGCAGGAGAAATGAAGTATTACACTGTAATTAATGACATATCAGTGCAATGTCCAGACGAGACCCTCTCTTTGTAGGAGTTCCCCAGACGAGAATCCCAAACACAGGACTCCTCATCTATTAACTCAGAATTATCTTATACATATGAATATAGGGTTTCCAAATTAGACAACCTGTATGCGCATGAGTATCAAAAGACTGACCGATAACTCCAAACAGAAAACTGGTGTGTACACGTGCTTACTAAGAGAAACCATCTCCATACATAACTAACAAATAAAGTTGCACTCTTTAACGCTATAGCATGAAAACATGAAATACGTGAAATTTGAATCTAGAATATAGGAAAAAATGAAAATAATATAAGAAAAACTGATGGTAAAAATAGAAACAGACCAAAAATGGATGAATATCGGAACCAGCAACCTGATGAAAAATGGTCTGTTCTCATGAGCATACAAGAAAAAATGAAGATACTTAGCATATAATTTGGCCAATTCATGAGTGACCAGCAGCTACGACAAGACAAACTTCTTTGCTGTATTTCCCAGGATAAACTAGGATCGCAGCAAAGAAGTTCGCCTTGCCGTGGCTGCTGGGCACTCATGAACTGGCCAAATTATATGCTAAGTATCTTAATTTTTTCTTGTATGCGCATGAGAACAGACCATTTTTCATCAGGTCGCTGGTTCCGATATTCATCCATTTTTGATGTTTCTATTTTTACCATCAGTTTTTCTTATATTATTTTTTTTTACAAGTTTCTACTACCCCTTAATCAGTAAAAAAATTGACAGTACATGGGAGCCATTGGAACGTTGTCCGTTTTTCTTTAACTCTTTCACTTCAATGGATGATTTCGCAAATCGGATCTAAAAAATGAACATATCTCATTTTTTTTTTTTTTTTCAAACAATCAATCAACCCCTATCTGTGGATTTGCATAGGCGTGAAGGCATCATTCAGACATCTATTTCCTTTATACAGGGAAATACAGACTGTTTTTCATCCGGTTGGTGGATCTGATTTTCATCCATTTTTGCTCCATGTGTCCATTTTTACAATGAGTGTGGCATCCGTTTTTCTCACATGCAAAAAAAAAAAAAAATTCCATGGTTTTCCTACCCATTAAACATTAAAAAAACACTAAGGGTATTTTTGCACGGGCCGTATTACATCCGGATTTTCTGCGGAGCAGCGTTTAATCCGCAGCGTCCAGATGTTAATGCTGCGGATTAAACGCTGCTCTGCAGAAAATCCGGATGTAATACGGCCCGTGGAAAAATACCCTTAGTGTTTTTTTAATGTTTAATGGGTAGGAAATCCCCTCCAGCATAGTGGAGGGGATTTTATGAAATCCCGTCTGCACTATGTGTCCTAATATGCGGGTGACGCACCCACGAATCCGGACATGCTGCGCGTCTTTATAGAACGCAGCATGTCCGTTTACCTTGTGGAGACGCTCAGTCTCCGCAAGGTAAATAGCCCGGTCTATGTATGCGATGCGGTGATACCGCATGTGTTCAATGAACATATCCGGAATCACCGCGCGTACAGAAGGGGCGGGGCTTTGGGCGGAGCTCCGTCCAAAGTGCAGGCAGTGTGCTTAGTGGAAACATACCCTTAGAGGCGAGCTATCAGTTCTTTTCATAGTCCCATTGATCTGAACGGGAGCCTTCAATCCGCAAACTGGATATAGCTAAAAATTATGGCCGACTTCTTCGTCATTATAGTCAACGGCCTCATCAAGATCAAAGTCAAAATCCCATTTTCCAGGACGGAGCCACTGACCGTAGGCTAAAACGCTATATGATCACAGCCTTAGGAGACATTTTGACGTCCGTGTTTCCCATACGTCTTCCGTCCATGTTTTTCACAGACAGGACACACTCCCATTATAGTCTTCAGAGCTCAACCAATAAAAATGGAGAAATGTCTGATTTTGACCCAATTGCAATCAATACGTTTGTGAAATAAATACTGTGTGTTTTTTTTTGCCATTTAGTGGGTAGGAGAAGCTTGGAAGCTAGAAAAACGGATGTGATTGGAAAAAACGGATGAGAATCAGATCGAGCGCAGGAGGCTTTACCTGCAGTCCTGTGTAAATCCAGAGATGGTGGCAGGAACATCATAATAATTGGTGCAGGGGTTGCAATAGCATCCTGGCCTTGGAGCCTTTGGGGCCCAAAAAGAGACCAATACTATTAAGATTTGCAATAATTGGGGGTCCCATTGGAGCTTTTGCATTGGGGCACCTGAGCTTTAAGTTAACAACTTAAAGCTCAGGTGCCCCAATGCAAAAGCTCCAATGGGTCTAGGGTCAAGCCAAGTGACAAAAGGGAAGAAGTGCGTGGCCCCGGTGTGGGTATACGGAGGGGTAGGTGTGTCGGGTCGGCCTCCTTGCTGCCTATAGGCATTAGGTGCGCGGTATAAATGCTCTCATTGTGCCTTTGGCCTTTGACCTCAGCACACAATGAGCCGGGCTGAGTGCCGACTGGCGAGCGTGTTTTCCTTGGAAGTAATTTCGTGCCGTATAGATCTGTGTTTAGATAAAGCTTTGGAACACATCACGGAGACACTTCTAAAAAAGAAATTTGTCATTAGAGATATAAACAGCGGCTCGATCCCAATCATACACCTGGATAATTTCAGCCATCTAAATGGCAGACGCGCTCTCCCCACCTCCTCCTCGCGGCCCTCTCAATCGGCACCCTCATTTCTGAGAGGTTTTAAACAATATTTATATTCCCCTGCCTTCTGCTGCCGCCATAACCCCTTCGCTGCCGCATCACTTTTTACATGTGCTTCGATTTTTTATTTTATTTTTTATTTTTCTTTTATGGGAGATAAGCCGTGGATCAGTTACAGAAAAAAAATCAATGGAAATCACACAAACGATGCGGAATATCATTTGAGGCTAAGGGCCGAGAAGAAGATGACTGACCTGAAGAAATCCTCAGTTAAGGGTTTCCAAAGATAGGTTAATTTGCCCATATAATACCAGCGCGCACCTACGGAGCTCAACTTAGATGAGGATTACGTCCAAATTAGGAGGGTTAAATGGGTTGCCAAATATTAGAAAAAAAAAAAGAAAATATATATATTTTTCCCCCAAAAAAAGATTGAGATGAGCTGCAATACCAGACGCAACCTAAAGACAAAAGTGGCACTGTTTCTATTTTCATAATGTTCTAATTATTCAAGAATGAGCATGCCAGATCCCAGCAGATCCAAGGTGATCTTCCCCGTGGCTCCCAAATCTCCTGGGTATGCAGAATATAGACTAGTATCACCCCGTATCGCCCTATAGGATACTCAATAGAGGGAATGATAGAAAGAACTAAACTCATTGTGGAGGAGGAGATCATTAGAAATGGGTTATTGATTTAGCTTGTAATTGCACGATGGGATCAGATGAGCGATAGGAAAGGCCTTTTTCCAACATTTTTTTTTTTTGGCGTGGCTGAAAAACTGGACAAACTTTTCATGATGTTTTGCTCCGTGTGTTTCCGTTTTTGCTGTTAATGTGGCAGACGTTTTTCTCTCTTGGAAAGAAAAAAAAGATTTCAAGATTCTGTGATTTAAAAAATAAAAATCGGACAGCACATGGATGACATAGGCGCGCCCTTCGTTTTTTTTTTTTTTCAAGAATTTAATTGAATAGGTGAATTAAAGAAAAATATTAAAAAATGCCGTGCTGTCATCATCTGTATGACATCTGTGTTTAATGGATCCATTGCAATTATTAACATACAAAACTCTATATTTGTAGCTGTATATTTATATAAAAATGGATTCCGCATGGATGTACGAATGAAAAATTGACAATTTTTCTGAAATGAAAAATTAATAATTTTATACACCCTCTTCTCAACACGGTCTTATGACTACAACACTCCTTTCACCCAAACCCCTTTATCAAAGCCAAGATAGCTGAAACATCTTCCAAAGCCAAAGCCTTCCCAGCACCAAAGCAACATCTGTATTAGAGTCTTCACCCTACCATGTGCCATGTTTAATAAAGGTTCCTCCCTATGTGGTGGAGAGAGATGGATCTTTGAGTCTCCAAAGGCACCAAAGCCTGAGTGCCACTGCTATCTCTGCACCCCTCATAGCTGCAAGGCTAAAGCAGTAGGATGGAGAGCGCTACTTTGGTTACTATTATATATTCATATATTCTAACCATCCCAGATCCAGCAGGACAGTCCCAAATTTGGGCAGTGGTCCCACTGTTCCAGGAGGTCAGGGGTATGTCCCGACTTCAACTGTATCTGTGTCCTCAGGTCCTCATACTGTGTGTGGAGTAAATGTACTGTGAGGGCATCATACTATGTGTGGGTGACTGTTGGGACATCATACTGTGTCTGGAAAGAATATACTGTGGGGGTATCATACTGTGTGGGGGAATGTACAGGGAGCATTATACTGTGTGGGGATGTACTGTGAGGACATAATACTTTGTGTGGAGTGAATGTACTGTGGGATATCATATTGTGTGTGGCAAAATGTGGCATCATACTGTGTGTGGGGGAATGTACTGTGAAACCATCATACTGTGTGTGGGGGAATGTACTGTGAGGCCATCATACTGTGTGTGGGAATTTACTGTTGGGACATCATACTGTGTGTGGTGAAATGTACTGTGGGGACATCACACTGTGTGTGGGGGTAATGAAATGTGGGGACATAATACTGTGTGTGGGGGAATGTACTGTGTGGACATCTTACTATGTGTGGGGGAATGTACTGTGGGGACATCATACTGTATATGGAAGGAATGTACTGTGGGGACATCATACTGTGTGGAGGGAATGTAGTATGGGGACATCATCCTGTGTGGGGGGAATATACTGAGGGGGCATCATACTATGACTGTTGGGACATCATACTGTGTGTGGGAGGAATGTACTGTGAGGACATCATACTGTGTGTGGGGGTAATGTAATGTGGGGACATAATACTGTGTGTGGGGGAATGTACTGTGTGGACATCTTACTATATGTGGGGGAATGTACTGTGGGGACATCATACTGTGTGTGGGGGAATGTACTGTGGGGATGGACTTACTAAGAATGTACTGTGGGGACATCATACTGTGTGTGGGGGAACGCATACTGTGTGTGGGGGAACGTACAGTGGGGAGATCATACTGTGTGGCAGAACGTACTGTGAGGCCTTCATATTGTGTGTTGGGGAATGTACTGTGGGGATATCATATTGTGTATGGTGGAATGTACTGTGAGGGCATCATACTGTATGGGGAAATGTACTGTGGGGACATGATACTGTGTGTACTGTGAATGTACTATGAGACCATCATACTGAGTGGGGAGAATGTACTGTGGGGACATCATGCTGTGTGCGGAAGGAATGTACTGTGGGGACATCATACTGTGTGGGGGGGAATGTACTGCTGGGACATCATACAGTGTGTGGAGGGAATGTACTGTGGGGACATCATACTGTGTGGGGGGAATGTACTGCTGGGACATCATACAGTGTGTGGAGGGAATGTAGTATGGGGACATCATCTTGTGTGGGGGGAATATACTGGGGGGCATCATACCATGACTGTTGGGACATCATACTGTGCGGGAGGAATTGTACTATGGGGGCATTATACTGTGTGGCGGGAATGTACTGTAGTAGCATCCTACTGTGTGTGGGGGCAATGTACTATGGGAACATCATACTATGTGTGGGGGCATGTACTGTGGGGGCATCATACTATGTGGGGGGAATGTACTGCTGGTATAAGGAGGTGGTGGGGACCCTCAGTTGCTCCCTCTCCCCTTCCTTGATGTGGCCCCCCATGCGGTGCTGTGACAGTGGGTTATGCCCTGTGTATTGCTGTTATGTATGTACTAGTGTGTATTAATAATGCTGTGCTGTGTTTGTAACGACTTAATGTTGTACCATTGTAATGTTTATGTATTTGCTAACTTAGGGATAGCAAAGGGTTAATTGAGGGGGCTGAGCTAGCAGCCTCCAAGCAGACAGGAAGTCCCTGTCAGGCTGCCCCATGGCAGGGTGTGTTCCCCTGCTGGGAGCTGGCCATACCCCTGGAGGGAAACAGAACAGGCACAAGGACTGTGTTTGTGCCTCACAAGGGACTTGTAGCTCCTGGGAGCTATGGCCTCTGTTGCTGCAGCAGTTGCTGTGAATAGGGACAGTTCAGGAATTGTTCCTTCTTCAATTCCTCATCTTCATTAAACAAGTTGCCAGTGTTGGGCTCTAAAGAGTGTGACGTGTTAGCCTATGTTTCCACCGTCAGGAAACACATCGCTTTGGACGGAGCGGAAAGTCGGCTCCGCCAAAAGCCCCACCCCTAGTGTACGCGCGGTGAATCCGGATGTGCTCGTTGAACACATCCGGAATCACCGCAGGGCTACATAGGCCTGTGTTATTTCCTGCAAGGGAATAGGACATGCTGCGATCTGAAAAGACGCGCAGCATGACCGTTAACGCAGGTCTGCCGCCTGCGTGTTTTTATGCATAGTGGAGACGGGATTTCTTGAAATCCCCTCCACTATGCTGTAACATCTGGACGCTGCGTGTTTGACGCTGCGCCAGCGCACAGCGTCAATCACGCAGCAATTACTGAGTGTTTCCTGACCGTGGAAACACACCCTTATGCATCCGGAGGACGCTGTTCCAACATGGAGAGCAGCTGTGACTCTGAGGTAACCCACTGTGACCTGGGGCTAGGACTAGAACTGCCCTTTCATGAGCAAGGGGCCGGGGTGCTCACTAACTGTGACCTAGTAGACTCGCCCATGACTACCACCCCGTGCCACCTTGTTACACTGGGACATCATACTGTGTGTGGAGGGAATGTAGTGTGGAGACATCATGCTGTGTGTGCAGGGAAAGTACTGTGGGGTCATCATAGTGGGTTGCTGGAAATGTACTGTTGGGATATCACACTGTGTGTGGGGGACACTGGGGACATATTGTGTGGAGGGGACATCATACTGTGTGGGAAGCTGTAGGGGAATTTTATGTGGGGGCATTACACTGTATGGAGGCATCATAGAGAGTGGTGGGCATTGTGAGGGCCATGAATGGGACCATACAGTGTGGAACCATAATTGGCTTCACTAGGAGAATATTTATCTGTGATTGCGTATAAGGAAATGGGCAAGTCATTTAGTACAAAAAAAATGCTGCAGCGCTCTCTACAGTATGGGTCTCTCTTTTTTTATCCTTTAAAGTTGCATATACAGGTGCTTCTCACTAAATTAGAATATCATCAAAAAGTTCATTTATTTCAGTTCAGTGCTAAGTCCTGCTGGAGAATGAAATTTCCAAATAAGCTTGTCGGCAGAGGGAAGCATGGTGTGCTCTAAAATTTCCTGGTAGACGGCTGTGCTGACTTTGGTCTTGATAAAACACAGTGGACCTACACCAGCAGATGACATGGCTCCCGAAACCATCACTGATTGTGGAAACTTCACACTAGACCTCAAGCAGCTTGGATTGTGGCCTCTCCACTCTTCCTCCAGACTCCAGGACCTTGATTTCCAAGGTCCAGTGTGAAGTTAATTATTTGAAGTTAAATAATTAAAAAACAGCGCGGGGACCCCTCCATTCTTGATAACCAATCTTGCTGACAGCTCAGGGTTGTATCCCCCAGCTGTGAATTTTGCCAGGCTGGTTATAGAAAATAAGGGGGAAACCCACGCCGCATTTTTCATTCATTGATTTAGTTATAGCGCAGATGGAGAGTGAGGAATACCCCCATCATCCGCTCCTGCTGACACTGTTCTTAGTGGCAGGAGGTGTAGGTTGATGGGAGTAATAGTCCCAAAAGCCACCACCTGCTGTCATCATTCTGACTTTAATATAACTCATTCTCTTCTGCTCGCGCCGATCACCGGCAGAGCAAGGGACAATGATGAGAGCCGTCTTCAGCACCTGCTGCCGGGGAACAGCGCTTACTGTAGCGCTTCTTCCCTGCCGGCCATCCGTGTGGTACTGATGCTGCACACGGACACGGATATCTAAGATACCGTTTTTTCCGGTACCGGAAATAAACGGATATGTGAAACCGGCCTTAAGGGCAGTTTCACACCTCGGACATTCACAGTCCGAGTAATGGAAGAGGAATTAGGGATAATTACACACAAACTAATTAGCAGGATGCACGCACTCACATGAACACGTGGAGCATCGCGTAAGACTATAAGCCGAGCTACAGAGGGGCCCTGCTGACGAGCCCATGGATGAGGGAGACAATGAGAAGCGTCAGCTCGGACTATTGACAGGCGATAAGTGGCAGAACTAATCAATGGCCGTCGTCCCTTTGTAGCGATAACAGGACTAATAACCAGGAGGCCATAAAAAACGCTGTTCAGTCTCGGCAGAGATTACGCAACCCGTCACTAATGAGCAATTGCATATTCATTTGCCCTTTGCTTATCATGTGCATGCCATTAAATATTCAAATAAGCTTTAATTGACTCTTAATATATGCAGCCATCAGCAGCATTCCACTGCTGAGGAGAATGGGAGTTGTAGCTAAATTCATGTTTGACGGCGAAGGGGAAAAATCATAATCTGAGAGATTATCTGGGTTTTATTTACTTTAATTAAAGAAAAAAAAGTTATTTTATTTATTTTTGGGCGGAATTTTCTGAACAGTTTTTTCAGTTCCTGAAGCATTTCAGAAGAGATTTTTAACACTTTTTTTTTTTTTGCTAGACGAGTCCTTTTTTTCAAGCAGGATTTTTCACCAAAGGTGTTTTTCAAAATGTCAGTTAGGGAAAAAAAAAGAAAACTGAAAAAAGTCTATAAACGAACAGCAAAGTAGATTTCCCACAAAAAGAAGTATCCAAAGTGTTTTTCAAGCGTTTTTTTGAGGAGGATTTTGGAGCGGAAAACTCCCCGAAAAACTGTTTGTCTTTTCCAGGTGGTCAAAAACAATGAATTTTTCAAGAGGGAACCTCTTTTTTACTTAAATTTTATACATGTTTTTCTTGGCCATTTTCTGTGGATGTTTTTGAACATTTTTTTAGCATTCTTTACATTTTTTTGAGGACAATTTTCCCATGTTGTTTTTCTGAATTTTTAATGAATAAATTAGAAAATGCTGCAAAATGCTTACAAAATACTTAAAAAGATTCCCAGGCCTTCTTGTGGTGTTTTTTTTAAAGCTATCTCATTGCTTTTTATTGCATAGTATGGAGTGGATTCATAGTGGAAAATGCCTAAAGAATTTTATTTTTTGCCACGGTTCTTCCATTTTTTTTTAGAACCGTAGGAAAACACTGCGGCTTTGAAGCAGTTTCTAATTTTTGTATTGGTAATTTAGAGCCATTTTTGCCCTGCCTCCGTTCCGCAACAATTTCACTGGGAACTGACAGATTATGGACAAATTTCTTGGTTAAATGTTAATAATTGTGATTATTTTTGTCTGACGGTACAAGACTTTCAGATTCTGGATTCCTAGGCTGCTGAACGGGGAAATTTACGAAACTGAAACCAAAACGGACTTTGTTGCCCATAGTAACAAATCACAGCTCCGTTCTCATTTCTTAAACTGCTCTGGTAAATTAAAAGCTTCTCTGTGATTGGTTGCTAAGTACAGCAGAGATGATGTTTCCTTAGATGCGACTACGTAAACCACATATACAGTGGGTATGGAAAGTATTCAGACTCCTTTAAATTTTTCAATCTTTGTTTCATTGCAGCCATTTGGTAAATTCAAAAAAGTTATTATTTATTATTAAAAGTTCATTTTTTTCTCATTAATATACACTTTGCATCTCATCTTGACTGAAAAAAACAGAAATGTAGAAATTTTTGCAAACGTATTGAAAAAGAAAAACTGAACTATCACATGGTCATAAGTCTTCAGACCCTTTGCTCAGACACTCATATTTAAGTCACATGCTGTCCATTTCCTTGTGATCCTCCTTGAGATGGTTCTACTCCTTCATTGGAGTCCAGCTGTGTTTAATTAAACTGATAGGACTTGATTTGTAAAGACACACACCTGTCTATATAAGACCTCACAGCTCACAGTGCATGTCAGACCAAATGAGAATCATGAGGTCAAAGGAACTGGCCAAGGAGCTCAGAGACAGAATTGTGGCAAGGCACAGATCTGGCCAAGGTTACAAAAGAATTTCTGCAGCACTCAAGGTTCCTAAGAGCACAGTGGCCTCCATAATCCATGAATGAAAGAAGTTTGGGACCACCAGAAGTCTTCCTAGACGTGGCCTTAAACCCAAACTGAGTAATCATGGGAGAAGAGCCTTGGTGAGAGAGGTAAAGAAGAACCCCAAGATCACTGTGGCTGAGCTCCACAAATGCAGTAGGGAGAAGGGAGAAAGTTCCACAAATTCAACTATCACTGCAGCCCTCCACCAGTCGGGCCTTTATAGCAGGGTGACCCGACGGAAGCCTCTTCTCAGTGCCAGAAATATGAAAGCCCGCATAGAGTTTGGTAAAAAAAAAAACACATGAAGGACTCCCAGACTATGGGAAATAATATTCTCTGGTCTGATGAGACAAAGATAGACCTTTTTGGTGATAATTCTAAGTGGCAAGTGTGGAGAAAACCAGGCACTGCTCATCACCTGCCCAATACAATCCCAACAGTGAAACATGGTGGCAGCATCATGCTGTGGGGGTGTTTTTCAGCTGCAGGGACAGGACAACTGGTTGCAATTGAAAGAAACATGAATGCGGCCAAGTACAGAGATATCTTAGATGAAAACCTCTTCCAGAGTGCTCTGGACCTCAGACATGGCCGAAGGTTCACTTTCCAACAAGACAATGACCCTAAGCACACAGCTAAAATAACAAAAGAGTGGCTTCAGAACAACTCTGTGACCATTCTTGACTGGCCCAGCCAGAGCCCTGACCTAAACCCAATTGAGCATCTCTGGAGAGACCTGAAAATGGCTGTTCACCATCCAACCTGAAGGAACTGGAGAGGATCTGCAAAGAAGAATGGCAGAGGCTCCCCAAATCCAGATGTGAAAAACTTGTTGCATCATTCCCAAGAAGACTCATGGCTGTACTAGCTCAAAATGGTGCTTCCACTCTGAGCTTCTATACTGAGCAAAGGGTCTGAAAACTTATGACCATGTCATATTTCAGTTTTTCTTTTTTAATAAATTAGCAAAAATGTCTACATTTCTGTTTTTTTTCAGTAAAGATGGGGTGCAGAGTGTACATTCATGACAAAAAACATGAACTTTTTTGAATTTACCAAATGGCTGCAAAGAGTGAAAAATTGAAAGGGGTCTGAATACTTTCTGTACCCACTGTGCGTAAAAACTCATCGTAGACCCCTTGTGTGTCTTCCATCCATAGGACTTTATGCAACATGACTACCAACCATCACAGATCCAGAGGAACAGTCCTGGATTTGGGGAACTGTCCAGCTTTCAATGTTATCTGTGTCATTAGGGTGCAGATATTTGGAAATATAATGGGGGAGATCTGCTCCACTCATGGGAACGGGAATGAGGATTTTTTTTTAATTTGATGGGGAGGTAGAGGGGCGCCATACTGTGTGAGAGCCCGGGGGGCACTGGAGGCATCATGTGTGGGGTTATCTTCACACTCTATGGGAAGGGCACTGTGGGGGCATCAAAATGTATATGTGGTATCATACTGTGTGGGGGCACTGCTGCACCATCACACCGGTTGCACAGGATGGAAACATAATGTTTAAGAGAGGCACCATGGGGGCATCCTGTATGGGAGGACAATGTGAGGTCATTTTACAGTGTTTGGGTATTGGTGAGACATCATGTGTCGAGAGTATCATGTGGTGTGTGAGGGGCACTGTGGGGGCCATCATACTGTGTATGGTATATGTGAGACATCATATATCGGGAGTATCATGCTGTGTGTGGGGTATTGGTGAGACATCATGTGTCGAGAGTATCACGCTGTGTGTGAGGGGACTATGGAGGCCATCATACTGGGTGTGGGGTATCGGGGAGACTTCATATGTCGTGAGTGTCATGCAGTGTGTGTGGGGCACTGTGGTGGTCATCATACTGTGTGTGGGGTATTGGGGAGACGTCATGTGTTGAGAGTATCATGCTGTGTGGGGGGGCTCTGTGGGGGCCATCATAGTGTGTGTGGTGTATTGGTGAGACTTCATGTGTTGAGTATCATGCTGTATGTGGGGGGCATCATACCGTGTGTTGGGTATTGGTGAGACTTCATGTGCCGAGAGTATCATGCTGTGTGTGGGGGGTACTGCGGGGGCCATCATACTGTGTTTGGGTATTGGTAAGACTTCATGTGTCGAGAGTATCATGCTGTGTGGGGGGCATCATACCATGTGTGGGATTATGGTGAGACTTCATGTGTCGAGAGTATCATGCTGTGTGTGGGGGCACTTTGGTGGCTTCATTTGTGGGGGCACTGTGGGGGCATCATTCTGTAGGAAGAGCACTGAGGGGCATTAAAATGTATAATACTGCATCATTGTCTACGGGGCACTGTGGAGGCATTATGAGTGGGGCCATCATACTGTGTGTGGGGTACTAGTGGGACATCATCTGTGCATGGGTAGAATACTGTGTGTGGGGTACTATTGGGACATCATCTGTGCATGGGTATAATACTGTGAGTGGAGGGCACTGTGGGGGCATCATATGTGGGGGTATGGTATTGTGTATGCAAGTGGGCACTCTGGGGCATCTTTGTATGGGAGACGTCTTTAAGTCATCAGACTGTGTTGGGGCTCTGGTGGCATCAAACTTAGAGAGGCACTGTGTTTGGGGGGGACACTGTTGGGGCATCATGCTGTATATAGGGCACTGTGGGGGCATCATACTCTGTAGTGAGCACTATAGGGGCATCATATTGTGTATGCAAGGGGACACTCTGGTGCACCAATGTGTGGAGGATCATCTTTTAGGCATTATACTTTTTGGAACGGCATTGTGGATATCACCATATTATGTTGGGTCATAATAGGGCTATTATAATGTGTAGGACCACCAGGGTGGTTTACTAGGGGCACTATTTCGGTGGCAAAGATATGAAGTATGGCTAAGCTGTATCTGTCCCTGTTTCCTCTCCTTCAGAGTTAGAAAGCATTTGTACATACAGTATATTAATCTCATCCATGCAGTTTAAAAAGAGTTCATCCTGATCTACATGATTCATAAATACGATTCCAGAACCACGGTGAAGACTGACATGTTTAAAGAGACAAAGCACGTAACATTCACATGCCACGCAGGATCTGGGGAGAGATGGGGAATGGAGCAGTGGCCATTTATTGAGCATTTGTTTCTTACAAAGGCTCCGTAATAGAAAATTAGTAAAGATTTTCTTGCATCTTAGCACCTTATGGATATATATGTATATTTCTGACAGCATCAGTTTATTGGCAGTAAATATCGACAAGTCAGCTCATAATTAAAGGTGCATACGCTCCAAAAAACATACATCTACGCTACGCGCGGGCCGCAGGCAAAAAGCGCACACACCTGCACGCGGCATACATGTCACAGATACATACATTTACACTGTACAGAAAAACTCGACTTGACATTCCTGCTCTCTGCATGATGCTCAGCATGGCAACCTCTCACACATCTCTATGCCAGGTCCTGTGCCCGGAGCAACCCTTTAGTACCACCACCGCCTATACGCCACCTCTCCCCCTCAGTCAGAGCTGACACTTAATAAAAAAACATGCCCCCCGTTCTTAGCAAACACCGCATTTCTCATGAACATTACCCCCTGTTATTATTTCATGCTTCTTGTCTCAGCAGATGTAACATTTCTGGGCAGCAGAGCGTTTCACCAGCGCTGCAGATGATTATTACCGGAGTCTATTACAGCCTCCTCCACTAGCATCGCAGGGCACAATCTGTTTAATGTCATCCTAAGGACTCGGAGTCACGTGAAGTTGCACGTTTAATTCCAATTTCATGCAATCGCCATATTGCGACACTGTATGGCATGATCACGATTTCATACCATATCATATTTTGTGATATACGATAGATTGGGTAGTACGGGACCCCTGATTAGGAGCCCCACTTAGTCAATTCATGGTCCCCTATTTACTACAGTTGGCGTATATTTTTGCAGACGCATTTCTGTAGACGCCTCTTCACTGTCACCCATGTTAGTAAAAAGATGTAAAAGTGACAATAGAAGCGCAAACTGAAAATAAAAGGGGCACTTAGCATACCAAGCCACGCTTTTGATATAAAGGGAATTAAACCCCTTTAAAGGGTTTGTCTCGTCTTGTTTCTTCCACTCCCCAGCCCCGCACAACCTGCTTTGTAAGAAGCGAAGTTTTGACCAGACAGTTCAGAATAGCAGCATGGTCCGAACTGACTGTTGTTGTTTGCAGAGGTAACGTTGCCTCTGCAATAATGAAGAAGCACAAGCGTGCTGAGACTGGTTGGATCCAGCGATCCATCCAATTTAAGAGTGCCACAAACAGTATGGAAAGCACACGCTCTTTACCTAGGTAACCAGCCACTCTGAGACTGCAAAAGAAGAAAGAGCTCGTACCTTATAGAATTAAAAATCCCTCCGTTCTGCTGTTAAAGGTGTCCTATTAAGGGTGTTTAGGCCAGTAATGGCAAATGGCTCAAGCATGAGGCTGGAAGAAGTCCTTATTAGGATACTCCCTTTATTGCAAAATGGTAAGTAGAATAAGGGTAAGGTCCAGATGAAAAAAAACAGATAGGACCCAGATCCAACATTAGACTAAGCGCTAGATCACAAGGGCTATTTTTCAAATGGAGCTTATGTACATGTGAAAAAATTAGCAGCATTCTGTATTTGGTCTGATTTGTGGACCAAACACCAGGTGGCCCGATTTGTGAACGTGACCAGCCCAAATTTTACAATGACCTCCTCAACCCAACCCAAGACTGGTTTCACACCTCAGATTTTTTTTCTCACACGTGAAAAAGGATCATATTTTTTCAGTCTGAATCAAAGCAGTTAGTCCATGTTTAGTTTATCTAGGACTTGATGTTGTGCAAACAAAGTTGACATGTAGCCTTAATTTAAAGGGGTTGTAAAGTGGAGCAAGTTTTTACCTATCCACAGGCTGGTGCCAGCACGGATCCACAGAACAGGGCATTTTTATCCCTATTAGAATGGAGCTCAACCGTAGCTCCACTCTTTCCCTATAGGGCTACTAAGCACTGGGCTCGGCTTTTCCCAGTAAGTTTCATAATGACCCTCAGGAGCTGTTGGTTGGACCATCTTACAGGCAGCTCCCTCACCAGCAACATGGTAGTCAGGGATCCGGGACGTTATGTTTAGTTCATACGAAGCCTCTGCAGCTGTTGGTCGGAACCTTTTACGGCAAGTCCCTTACCTATATCATGAAAGTCAGGGGTCTGAGACTTTATGCAAATGTCATATGGAACCTCTGGAGCTGTTGGTTGGACCCTTTTACAACCAACTCCTGCGCCTACACCATGGAAGTCAAGGGTCTGAGACTTTATGAAAATATTGTACTAAGCCCCTGGAGCTGCTGGTTGGACTCTTATACAACCAAATACCACGCCTACACCATGGAAGTCAGAGATCTGAGACTTTATGTAAATGTCATACTAAGCCCCTGAAGCTGTTGGTTGTAGCCTTTTACAGCAACTCCCTTGCCTTTGCCATGGAAGTCAGGGGTCCAAGACTTTATGTAAATGTCATAACAAGCTTCTGGAGCTGTTGCTTGGACCTTTTTATGGCAACTATCAAGCCTGAATTGTGGAAATCAGGAGTTGAAGACTTTATGTAAATGTCACACTAAGCCCCTGGAGCTGTTGGTAGGACCATTTTACGACCAACTCCCGCACCTGCAACATGGAAGTCAGGGGTCCGAGACTTTATGTAAATGCCATACCGAGCCTACGGGCCTGTTGGTTGGACCCTTTTACGGCAACTCTCGCACCTGAAACATGGAAGTCAGGGGTACGAGACTTTATGTAAATGTCATGCTAAGCCCTGGAGCTGTTGGTTGGAGCTATTTATGGCAACTCCCTTGCTTTTGCCATGGAAGTCAGGGATCCGAGACTTTATGCATATGTCATACCAAGCCTCTGGAGCTGTTTTTTGGACCCTTTTATGGCAACTATCAAGCCTGCATTGTGGAAGCCAGGGGTTTGAGACTTTATGTAAATGTCATACTAAGTCACTGAACCTGTTGACTGGACCCTTTTATGACCAACTCCGGTGCCTGCGGCATGGAAGTCAGGGGTTCGAGACTTTATGTAAATGTCATACCAAATCTCTGGAGCTGTTGGTCGGAGCCTTTTCGGCCAACTCCCACCACTGCACCATGGAAGTCAGCGGTCTGAGACTTTATGTAAATGTCATACCGAGCCTATGGAGCTGTTGGTTGGACCCTTTTACAGCCAGCTCCCACTACTACACCGTGAAAGTCAGGGGTCTGAGACTTTATGTAGATATCATACCGAGCCTCTGGAGCTGTTGTTTGGATCCTTTTACAGCAATTTCCGTGCATGCACCATGGCAGTCAGGGGTCCGGGACTTTTGCCAGATTTTAAGCCGATTCCCACCTAGGCAACTGGATGATGGTCAGGTGTGCCCACTGCCGCTCCATTCTAACGGGGATAACTTTTTTTAAGTATACATATGACTGAATTACAATGAAACTTAGTTTGAATTTTGTTACAAATTTAATTGGATAAATTCTGAGGATTTGCAGTGTATTTTTTATGCAAAATCACATCCGAACTGCTGATATTTTAACACGCCTCCTGGAGAATCCACAACATATAAGTCCATGACTACCCAGCACAAATATCAATTGATTATCAGGGGTAACCTCACCGATGTTGGCAGTGCCATTCACTGAACAACCTCCTACTGGAAGCGCTGTGTTCCACCACACGTATGATGTGCTGTGCCCCCTGGCGCGCTGGCCTCTTGTATGTTAGTCCCTCCTGCGCAGGCCTCTTCCCCTCGCTCACTCCCACCCTAGTGGTGTCGAAATCAATTAAAATTTAGATTGGAAGTGTTGCGCGGAGG
>JARQOD010000003.1:433100121-433121210 GCA_033576555.1 Oophaga sylvatica | reverse complement strand
AGTATGGAGCATCACGTGTGGCCATTATACTGTATGCATCATCATGTGGCCATTATTCAGTATGCATCATCATGTGTGGCCATTATTCAGTATGGAGCATCACGTGTGGCCATTATACTGTATGCATCATCATGTGGCCATTATTCAGTATGCATCATCATGTGTGGCCATTATTCAGTATGGAGCATCACGTGTGGCCATTATACAGTATGCAGCTTCATGTGGGCCCATTATACTGTATGGAGCATCACCTGTGGCCATTATACAGTATGGAGCATCACGTGTGGCCATTATTCAGTATGGAGCATAATATGTGGCCATTATACAGTATGGAGTTGTTTTTCTAATCTAAAACCTTAGTATTCCGGTTAAATTGCCGTGTTGGCACTTTGCGATAAATAAGTGGGTTTTAGATTGCAATTTGGGCACTCGGTCTCTAAAAGGTTCGCCATCACTGCCCTAGACCTATCCTTAATCCTAGTTCTAACTGTTACACTAAGCGAGATCGCTAACGAGATCGCTACTGCGTCATCGATTTAATGACGCAGTAGAGATCTCGTTAGTGACTTAGCTGTGTGTGACATGTAGCGGCGATGTGGCCCCTGCTGAGATGTCGCTGATCGCTTATGAACGTTCTGAGCCGTTTTTTGGTCGTTGGTGTCCCGCTGGTGAGCCTGAATCGCTGAGTGTGACACCCTTTATGAACGACTTCACCAGCGTCGCAGGTGGGACTAGGTTTTCCCAACGACCGCAGAGGTCGTTATACAGATCGCTGATGAGATGTGTTTGGAAGCTAACTAGCGACCACATAGCAATCGCACTAGCGATCTCGCCAGGTTGTGTCGTTGTCGTGATCGCTAGCGCGATCACTAAGTGTGACAGTGTCTGGGCCCCGTCTCACATAGCGAGATCGCTAGAGAGATTGCTGCTAAACAGCGATCTCAGCAGCGATCTCGCTATGTCTGACACGTACCAGCGATCAGGCCCCTGCTGTGAATTGCTGGTTGTGTCAGAAATGCCAGGACTTTTTTTTGATCGATCTACTGGTAACCAAGGTACACATTGGATTTCCAGGCGCGGGGCTGTGCCTGGAAACCCGACATGTACGTTGGATACCAGCGCGCTGCTGCAGGGAGCTGGTAACCAAGGTACACGTCGGGTTTCCAGGCACCGCGCAGCGCCTGGAAACCCGACGTGTACCTTGGTTACCAGCTCCCTGCATCAGGGGGCTGGTATCCAACGTACACTGCGGGTAACTAAGCGATGTTTACCCGCAGTGTCGTTGTGCAGATCGCTGCCTGAGCTGCCTGTTTGGCAGCTCAGCAGCGATCATGTAGCGACACACCAGCGATCCTGATCGTTGTTGGGATCGCTGGTGTGTCGCTATGTGAGACGGGGCCCATACCCTATTTAGACATACAAAAAGAATGCAGAAGCTGTTTACATTTGGGACAGCTCTGTCATTTTGTTTCAGCCTTTATCATAAAGTTATAAGCTTAAAGGAGGATCTGGGAGAGAGCACAGTGCAGCCTCTGTCATTTTAGTTGCTGCCCATGCAGAGTACAGCAGTTAAGATGAGTTTGTCATAGGCTGCTACATAGACAGCGACCAAGAGGACACAGCTCACTTTACCATATTGAAAGCTTTGTTTGGTCGGTCACTGCGTATGTAGAGCGCAGCAGTTAATGACAAACTCATCTCAACTGTAGCACTCTGCATAGGAAGCAGTGACATCGACCTAGATGTCCAAGTTTACTATTCGGAGCTGTGCCGATCCAGGTCTGTAAACTATGTACATTTGTTTGCATTGGGAGCTGGAAACATCTGATCAGGGGGTCCCGAGAAGCATATCATAAGGATAGGTCATTAGTAGATCAATCCTGGACCAGCCCTTTAAAAAATCAGACAGACATGTCCATACTGTATGTTCTGTATGTTCCAGACTGTATAGTCTATTGCTGATTCAACTTTCTACCATATTTTGCTATTTCCCTTTGCTCCCTCCTGTATTAATACTTTATGTACAGATGCTGGGTTTTCTGCTGATGCTGTAAAATTTTGTTTGGAAATGGGAAACTTTGACATAAAGAGCAAACTTTTCTGTTGTTTAGAAGAAAATCATCGAAGTAACTTACATACAGTAGAATCGTATCCTGTGTATTATACTCCAGAGCTGCACTCACTATTCTGCTGGTGCAATCACTGTGTACATACATTACATTACTGATCCCGAGTTACATCCTGTATCATACCCCAGAGCTGCACTCACTATTCTGCTGGTGCAGTCAATGTGTGCATAGTCATGGCCAAAAGTTTTGAGAATGACACAAATATATTTTCACATGATCTGCTGCCCTCTGGTTTTTATGTGTGTTTGACAGATGTTTTTATCACAGACAGAAATATAATTGCAAACATATGAGTAACAAAAGCTTATATTGACAGTTAGAATGAGTTAATGCAGCAAGTCAATATTTGCAGTGTTGACCCTTCTTCTTCAGGACCTCTGCAATTCTCCCTGGCATGCTCTCAATCAACTTCTGGACCAAATCCTGACTGATAGCAGTCCATTCTTGCACAATCAATGCTTTCATTTTGTCAGAATTTTTAGGTTTTTGTTGTCCACCCTTCTCTTGATGATTGACTACAAGTTCTCAATGGGATTAAGATCTGGGGAGTTTCCAGGCCATGGACCCAAAATCTCTATGTTTTGTTCCCTGAGCCATTTAGTTATCACCTTTGCTTTATGGCAAGGTGCTCCATCATGCTGGAAAAGGCATTGTTGATCGCCAAACTGCTCTTGGAGGGTTGGGAGAAGTTGCTCTTGGAGGACATTCTGGTACCATTCTTTATTCATGGCTGTGTTTTTAGGCAAGACTGTGAGAGAGCCGATTCCCTTAGCTGAGAAGCAACCCCACACATGAATGGTTTCAGGATGCTTAACAGTTGGCATGGGACAAGACTGGTGGTAGCGCTCACCTTGTCTTCTCCGAATGAGGCGTTTTCCTGATGTCCCAAACAATCGAAAAGGGGATTCATCAGAGAAAATAACTTTACCCCAGTCCTCAGCAGTCCACTGCCTGTACCTTTTGCAGAATATCAGTCTTTCCATGATGTTTTTTCTGGAGAGAAGTGGCTTCTTTGCTGCCCTCCTTGAGACCAGGCCTTGCTCCAAGAGTCTCCGCCTCACAGTGCGTGCAGATGCACTCACACCTGCCTGCTGCCATTCCTGAGCAAGCTCTGCACTGCTGGTAGCCCGATCCCACAGCTGAAACACTTTTAAGAGACGGTCCTGGCGCTTGCTGGTCTTTCTTGGGCGTCCTGGAGCCTTTTTGGCAACAATGGAACCTCTCTCCTTGAAGTTCTTGATGATGCGATAGATTGTTGACTGAGGTGCAATCTTTCTAGCTGCGATACTCTTCCCTGTTAGGCCATTTTTGTGCATTGCAATGATGACTGCACGTGTTTCTTTAGAGATAACCATGGTTAACAGAAGAGAAACAATGATGCCAAGCACCAGCCTCCTTTTAAAGTGTCCAGTGGTGTCATTCTTACTTAATCATGACAGATTGATCTCCAGCCATGTCCTCATCAACACCCACACCTGTGTTAATGGAGCAATCACTGAAAAGAGGTTAGCTGGTCCTTTTAAGGCAGGGCTGCAATGATGTTGAAATGTGTTTTGGGGGATAAAGTTCATTTTCTAGCCAAATATTGACTTTGCAAGTAATTGCTGTTAAGCTGATCACTCTTTATAACATTCTGGAGTATATGCAAATTGCCATTAGAAAAAGTGAAGCAGTAGACTTTGTAAAAATTAATATTTGTGTCATTCTCAAAACTTTTGTCCATGACTGTACATTACATTACTGATCCTGAGTTACATCCTGTATCATACCCAGAGCTGCAATCACTATTCTGCTGGTGCAGTCACTGTGTACATACATTACATTACTGATCCTGAGTTACATCCTGTATTATACCCCAGAGCTGCGCTCACTATTCTGCTGGTGCAGTCACTGTGTACATAGATTACATTACTGATCCTGAGTTACCTCCTGTATTATACTCCAGAGATGCGCTCACTATTCTGCTGGTGCAGTCACTGTGAACATAGATTACATTACTGATCCTTGCTCTGGATCCACGCAGTTCCTCTGTTCTAGGTGTTTTGATGGCCGGCAGTGGTGATGTCACATCGGCAGCATACATCACTGCTTCAGCCAATCTGTGAGCTCAGAGGCTAATGCCATCTGCATCAGCACAGCTACTGATCTCAGTGATTGGCTGCAGTGGTGATATGAGCTGTTGATGTGACATCACCAATGCAACACAAAAATGCAGAGACCCTAGCGGCAATGGTGATCTGACACTGGACCCGGGGACGGTGACTGTTTCGTATTTTAGGAATACAAGAGTGTTTGGGGTCCACTTTCCTTAATGTGGAAAACCCCTTTAAGTCTCTGCTTATGAAACCTTCTGTGCATTACGTCTATAGGAATACATCCTAAAGTATAATTTTAAGATAATACATGCCACGACTTTTCTCCTCCAGGTCCATCGCAGGAGCAGTGTCGTTCCAGAGGAAGGCTACAATCCTTCCAAGATCCTGTTTAATTATCCCTTTTTAATGCTCCATTAAAACTTATCAGTCTGGTGTATCGAGTGTGCAGTGAGCGTGCACGAGGGAGAGGAGAGGATCAAGTGGACAGATGTCTTCAATGACAAGTAGGAAATTTGGAGAAAAATGATACAGTTATATAAACCTATAAGAACAAAGTATAAACTAAGGGACAGAAGTAACTAATGGGCAAGGAGCCGTTCTTACATAGCAGCCCCCCATTCTGGCTCATAGAGGAGGCTCCTGCGCAGCAGAATCCTTCTCTATAACATCTATGTGCCCTAATAAGGCTTGTGGACAGTGCTTACTTTCATGGGACATCCCTTTTAAGGATCTAGTAGGTCAGACGTATTGTTAACATTTGATTTAATAGAGGAATCTGGTAAACCACGTCAGTGGAGGTGGTCATACAGAATCTGCAACAGTCACCCAATAGCAAGGAAGGTAGGATCAATCAGAACTGGATCCTGTCTCTCCGAATGTCTCCGAAAGGTTTCCTCTATTGGGATAGGGGTTCAAGTCTGCAGTCATTCTCCGTTGCCTACATCAGGACTACAAGTACGCGATTTGCATGCAGTCACATGCCGACTAGACGTGTGCGGACTCACTCAATACAAGTAAAATGAGAGAGGCTGCACGTCTAGTTGGAATGTGGCTGGAAGTTTGCAAATTGCACACTTGTGGTCATATCATCGCCGACTTTCGCAACCGACGCTGGAGAATCCTGATAGCGTGCTCTGTGAGAATTCCCAATTCTGCAGTCAGATAAAGAACCCCAACACTGGACAACCCCTTTAAATGCTGACAGATTTGAATTACAGTAAAATAATGCATCAAGCAGGACAAGCTTAAAGGGGTTATCGCGCCGAAGTCCCTTGTGTACAATAAGAAAAGCTCACACTCGCCTCCCACACCAGTAATGTCGACACTGGTCCTCCTGACCCTCACGCTACATTGTTGTCATGTGAACGCTGCAGCCAATCAGTGACTAATGTTCACTGGCTGCAATGTTTACTTTTTGAAATATTGCTGATCAGGTACCGCAGAAGACACATCAAAATCACATCACCCACTGGGAATAGCAGTGCTGACATTGCTGAAATGATGACTGACAGCTGCAGCTTGTATTCAACAGGGTGAGATTTCAGCAGCAGCAGCTGGGAGGAAGGGCTAAGAAGTCAATCAAACCAGCTGGCAGAGATTTGTGAAAAGGAAGGAGGGACAGTGAGGAGCTGTCAACCCAGCTGAGTGGGCAAAACTAGGGGGCGCGGGCTGGCATAAGAGAGATGTCAATCAGGCTGCATGGGAAGAAATTCTGCAGCAGGGAGGAGACCCAGGAGCTGTCAATCAGTGTTGATGGGCAGAGATCCTGCAGCAGCAGGGAGGAGACCCAGGAGCTGCAAGTCAGGCTATATGGTCAGAAATTCTGTAGCAGCAGGGACGAGATCCAGAAGATATCAATAAGTCTAGATGGGCAGAGATTCTGCAGCAGCAGGGAGGGGACCCAAGGAGCTGTCAAACAGTCTAGATGGGCAGAGATTCTGTAGCATGAAGGAGACCCAGGAGCTATCAATCTGTCTAGATGAGCAGAGATTCTCCAGTAGCAGGGAGGAGGCCCAGGAGCTGTCAATCAGTCTAGATGGGCAGAGATTCTGCAGCAGCAGAGATGAGACCCAAGGAGTGGTCGATCAGGCTAGATGGGCATAGATTCTGCAGCAGCTGGGAGGAGACCCAGGAGCTGTCAATCAGTTTAGCTGGGCAAAGATTCTGCAGCAGCAGGGAGGAGACCCAAGAGCTGTCAATCAGTCTAGCTGGGCAAAGATTCTGCAGCAACAGGGAGGAGACCCAAGAGCTGTCAATCAGTCTAGATGGGCAAAGATTCTGCAGCAGCATGGAGGAGACCCAAGGAGCTGTCAATCAGTCTGGATGGGCAGAGATTCTGTAGCAGGAAGGAGACCCAGGAGCTGTCAATCTGTCTAGATGGGCAGAGATTCTGCAGCAGCAGAGATGAGACCCAAGGAGCTGTCAATCAGTCTAGATGGGCAGAGATTTTGCAGCAGCAGAGATGAGACTCAAAGAGCTGTCGATCAGGCTAGATGGGCATAGATTCTGCAGCAGCAGGGAGGAGACCCAGAAGCTGTCAATCAGTCTAGATGAGCAGAGATTCTCCAGTAGCAGGGAGGAGGCCCAGGAGCTGTCAATCAGTCTAGATGGGCAGAGATTCTGCAGCAGCAGAGATGAGACCCAAGGAGTCGTCGATCAGGCTAGATGGGCATAGATTCTGCAGCAGCTGGGAGGAGACCCAGGAGCTGTCAATCAGTTTAGCTGGGCAAAGATTCTGCAGCAGCAGGGAGGAGACCCAAGAGCTGTCAATCAGTCTAGCTGGGCAAAGATTCTGCAGCAACAGGAGGAGACCCAAGAGCTGTCAATCAGTCTAGATGGGCAAAGATTCTGCAGCAGCATGGAGGAGACCCAAGGAGCTGTCAATCAGTCTGGATGGGCAGAGATTCTGTAGCAGGAAGGAGACCCAGGAGCTGTCAATCTGTCTAGATGGGCAGAGATTCTGCAGCAGCAGAGATGAGACCCAAGGAGCTGTCAATCAGTCTAGATGGGCAGAGATTTTGCAGCAGCAGAGATGAGACTCAAAGAGCTGTCGATCAGGCTAGATGGGCATAGATTCTGCAGCAGCAGGGAGGAGACCCAGGAGCTGTCAATCAGTCTAGATGGGCAGAGATTCTACAGCAGCAGGGAGGAGACCCAGGAGCTGTCAATCAGTCTAGATGGGCAGAGATTCTACAGCACAAGGGAGAAGACCCAGGAGCTGTCAATCAGTCTAGATGGGCAGAGATTCTACAGCACAAGGGAGGAGACCCAGGAGCTGTCAATCAGTCTAGATGGGCAGAGATTCTACAGCAGCAGGGAGGAGCAACACTGAGGATCTGCCAATCAGGCTGAGTAGAGAATAAATTTGAACTTTCACAAAGAATTGTACAGCCATTCTGACATGGAACCTCAAAATAAGTACACAAGTCTCATGAGGTGTAGGAGATTTAGTTAATAATTGATGGTGTTTGCATTGAAAAAGGCAGGTAAGGTGTTTAACCATCTTTTCAAAGGGTAACATGACGTCCATGACACTTGTACACTTGTTCATGTCGGTTTTATTGTTAGAATGCCAGCGATAACGTGGCAGAAGGGGGAACGAGAGGGAAAGTACAAACACTGAAGGATTTCATGTTATACTTCGTGTTCTTCTTGTACCTAATGACTGGATGCTGTGTAAACCAGAGGGTGGTCCCGGACTGTAATGTATCGGCATCTTTATGAAAGAGAATTATCTTGTCAATTTGGCAACATAAAACGTCAAACCAATATTTTCCTCTGCTCTATTGATTGGAATCGGCCGCACTTACAGTCAGGACTCGCAAGTTCAGTCACGGAGCCGGACACCAACGGAGCTGTAGACAACGCTTAGCACTTAATTAGTGGTAACTAAAATTCCTATTGTTTCACAGCACGAAGAAAAGTGACAGAACACGATGGTGCAAAGAGGATCTCTCCGCAGAACTGGGATGTACATAGAATATTCGGAAGAACTCCCTCTGCATAATTCCTACAATTTTACTTTAAAGCGGTTGTACAGAATTAGAATAACATGGCTGCTTTCTGTTAACAACAGTGCCCCCCCTATCCATAGGCGGTGTATGATATTGCAGCTCTGCCATTCACTTCAATACAACTGTAGAGCAGTTTCATTCCTAGAATTCCATGGGGCCAAAATTGGACCGGCCCCCACTTCCATCAGCTCCATCATCACTTGGGTCCCAGTAGCATTGATAATCTGTGTGCAGGATACCAAGATTGGCATACCAATAATCTCACATACAAGAAACAAAGACCACGACACTATGACCTTATAGTACCACCACAAAGTGACCAAATAATAGGACTGAATAATATCCCCCTACAGTATGTGGCACCCATACATTAATAATGTCCCTCTATGTGGCCCCCATACATTAATAATGTCCCTCTATGTGGCCCCCATATTTATTAATAACGTCCCTCTATGTGGCCCCCATACATTAATAATGTCCCTCTATGTGGCCCCCATATTCATTAATAACATCCCTCTATGTGGCCCCCATACATTAATAATGTCCCTCTATGTGGCCCAAATACATTAATAATATCCCACTATGTGGCCCCCATACATTAATAATATCTCTCTATGTGGCCCCATATAGTAATAATGTCACTCTATGTGGCCCCCATATAGTAATAATGTTCATCTATGTAGCCCCCATACAGCAATAATGTGCCTCTATGGGGCCCCCATACATGTATAATGTCCCACTAAGTGGCCCCATACATCTATAATGTCCCTCTATGTGGCCCCCATACATCAATAATGTCCCTCTATGTGGCCCCCATACATCAATAATGTCCCACTATGTGGCCCCCATACAGCAATAATGTCCCTCTATGTGGCCCCATACATTTATAATGTCCCACTAAGTGGCCCCCATACTGTCATGGGTGCAGCGCCACGAAGATCGTCGCGATTGCACATTCTGACTTCTCACAGCTGAGCTGCTGTTTCTTTGTGTTTGGTAATGAGAGAGTTAATTTTACCTAGCTCTTTGCTAAGACTAGGTCCAGCCTCGCCCGGCTGCTTTTGATTATGTTCTATTTAGTTTCCTTTATATTCCTGCCAGTCTGGGTGTTAGACGCCGGTGAAAGCATTCATGTAGTCTAGCAGACTGGATCGGTTCTGAGAATACTTAAGCTAAGAGCTCCTTAGTTGTTTTTACTCTTACAGCTTATAGTTTATCTCTGAGACCTTAGGTGTTCCTACTGTGTGTGAGTGTTGTATGTAAGACTTTATTTACTTTATTTCTTGTCTTTCTTGTATGTCTTTCTGTTCATTAACCGTTACCTGTTCATTCCCTTTGGTGGTAATCAGGGTCCTTCTTAGGACTAGATTACAGTTGGCAGGGATTGATAGGAGACAGGGTTTACGCTGGTGGCCTGGACCTCTGTACCTTTAACAGTACCTCCAGGTAGAGGGATTAGTTAGGACCCCAGTTTAGGGTCAGCATAGACCCCGGTCACCCTCTAGCCGGAGACAGCGTATAACGGATTCCATATTGACCCACTGGACATTCTGTCAGGTAATTCTATGTTATCATATATCTATGCGCATGTTATATAGGATGTTGCCCTTTTGATATAGATTACTGTCATCACATATATATTATATCTGCTATACAGCGTGACATTTTCACCGGCCCATACTAAAGATTCTCCCCAGCTGTCATGGATCCAGTAGCCCAGCTGGCCCGGCAGTTGCAGGGGTTGTCCATGGAGTTGGCAGACATTAAGTCCAAGGTTTTGTCCCCCCGGAGCAAACCAGATCTGAACCTAAGTTTGCTCTTCCGGACAGGTTCACTGGTGGGCGGGACAAATTTTTTACTTTCCGGGAGGCATGTAAATTGTACTTTCGGCTGCGGCCTCGGTCATCTGGGAGTGAAGAGCAGAGGGTGGGAATTATTATCTCGCTCTTACAAGGGGACCCTCAATCTTGGGCGTTCTCTATTCCTCCAGGCTCCCCAGATCTCCAGTCAGTGGATCGATTTTTTACTGCCCTGGGTCTGGTATATGATGATCCGGATCGAGTTTCCCTTGCTGAAACAAAGTTACGTAAAATACGGCAAGGAAATCGTCCAGCGGAGGAATATTCTTCTGAGTTCCGTAGATGGGCAACAGATACTCAGTGGAATGACCCAGCTCTTAGGAGCCAGTTTTGTCAAGGGTTGTCTGACAAATTAAAAGATGTGTTGGCTCAGTATGATTCTCCTCCATCACTGGAGGCTGCTATGGCCCTCGCTATTCGCATTGATAGACGAATTCGGGGAAGACGCGAGGTAACTCCGCCTCCTGTGATGACCCCACCTACTACTAAAGTCCCTTATACTGAGGTTCCCCTGGTCTGTTCTGAGGAACCCATGCAGTTGGGAGGGACATCTTTTTGTAAGAGGGAACCGGCGGTGCACCGCAAGACTAGAAGGTGTTTCTTTTGCGGGAGAGAGGGACATTTTGTTGGGGGGTGTCCATCCCGGGCCTCTTTGAGCAAAGGAGTTAACCTGGGAGTGTGTATTTCGTCCCCAAATCCCTCTCAGTTTCTCGTGCCTGCGGAGGTGGTGATTGGTACTAGAACTGAGAGGATTTCTGTTTTTCTTGATAGTGGGTCCGGGGCTAATCTGGTGGACGCTCGGTTTGCCCAGGTGCATGGTATGCAACTGAGTGTATTGGCCAAACCGGTCCCTATAGTCTCTATTGATTCTAGACCTCTCGGTCAAGGTAGCTTGGTACAAGCTGTTCATAACATAGATCTTCGAGTAGGGGCAATACATAAAGAGCAATTGTCTTGTTATGTGTTGGAGGGTCTACCTACTCCTATTGTGTTGGGACTTCCTTGGTTGGCTAAACATAACCCAGTGATTGATTGGCAATCCGGAAAGATAAGCCAGTGGGGTGAATTTTGCAGGAATAACTGCATGAGCACGGTCATCGGTGCGGTTGTGCCTAGGACTTTGCCTCCTTTTCTGGAGGACTTTGGGGAGATGTTCTCAGAGGAGGGGTGTAAAGAGTTACCTCCTCATCGCGCATATGACTGCTCAATAAAGTTGCTTCCTGATGCCTTATCTCGTACTTTCCCAGGGGCCGGGAAGACGGATGATCCGGTTCCTATTCCTCAGGAGGGAGTTGTAGTGTCAGCTGTATGCTCTGAGCTTGAGGGGGAGGTATTGGGGGCTCAGGGGGACGCCCCTGTGGGACTTCCAGGGAGACTGATAGTTCCAGATCGCTTAAGACTGAAGGTTACGGGGAACCGTTACAAACGGATGGCTGATAGGAGGAGAGTTTCTGGTCTAGATCTGAAGGTGAACGATCTGGTTTGGTTGTCTACCAGGAATATAAAACTTAAAGTTTCCTCCTGGAGGTTGGGTCCCAGATTCATCGGGCCGTACAGGATCAGTTCCATAATTAATCCTGTGGCATTTCGTCTGGACCTCCCTCCTACGTTTGGAATTCGTGATGTGTTTCACAAGTCATTACTTAAAAAGTATGTGGCACCAGTCATACCGTCACCTCTACCTCCTCCTTCAGTGGTAGTCAATGATAACGTGGAATTTCATGGGTCGAAAATCATTGACTCACGTCTCAGTCGCCGATCCCCTCAGTACTTAGTTCATTGGAGGGGGTATGGTCCTGAGGAGAGGACGTGGGTCCCTGCGTCTGAGGCTAACGCAGATCGATTGGTTCGGACCTTTCACACAACTTACCCGGACAGACCTGGTCATGAGGGTCCGGAGGCCCCTCGTAGAAGGGGGGGTACTGTCATGGGTGCAGCGCCACGAAGATCGTCGCGATTGCACATTCTGACTTCTCACAGCTGAGCTGCTGTTTCTTTGTGTTTGGTAATGAGAGAGTTAATTTTACCTAGCTCTTTGCTAAGACTAGGTCCAGCCTCGCCCGGCTGCTTTTGATTATGTTCTAATTAGTTTCCTTTATATTCCTGCCAGTCTGGGTGTTAGACGCCGGTGAAAGCATTCATGTAGTCTAGCAGACTGGATCGGTTCTGAGAATACTTAAGCTAAGAGCTCCTTAGTTGTTTTTACTCTTACAGCTTATAGTTTATCTCTGAGACCTTAGGTGTTCCTACTGTGTGTGAGTGTTGTATGTAAGACTTTATTTACTTTATTTCTTGTCTTTCTTGTATGTCTTTCTGTTCATTAACCGTTACCTGTTCATTCCCTTTGGTGGTAATCAGGGTCCTTCTTAGGACTAGATTACAGTTGGCAGGGATTGATAGGAGACAGGGTTTACGCTGGTGGCCTGGACCTCTGTACCTTTAACAGTACCTCCAGGTAGAGGGATTAGTTAGGACCCCAGTTTAGGGTCAGCATAGACCCCGGTCACCCTCTAGCCGGAGACAGCGTATAACGGATTCCGTATTGACCCACTGGACATTCTGTCAGGTAATTCTATGTTATCATATATCTATGCGCATGTTATATAGGATGTTGCCCTTTTGATATAGATTACTGTCATCACATATATATATCTGCTATACAGCGTGACACATACATTTATAATGTCCCTCTATGTTGCCCCCATACCTCAATAATGTCCCACTATGTGGCCTCCATACATTTATATTGTCCCTCTATGTGGCCCCCATACATCTATAATGTCCCACTATGTGGCCCCCATACATCAATAATGTCTCTCTATGTGGCCCCCATACATCAATAATGTTTCACTATGTGGCCCCCATATATCAATAATGTCCCACTATGTGGCCCCATACATCAATAATGTCCCTCTATATGTCCCCCATGCATTAATAATGTCCCTCTATGTGGCCCCCATACATCAATAATGTCCCTCTATGTGGCCCCATGCATTAATAATGTCCCACTATGTGGCCCCCATACATCAATAATGTCTCTATGTGGCCCCCATACATTAATAATGTCTCACTATGTGGCCCCCATACATTAATAATGTCCCTCTATGTGGCCCCCATGCATAATAATGTCCCACTATGTGGCCCCCATACATTAATAATGTCCCTCTATGTGGCCCCCATGCATTAATAATGTCCCTCTATGTGGCCCCCATACATTAATAATGTCCCTCTATGTGGCCCCCATGCATTAATAATGTCCCACTATGTGGCCCCCATACATCAATAATGTCTCTCTGTGTGGCCCCCATACATCAATAATGTCCCACTATCTGGCCCCTATACATTAATAGTGTCCTACTATGTGGCCCCTATACATTAATAGTGTCCCACTATGTGGCTGCCATACATCAATAATGTATCTCTATGTGGCCCCCATGCATTAATAATGTCCCTCTATGTGGCCCCCATACATCAATCATGTCTCACTATGTGGCCCTCGTACATCAATAATGTCTCTCTATGTGGCCCCCATGCATTAATAGTGTCCCTCCATGTGGCCCCCATACATTAATAATGTCCCTCTATGTGGCCCTTGTACATCAATAATGTTTCTCTATGTGGCCCCCATACATTAATGATTTCCCACTATGTGGCCCCCATGCATTAATAATGTCCCACTATGTGGCCCCCATACATTTATAATGTCCCTCTATGTGGCCCCCATGCATTAATAATGTCCCTCTATGTGGCCCCCATACATTAATGATTTCCCACTATGTGGCCCCCATGCATTAATAATGTCCCACTATGTGGCCCCCATACATTATTAATGTCTCACTATGTGGCCCCCATACATTTATAATGTTCCCATATGTGACCATCATGTAGCAATAATGTCCCCCTTCCGCGATCTACAGAAATGAATAATGTCTCGCTATCTGACCCAACATAGTAATAATGTCCCCCTATGCGGCCACTAGATGTAGCAAAGAACAGTTTTCCATTTGGCACTACCAACCAACAATGCATTATCTGCTGAGTGTGATTCTGTATAGAATTGCAGGTAACTAATATACAATGTATCAGTCTATTGATCCATACATGTATCTCCTATGTGTACAGTTATCTATGTATCTATTTATCTAAACATCCATTATCTATCTATACATCGAATTTATCTTTCTACAGTGGGTACGGAAAGTATTCAGACCCCTTTAAATTTTTCACTCTTTGTTTCATTGCAGCCATTTGGTAAATTCAAAAAAGTTCATTTTTTTTCTCATTAATGTACACTCTGCACCCCATCTTGACTGAAAAAAAACAGAAATGTAGATTTTTTTGCAAATGTATTAAAAAAGAAAAACTGAAATATCACATGGTCATAAGTATTCAGACACTCATATTTAAGTCACATACTGTCCATTTCCTTGTGATCCTCCTTGAGATGGTTCTACTTCTTCATTGGAGTCCAGCTGTGTTTAATTAAACTAATAGGACTTGATTTGTAAAGGCACACACCTGTCTATATAAGATCTCACAGCTCACAGTGCATATCAGACCAAATGAGAATCATGAGGTCAAAGGAACTGGACAAGGAGCTCAGAGACAGAATTGTGGCAAGGCACAGATCTGGCCAGGTCACAAAATAATGTCTGCAGTATTCAAGGTTCCTAAGAGCACAGTGGCCTCCATAATCCTTAAATGGAAATAGTTTGGGACCACCAGAAGTCTCCCTAGACCTGGCCATCCAGCCAATCTGAGCAATCATGGGAGAAGAGCCTTGGTAAGAGAGGTAAAGAAGAACCTCAAGATCACTGTGACTGAGCTCCACAGATGCAGCAGGGAGATGGGAGAAAGTTCCACAAAGTCAACTATCACTGCAGCCCTCCATCAGTCGGCCTTTATAGCAAAGTGGCCCGACGGAAGCCTCTCCTCAGTGCAAGACATATGAAAGCCCGCATAGAGTTTGCTAAATAACACATGAAGGACGCGCAGACTATGAGAAATAAGATTCTCTGGTCTGATGAGACGAAGATAGAACTTTTTGGTGATAATTCTAAGCGCCATGTGTGGAGAAAACCAGGCACTGCTCATCACCTGCCCAATACAATCCCAACAGTGAAACATGGTGGTGGCAGCATCATGCTATGGAGGTGTTTTTCAGCTGCAGGGACAGGATGACTGGTTGCAATTGAAGTATACATGAATGCGGCAAAGTACAGAGATATCCTGGATGAAAACCTCTTCCAGAGTGCTCTGGACCTCAGACTTGGCCAAAGGTTCACTTTCCAACAAGACAATGACCCTAAGCACACAAAGGAGTGGCTTTGGAACAACTCTGTCACCATTCTTGACTGGCCCAGCCAGAGCCCTGACCCAAGCCCAGGGCCAGTTTTAGGCAAAGTGGGACCCTAGGAAAAGTTTAAAATGGGGCCCCAAATGCTAACATATTGCACAACACACAGAAACATTTGTTGTATTTACATGCGCTGAGTTCAGGACGCTAAATGAGTGTGATCGACAATATTGAAATCGTTCAACACTTGTTTCCCGGCCTCTTTCCACCGTCTGAGAAAGAATCATGGGGACAGAACAATCACAAATAGATCACTAATAGATCCCCATACAGTATCATGTTATCAGCAGCACATCTACAGTTTACACCAGCGGTGTGCTGCTGAGAACAATGATTTTTGTTCCGGCATAAACAATCCAATCACTCGATGAATATGCAGCATTTTGCTTGTTTAGTATAATACTCCCCATAGTCCTCCATATATTATAATGTGCACCACAGTCCTCTATATTGTAAAATGCACAACGCATAGTCCTCCGTATAATGTAATATGCCCCATAGTCCTCCATATAGTATAATACACTCCCCATAGTCCTACATATAGTATAATAGACTCCCTATAGTCCTCCATATATTAAAATACACTCCTCAGTCCTCCATATAGTATTATACATTCCCTATAGTCCTCCATATAGTATAATACACTTCTCATAGTCTTCCATATATTAAAATACACTGCTCAGTCCTCCATATGGTATAATACACTCCTCATAGTGCTCCATATAGTATAATGCACCGCCATTGTCATCCATGTAGTACAATTCACTTCCCATAGTATAATGCACCCCATAGTTCTTCATATAGTATAATGTATTCCTCATAGTCCTCGATACAGTATAATGCAGCCCACATATAGTATAATGCAGGCACCCCATACGCCACCCCACTGAGTATAATGCAACCACCCTACAGAGTATAATGCAGCCACTCCACAGAATATAATGTAACCCTCATAGAATATAATGCAGCCCCCCTCATATAGTATAATGCAGCCCCCCCATAGAATATAATGCAGCCCTTCCATAGAATATAATGCAGCCCCCTTATATATAGTATAATGTAGCCCCTCCATAGAATACAATATAGCCTTCCTCATATAGTATAATGCAGCCCCATAGAATATAATGAAGCCCCCTCATAAAGTATAATGAAGCCCCCATACAATATAATCTAGCCCCCATCGAATATAATGCAGCCCCCATAGACTACAATGTAGCCCTCTCATATAGTATAATGTAGCCCCTTCATAAAGTATGATGCAATCACCCCTCATAGAATATAACAAATATAATACAGCCCCCATAGAATATAATGTAGCCCCGAATAGAATATAATACAGCCCGCCTCCCCATAGAATATAATTTAGCCCCATCAAAGAGCATGATGCAATCCTCCCTCATAAAATCTAATACAGCCCCCCATAGAATATAATACAGCCCACCTCCCCATAGAATATAATGTAGCCCCCCATAGTAAATAACACAGCCTCCCCCATAGAATATAATGTACCCCCCATTTATATAACACAGCCTCCCCCAAAGAATATAATGTACCCCCAATAGTATAACACAGCCTCCTCCATAGAATATAATGCATAATGTACCCCCCATAGTATATACACAGCCTCCCCATAGAATATAATATATAATGTACCCCCCATAGTATATATAACACAGCCACATAGTATATAACACAGCCACATAGTATATAGCACAGCCACATAGTATATAACACAGCTACATAGTATATATCACAGCCCACATAGTATATGGCATAGCCCACATAGCATATAGCACAGCCACAAAGTATATAACACAGTCCACATAGTATATATCACAGCCCACATAGTATATAGCGCAGCCCACATAGTATATAGCACAGCCACATGGTATATAGCCCAGCCCACATAATATATAACACAGCCTACATATTATATAACACAGCCCACATAGTATATACACAGCCACATAGTATATCGCACAGCCCACGTAGTATATAGCACATCCACATTGTATATATCACAGCCACATAGTATATTGCACAGCCAACATAGTATATTGCACAGCCCATATAGTATATAACACAGCCCACATAGTATATAACACAGCACACATAGTATATAGTACAGCCCACATAGTATATAGCACAACCACATAGTATATCGCACAGCCCACATAGTATATAACACAGCCAACATAGTATATAACACACCCCACATAGTTTATAGCACAGCCACATAGTATATAACACAGCCACAAAGTATAAAAACACAGCCCACATAGTGTATAGCACAGCCACATAGTATATAGCACAGC
This sequence comes from Oophaga sylvatica, assembly GCA_033576555.1. Classification (NCBI taxonomy): domain Eukaryota; kingdom Metazoa; phylum Chordata; class Amphibia; order Anura; family Dendrobatidae; genus Oophaga; species Oophaga sylvatica. The sequence continues at coordinate 433,103,442 of JARQOD010000003.1, read as the reverse complement.
CCACATAGTATATACCACAGCCCACATAGTATATAGCACAGCCACATAGTATATTGCACAGCCCACATAGTATATACCACAGCCCACATAGTATATAGCATAGCCACATAGTATATTGCACAGCCCACATAGCATACGGCACAGCAAACATAGTATATGCATAGCCCACATAGTATATAGCACAGCCACATAGTATATAACACAGCCCACATAGTATAAAGCACAGCCACATAGTTTACAGCACAGCCCACATAGTATATAGCACAGCTGCATAGTACATAACACAGCCCACATAGTATATATCACAGCCACATAGTATATAGCACAGCCCACATAGTAAATTGCATAGCCCATATAGTATATAGCACAGCCCCCATAGTATATAACACAGCCCACATAGTATATAGTACAGCCCACATAGTATATAGCGCAACCACATAGTATATTGCACAGCCCACATAGTATATAACACACCCCACATAGTTTATAGCACAGCCACATAGTATATAGCACAGCCCACAAAGTATATAGCACATCCACATAGTATATACACAGCCCACATAGTATATATCACAACCCACATAGTATATAACACAGCCCACATAGTATATAACACACCTCACATAGTATATAGCACATCCACATAGTATATAGCACAGCCCACATAGTATATTGCACAGCCCACATAGTATATAAAAACAGCCACAAAGTATATAACACAGCCTACATAGTGTGCAGCACAGCCACATAGTATATTGCACAGCCCACATAGTATATAGCACAGCCACATAGTATATATCACAGCCACATAGTATATGGCACAGCCCACATAGTATATAGCACAGCCCACATAGTAAATACCACAGCCCACATAGTATGTATCACAGCCACATAGTATATAACACAGCCCACATGGTATATACCACAGCCCACATAGGATATAGCACAGCCCACATAGTATATAACACAGCTACATAGTATATAGCACAGACACATAGTATATAGCACAGTCCATGTAGTTTATAACATAAGCCCACATAGTATATAGCATAGCCACATAGTATATAGCACAGCCACATAGTATATACACAGCCCACATAGTATATAGCACAGCCACATAGTATATATCACAGCCCAATAGTATATAGCAAGCCCATAAAGTATATAACACAGCCCACATAGTAATAGCACAGCCCACATAGTTATAGCACAGCCACATAGTATATAGCACAGCCACATAGTAATAGCACAGCCCACATAGTATATATCACAGCCCATATAGTATATAACACAGCCCACATAGTATATAACACAGCCCACATAGTATATAGCTCAGCCACATAGTATATTGCACAGCCACATAGTGTATTGCACAGCCCACATAGTATATTGCACAGCCCATATAGTATATAACACAGCCCACATAGTATATAACATAGCCCACATAGTATATAGTACAGCCCACATAGTATATAGCACAACCACATAGTATATAGCACAGCCACATAGTATATAGCACAGCCACACAGTTTATAGCGCAGCCCACATAGTATGTTGCACAGCCACATGGTATATAACACAGCCCACATAGTATATAGCACAGCCCACATAGCATATAACACAGCCCACATAGTATATAACACAGCCCACATAGTATATAGCACAGCCACATAGTATATAGCACAGCCGATGTAGTATATAGCGAGCCACATAGTATATAGCACAGCCAACATAGTATATAGCACAGCCACATAGTATTTAGCACAGCCCACATAGTGTATAGCACAGCCACATAGTATATACCACAGCCCACATAGTATATATCACATCCCATATAGTATATACACAGCCCACATAGTATATACACAGCCCACATAGTATATAGCACAGTCCACATAGTTTATAGCCACCACATAGTATAAGCACAGCCCCCAAGTTTATAGCAATCCACATAAATAGCACAGCCCACATATATTAGATCACCACTGTATAATCCGCCCACAAGTATTTCGCACACCCCACATAGATATATCACGCCCACATCTCCCCCCCAAAGGGCCCCCCACAGCCCCTACTCAAAAAAACACAATCCCACCTTCCTTGTCCCGCGGCCCAGCTCCTGTCTCAGTGGCTGCCGGGCCCAGCACACAGTAAAGGGCGCGATGACATCACGCGCACCGCCGTGTCAAAGGAGGGGAAGATGGGAAGGGAGCATCAGCTACGCTCTCTCCCCAAACATTGTTTTGAACGTACCGGGGAAAACGCCGGTAATTCAATGGGCATCGGGGGGGATGGGCGTGGGCGGGCAGGCCACCACCCCACAGGGGCCCTATAGCAGCTCGGATGTCCCGCTAGCGGGGGACCTCTGGGGAGTGGGCCCCTAGGCTGCTGCCTGGTTTGCCTCCCCTAACGAGGCCCCCCTAAACCCAATTGAGCATCTCTGGAGAGACCTAAAAGGGGCTTCCACCAACGTTTCCCCATCCAACAAGAACGGGAGAGGACTGAAAGGGAAAAGGCAAGGATCCCCAAATCCAGGTTGAAAACAGTTGCATCATTCCAAAGACTCATGGCTGTACTAGCTCAAAAGGGTGTTCACTCAATACGACAAAGGGGTCTGAAACTTATGACCATTTTTATATTTCATTTTTTTTTATAAATTTGAAAAAATTTTCAACATTTTTTTTTTTTTTTTCAGAAAAAGATGGTCAGAGTGTACTTTAATAGAAAACAATAAATTTTTTGAATTTACCAAATGGCTGCAATGAAAAAAAAAGTAAAAAATTTTAAAAGGGGTCTGAAACTTTCCAACCCCGTACTAATTTTTTTCTACTAGTCTTTTTTTCCCCCTCTTTTTAATTTGTTTATTCATTCGGGAACTTGTCCTATTTTTTTAAATTAACCTTATATTAATTATTTAATGCACTCATTATCAATCCATCTCTTTCTATATTTTTTAACATTCATTTAATCGGTCTCTATCCCTTCCTTCTATTATCTACTATCTAACATCACTATCTATCTATCTATTATCTATCATCTATCTATCTATCTATCTATTACCCATCTTAATAAGAATAGATTGAAAACAATAGACAAAAAAGATTCTTCACCCAATACTACATACAATTCTAAATCCTTATATATTTTTGAAATCCAATAAATATCCCTTTAATCCCTTTTTTATCTTTTCCACCGTCCTGTCCATAAATCACAATGAATTCTGAAGACCATTTGCCGTCATTACCCCTTTACCTCCTGGGACCCTATATCGGTGATCTTAGAGGCTCTTTTTTGTATTTTCTAAAAACAAAAAAAAATCAA
>JARQOD010000003.1:432960191-433100021 GCA_033576555.1 Oophaga sylvatica | reverse complement strand
TTAGTCCTGCTTCTCTTCGGTACATGCTGTAAATAATTCCATTTTTGGCATCTATAGCCACCACTAGAGGGAGCCGACTGCATATGCAGTAATTCATTCAGTTGAGTGTAAGCTGTGTAGGTTTGTATGCATTGAGCTCCCCCTAGTGATGTCAGGAAGCAGATACAATTTTATTCTTTTCTATTAAAGCTGTGGGAAGGAAAAGGGGAATCTGGAGCTCTGTATCAGGAAAATAAATTCTTGTAATGATGAATTATGTAATCGATTTGTAAAGAAGTATGAATTTCCAGTATTCTGAAACATCTCTTCCAAATTTTGGAGGGAGATGAGGCTTGAGAGTTTCACTTTGCTCTAGCTCCTTCACTACCATATATTAAGGAATTGTTATGTTAGCAGATTGTATCTGCTGAAATTGCAGAAAACAGGGAATATGTGATAGTCTGCATTCTTTTCATAGATCCACAAGGTAATGGGTGAAAATTTGCAAAGAGCAATTTTCAGATTAGTTGTATTTAGATGCCAGAATTGCTGTTTGTGCAATTCTTTTATATATTTAAAGGTGAGGACAATGGAGCAGACATGACAATGATATCACAGTGTTAGAAAACTTTAGATAATATCTTCTTTTGTCGAGAATCTAATGGAAAGAGGAACCGGAAGCACCTGCAACCAGTGTTGTTATCGTGAGCCTCCTAGAGAGCAGAATGTAAGACGGAGTACTCAGCGAGCTCTCGTTTCACCCACGACCTTTTTTTCGTTTTTTTTCACCTAAAATTTGTTTGATGTAAAAACGTATTGTAATCCATCTATTAATAAGATCTTCTAAATAACTGATCTGACAATTTCCAGAAATAGTAAATGTATGAACTGGTCATATTTGGATATCCGTAGAGTAAAGGTAACCATAAATGACAGAAGCCACCGATTTTGGTGGGACTGGCCGACCATCCAATTTGTATAGGGGTATGTTTGGGAGGTGTCAGGGGAAAGAAGGATCAATCTTGTTGGATGTTCTTTCAATAGATAATCAACTAATCTGGCTGAAGCTGAGGCTTTATGCACAGGGTCGGCTCCAGCTTTATGAAGTCCCTTGGCCAACAAAGTCCTCTTTGCTTGTCTTCTACAAGCTATAACTGTTTAATTTTTTTTGTCAATAGAGTTGTACTAGGACTTGTTTTCTATTTCCGTTTGCAGTATAAGCTGCAGTTTTTATTATCACCATTTTGTGTCACATGCGACTTTTTCATCTCTCGTTATTCCATTCTTTTGGAAGCATAAATAAAATACTGTAAAAGTTTTATTAAGTCAGACAGTCACCCTTGCGGTTATACCAAATATATATTTTTAGATTATATATATATATATATATATATATATATATATATATATATATGTATACAGTACAGACCAAAAGTTTGGACACACCTCATTTAAAGATTTTTCTGTATTTTCATGACTATGAAAATTGTACATTCACACTGAAGGCATCAAAACTATGAATTAAGAAATGTGGAATTATATACTTAACAAAAAAGTGTGAAACGACTGAAAATATGTCTTATATTCTAGGTTCTTCAAAGTAGCCACCTTTTTGCTTTGATGACTGCTTTGCACATTCTTTGCATTCTCTTGATGAGCTTCAAGAGGTAGTCACCGGAAATGGTCTTCCAACAATCTTGAAGGAGTTCCCAGAGATGCTTAGCACTTGTTGGATCTTTTGCCTTCACTCTGCGGTCCAGCTCACCCCAAACCATCTCGATTGGGTTCAGGTCTGGTGACTGTGGAGGCCAGGTCATCTGGCGTAGCACCCCATCACTCTCCTTCTTGGTCAAATAGCATTTACACAGTCTGGAGTGTGTGTTGGGGTCATTGTCCTGTTGAAAGATAAATGATAGTCCAACTAATCGCAAACCGGATGGAATAGCATGCCGCTGCAAGATGCTGTGGTAGCAATTCTGGTTCAGTATGCCTTCAATTTTGAATAAATTGCCAACAGTGTCACCAGCAAAGCACCCCCCACACCATCACACCTCCTCCTCCATGCTTCATGGTGGGAACCAGGCATGTAGAGTCCATCTGTTCACCTTTTCTGCGTAGCACAAAGACATGGTGGTTGGAACCAAAGATCTCAAATTTGGACTCATCAAACCAAAGCACAGATTTCCACTGGTCTAATGTCCATTCCTTGTGTTCTTTAGCCCAAACAAGTCTCTTCTGCTTGTTGCTTGTCCTTAGCAGTGGTTTCCTAGCAGCTACTTTACCATGAAGGCCTGCTGCACAAAGTCTCCTCTTAACAGTTGTTGTAGAGATGTGTCTGCTGCTAGAACTCTGTGTGGCATTGACCTGGTCTCTAATCTGAGCTGCTGTAAACCTGCGATTTCTGAGGCTGGTGACTCGGATAAACTTATCCTCAGAAGCAGAGGTGACTCTTGGTGTTCCTTTCCTGGAGCGGTCCTCATGTGAGCCAGTTTCTTTGTAGCGCTTGATGCTTTTTGCAACTGCACTTGGGGACATTTTCAAAGTTTTCCCAATTTTTCGGACTGACTGACCTTCATTTCTTAAAGTAATGATGGCCACTCATTTTTCTTTACTTAGCTGCTTTTTTCTTGCCATAATACAAATTCTAACAGTCTATTCAGTAGGACTATCAACTGTGTATCCACCAGACTTCTGCACAACACAACTGATGGTCCCAACCCCATGTATAAGGCCAGAAATCCAACTTATTAAACCTGACAGGGCTCACCTGTGAAGTGAAAACCATTTCCTGGAAAAAAGCAGTCATCAAAGCAAAAGGTGGCTACTTTGAAGAACCTAGAATATAAGACATAATTTCAATTGTTACACACTTTTTTGTTAAGTATATAATTCCACATGTGTTAATTCGTAGTTTTGATGCCTTCAGTGTGAATTTACAATTTTCATAGTCATGAAAATACAGAAAAATCTTGAAATGAGAAGGTGTGTCCAAACTTTTGGTCTGTACTGTACATATAACTTTATTATTATTTTATTATTTATTTTATTTTTTCATATTTACATTTTATTTAGGGGCTAATATGATTGTTTTTATATATTTTGTACATGTATAATTTTATAACTTATTATTTATTGTAATATATATATATATATATATATATATATATACAGTATATACACATATATAAAATAAAAATTGTCCAGGTCCACCTCCTGAGCCTGGAGAAGGTCCACCTCCTGAGCCTGGAGCAGGTTCACCTTCTGAGCCTGGAGCAGGTCCACTTCCTGAGCCTGGAGCAGGTTCACTTTCTGAGACTGGAGCAGGTTCACCTTTTGAGCCTGGAGCAGATCCACCTTTTGAGCCTGGAGCAGGTTCACCTTTGGAGCCTGGAGCAAGTTCACTTTTTGAGAATGAAGCAGGTTCACCTTCTGAACCTGGAGCATGTTCACCTCCTGAGCCTGGAGCAGGTCCACCTTCTGAGCCTGGAGCAGGTCTACCTTCTGAGCCTGGAGCAGGTCCACCTTCTGAGCCTGGAGCAGGTTCACCTTTTGAGCCTGGAGCAGGTTCACCTTTTGAGCCTGGAGCAGGTTCACTTTTTGAGAGTGAAGCAGGTTCACCTCCTGAGCCTGGAGCAGATCTACCTTCTGAGCCTGGAGCAGGTCCACCTTCTGAGCCTGGAGCAGGACCACTTTCTGAGCCTGGAGCAGGTCCAGCTCCTGAGCCTGGATCAGGTCCACCTTCTGAACCTGGAGCAGGTCCACCTTCTGAGCTTGGAGCAGGTCCACCTTCTGAGCCAGGAGCAGGGTCACCTCCTGAGCCTGGATCAGGTCCACCTCCTGAGCCTGTTCCATACATGCAGTGGGCACATATACTGTACAGTATGGAGCCTGGAGCAGGTTCATTTCTTGAGCCTAAAGCAGATTCACCTTCTGAGCCTGGAGCACGTTCACCTCCTGAGCCTGGAGCAGATTTACCTCCTGAGCCTGGAGCAGGTTCACCTCCTGAGCCTGGAGCAGGTCCACCTTCTGAGCCTGGAGCAGGTCCACCTCCTGAGCCTGTTCCATACATGCAGTTGGGCACATATACTGTACAGTATGGTGCAAGTCATCAATTGAAATCTGGGCAGAATGGGACTCCCAGGACACCGTGTGATTCGTCACTTGCCTGGGTTTGCCAAGTGCCGGGGCTGGAACTGGCCCTGTTCATGCACACAACCCATGTGGATGTGTAGTAGTTTTTCTGATCCTGTCATAGTACATAGACTACTAAATTTCATCCTTTGAGTGCCAAGTTTCTATCATTTGAAATCTGGGCAGAATGGGACTCCCAGGGCATTGTGTGGTTCAGCACTTGCCTGGGTTTGCCGAGTACCAGTGCTGGAACTGGCCCTGTTCATGCACAGAACCCTGTGGCTGTCCAGTAGTTTTTCTGATCCCGTCATAGTACATAGAGTAGTCCTAAATACAGATGTGTGGCCCAGCTATGTCAGGCACACATAATCCAGGAAAATGCACAGGAAGGTAACCGCAAAAGCTTGATATCCATTCACGTCACTCACACTTTCAGACACACCCATCAGGGGTATAAAAGGGAGTGACACGTAGCAGTCAGTGATTATTCAAGCCTTGGGAGACTCAGGAGTGATTCATTCCCAGTCGTTCAAGCTTCCTGTCTTAGTACAGAGTAGTTCAGTGTCAGTCCAGTCTGGACTTGGAGGATACTGAGAGCTGTTCAGTGAGCTCTGGACAAAGCTGACATTTCCATCAAAGCTACAAGTGCTTATGTTAAGAGCGAGAGCAGGGCGAAGGGCACAGTGGAGAAGATAGATGCTAGTGCACCAGGTACCGGATTACCTGCACTAATTCACCGGACACCGGGGTCCGAGGCGTTGCTAGCGCTTCACGCCTAGTAACAAGATAACCGGAGGCTTTCTGGACTACAGGTCGCAGAAGGTAGCCCTAAGCGCTGATACGTAAACGGAGCCAGGGGGAACAAAGACCTTGAGTGGGACGCTACAAAAGTAGGGATTTAGTTCTCTCAACATCTGATAATCAGAGACATAGAAGGCTCCACCACAATGTCGGCCGGGCATTGCAGCTATTGAGAAAGCTGGAGATTGCAGAGTTAACTTCGCTTCATGCAAGTTTGGACTCACATACATATGAAGTAAAGGAGGCCTCTAACCTGCTCAGCGGTTATCCTGAATGTGCATTCTCCACCCTAACCAGCTCCCCGGGACCTGCCTGAAACACCTACAAGTAAAGGTATGGAAAGAAGCTGCATTGTGTGTGACTGACTTCTTAACTACACCCTGCATCATCACCATAGACTTCCAGAGACCCGTCTCACCTGTGGGAGACTTACCACCCAGCTGCCCCCTAACATCCCCTGTGAAGATCCTTATAGCAGCGCTGGTCCAATTGATCAGACACCACAGGTGGCGTCACGAACTACCTATCCTTATAATCCCTGTAAATATCCCCCATTGCATGATCGCCCAGGGCCACGGACCGAGTCCCGCTGCCAGTGACAACTCCCATAGACTTCTATGGGCTTGGTACCGAGTACCCCATAGCCCTGGAACCCACATCGCCTGGTGTGTGCGATTCATCTATTTTTGGCGTCACGAACAGGATCCGAAGCTTGCAATTGTGAGTCCTGTGTGTCTATTAAACAGTTTTGTGAAAAAGACTGTTTGCTGTATTTGGCGCCATTTTACCGCCATTTTACCGCCATATTCGCGCCCTGAGGCGCTGGTGAAGAAGGTGGGCGTGCATTCGTGGGCGTGTACCCCCTGTGGTGCGAAAGTTATGGCCGCCCTCTCAAAATGCTGCTATAATGTGCGAGCCTGTCCCACTGCTAAGGAAATACACCTCCTCTTCATCTTCTATGCAAAAAGGAGGAGACGCAAATCCCGCCTCCACGGAAGGGACCAGATTGTTCCTGATGGAAAACACAGTCTGGCCTGGAGTGAGATGGCGGAAGGACAGGAGAATCTGTGCGGAGGAGCGGAGGCGTACAAACCCTGCTCCCCGGAGGATTTACTGCCTGTGCCGGAGCTGTCCCCAGATCGGGACACTGACCCCGCTATACTGGAATTAAAGAAAGAAAATGCGGTGCTCAGAAGACTAATCCGGCGTCATGCCGACCTGGAGGAGACCGAGAGACGCTGGCGTGCCCAGACACAGCGGCTGCTGTGGGACGCAGTGTTCTCTCCCACAGACATCCCCCCATCACTTGATTTTCCAAAGTCCCTGCTGAAAAAGGCTGAAGGACAACCGGAGGCCGCCCCCAAAAGTGCTGTACCTGATCCCACCGATGGAGAGGTGGAGGAGAAGGAGGCTGAGGAGGCCCTGCCCGTTCCGGAGTGCCAGCCAGGCCAGGAGGCCGCAGCGGATTACGGTTCCCCGGTAGGAACACCGGAGGGGTCCCAGCCATCACTGCCGGAGATAGACTGGGACGAGATGGAGCAGCGACGGCAGCAGGAGCAGAGGGAAGTGCAGCAGTTCCGTCAGCGGTACCAGGAGGAGACTCTCGCTGAAAAGGAAAACATCAGGCGAGACAAAGGTACGCTCCGGGAACCGCGGCGCCAGGGGACGGTGTGTGCCTCTAAGGCCCGAGGAGTTTGGGGTTACATATGTGAGCCCGGGTTCTCTTCAAAGATCTATGTTCACTGCTGCGATGCGGGGTTCCACCTGTTAAAAGGGGATGTTGTCACCTACACACGGCACTGTAGTCGTCAGGGGTGGTTTGCCTTGAATGTCTCCCGTGTCCCAGTGTCCCAAGCCCCAGCAGCAACAGCACCAGGCCGTGCCCCGGCATCGCCCCCTGCGTACTCCTCTCGACCTACGTCGCCCTTTGCATCGCAGCCAACGTCACAGTCAACACTGCCGCCTATGCCCCAACCTGCATCGCAAACTGCATCGCAAACTGCATCGCAAGTTACTGCGGCATCTTCAGCAACGCCACTTGCATCGTACCTAAAAGAAGTACCCGGTGGGACCACAGTGAGAACTGTCGCTACCCAGACCTACATAGCAGGACACGATATGCTGGTAATGGGAACACAAGGGCATCGTGTTATTCTGTCCCCAGGGATGGAAAAGGTCAATGTCGCCACTACTAAGAAGGAAGATAAAAGCCAGTAGGACCCAGACAGGGGTTTACTGCAACTGAAAGAATTGTAAAAAAGTTGATGAAGAAGTTTGACAGAATTGCACATTATTTAAAACGTTTAATAATATGTATGATGTTTACATAACTTAAAGTAGAATACCCGGCTGGGTAAAAGAATTAAATAATGAAAGTTAACAGGTTAAGGGTTATTGTATAAAGTTTTACAAAGAAGATTTTTTCACTTTAATAGAAGTTAAAGTATTAATGTGATTACTTGAAATGTGTCTTTTATCATGCATGGACTGCGTGGCTGTGGACTGTGCCAGCCCAAAAACTTTAAATGTAAATAGTTTGCACTACGGTGCCTTATCTTGGTTTTACACAAAGCCTTGAACTACCTCTGAAGAAAAACCCGTATGGTGTGGCCTAGAGTGAGGTCTGCAGCAATGAAGTCCTGCAGCCCACCCAGGACCCACGTGGGAGGTTTTTGGTGCGGGTCCTCCACAAGAATATTATCTAGTATTTATGGAAATGTTTTGATACTTTGATACTTTTGTATTTTTCTAATGTACAAATTGTAACGTTAAAGATTCCTCACCTCCCGGATGGGATGAGTTAAAAATGTTTATGTTTAACGCAAAAACAAAAATGTTTTTCTTTTCTCTTTTACAGCCCGGGAGTGCTGTGTTTAACCAAGGGGGGATGTGTGGCCCAGCTATGTCAGGCACACATAATCCAGGAAAATGCACAGGAAGGTAACCGCAAAAGCTTGATATCCATTCACGTCACTCACACTTTCAGACACACCCATCAGGGGTATAAAAGGGAGTGACACGTAGCAGTCAGTGATTATTCAAGCCTTGGGAGACTCAGGAGTGAGTCATTCCCAGTCGTTCAAGCTTCCTGTCTTAGTACAGAGTAGTTCAGTGTCAGTCCAGTCTGGACTTGGAGGATACTGAGAGCTGTTCAGTGAGCTCTGGACAAAGCTGACATTTCCATCAAAGCTACAAGTGCTTATGTTAAGAGCGAGAGCAGGGCGAAGGGCACAGTGGAGAAGATAGATGCTAGTGCACCAGGTACCGGATTACCTGCACTAATTCACCGGACACCGGGGTCCGAGGCGTTGCTAGCGCTTCACGCCTAGTAACAAGATAACCGGAGGCTTTCTGGACTACAGGTCGCAGAAGGTATCCCTAAGCGCTGATACGTAAACGGAGCCAGGGGGAACAAAGACCTTGAGTGGGACGCTACAAAAGTAGGGATTTAGTTCTCTCAACATCTGATAATCAGAGACATAGAAGGCTCCACCACAATGTCGGCCGGGCATTGCAGCTATTGAGAAAGCTGGAGATTGCAGAGTTAACTTCGCTTCATGCAAGTTTGGACTCACATACATATGAAGTAAAGGAGGCCTCTAACCTGCTCAGCGGTTATCCTGAATGTGCATTCTCCACCCTAACCAGCTCCCCGGGACCTGCCTGAAACACCTACAAGTAAAGGTATGGAAAGAAGCTGCATTGTGTGTGACTGACTTCTTAACTACACCCTGCATCATCACCATAGACTTCCAGGGACCCGTCTCACCTGTGGGAGACTTACCACCCAGCTGCCCCCTAACATCCCCTGTGAAGATCCTTATAGCAGCGCTGGTCCAATTGATCAGATACCACAGGTGACGTCACGAACTACCTATCCTTATAATCCCCTGTAAATATCCCCCATTGCATGATCGCCCAGGGCCACGGACCGAGTCCCGCTGCCAGTGACAACTCCCATAGACTTCTATGGGCTCGGTACCGAGTACCCCATAGCCCTGGAACCCACATCGCCTGGTGTGTGCGATTCACAGACGTATATAGTTATTCTGTATATGGGTCCATAACAGTGTCTTTTTTCTGCAGTTCCATGCTGGAGTTTGGAGATGCTTTGGGTGCCCACCTCAATATCCATATTTTTTGGGGAGAACACTAAGATTCCATGCAACTATGATAATAAGCCGAATGAGAATGTGTCTGTCTCCTGGGTCCAGATCTACAAATCCGTGAAGAATATGAACAACGTGCTATTCCAGGAAACTATAACCCAGAACTTGTCATCTACCTCCCCGATTCTGAACATCTACAATGCAAAGAAAAATGATAGCGGGATCTATCTGTGCAAAGTCACTGCGGGATTTAAGACGTATACGTCTTGTGGAACCTACCTAAGAGTGAGGGGTGAGTACAGGGGTGAACTTAGCCTCTGTGCTGCCTGAGGCGAACTGCAAAACGGCGCCCCCCAATTCGAGCGAGGAAGGTTGCGGCGCGCACAGCGCGCCACGTCAAATTTTAGGCCACGCCCCAACCACACCCATTTCACAACTAGTCACACCCATGTCCACGCCCCGACCATACCCATTTAGCACTGGTGATCACACTGACTGGTACTGAGGGCACAGTGACTGGTACTATGGGCACACTGGCACTGAGTAAAAGAAAGAACAGAGAGAGAAAAAAGAAAACAGAGAAAGGAGAGAGAAAGAAAGAACAGAGAGAAAATAGAGAGAAATAAATAAAGAAAGGGAAAAGAAAAAACAGAGAGAGAAAAGAACAGAGAGAGAAAGAAAAAAAGACGGGAAAGAAAGAACAGAGAGAAAGAAAGAAAGAAAGAAAGAAAGAAAGAACAGAAAAAGAAAGAGGACAGAAAAAAGAACAGAGAGAAAAAAAGAAATAGGGGAAAGAAAGAACAAAGAGAGAAAGAAAGAACAGAGAGATAGAGAGAAAGAAAGATGGGAAACAAAGAACAGAGAGAGAGAAAGAGAAATAAAGAAAACAGATAGAAAGAACAGAGAGAGAGAAAGAACAGAAAGATAGAGTGGAAAGAAAGAGAAAGAAAGAAAGAACAGAGAGAAAGAAAGAACAGAGAGAGAGAGAAAGAAAGAGGGGAAAGAAAGAACAGAGAGAAAGAAAGAAAGAACAGAGAGAAAGAAAAAGAACAGAGAGAGAAAGAAAGATGGGAAAGAAAAAAACTACTGAATAATGGCCCCATATACTGCTGCATACAGTATAATAGCCCCACATGATGCTCCATACTGAATAATGGACCCATATACTGCTGCATACAGTATAATAGCCCCACATGATGCTCCATACTGAATAATGGCCCCATATACTGCTGCATACTGTATAATGGCCCCATATACTGCTGCATACTGAATAATGGCCCCATATACTGCTGCATACAGTATAATAGCCCCACATGATGCTCCAGACTGAATAATGGCCCCATATACTGCTGCATACTGAATAATGGCCCCACATGATGCTCCAGACTGAATAATGGCCCCATATACTGCTGCATACTGAATAATGGCCCCATATACTGCTGCATACAGTATAATAGCCCCACATGATGCTCCAGACTGTATAATGGCCCCATATACTGCTTCATACAGTATAATAGCCCCACATGATGCTCCAGACTGAATAATGGCCCCATATACTGCTGCATACTGAATAATGGCCCCATATACTGCTGCATACAGTATAATAGCCCCACATGATGCTCCAGACTGAATAATGGCCCCATATACTGCTCCAGACTGTATAATGGCCCCATATACTGCTGCATACAGTATAATAGCCCCACATGATGCTCCAGACTGAATAATGGCCCCATATACTGCTGCATACTGAATAATGGCCCCACATGATGCTCCAGACTGAATAATGGCCCCATATACTGCTGCATACTGAATAATGGCCCCATATACTGCTGCATACAGTATAATAGCCCCACATGATGCTCCAGACTGAATAATGGCCCCATATACTGCTGCATACAGTATAATAGCCCCACATGATGCTCCAGACTGAATAATGGCCCCATATACTGCTGCATACTGAATAATGGCCCCATATACTGCTGCATACAGTATAATAGACCCACATGATGCTCCAGACTGAATAATGGCCCCATATACTGCTGCATACAGTATAATAGCCCCACATGATGCTCCCGACTGAATAATGGCCCCATATACTGCTGCATACTGAATAATGGCCCCATATACTGCTGCATACAGTATAATAGCCCCACATGATGCTCCAGACTGAATAATGGCCCCATATACTGCTGCATACTGAATAATGGCCCCATATACTGCTGCATACAGTATAATAGCCCCACATGATGCTCCAGACTGAATAATGGCCCCATATACTGCTGCATACAGAATAATGGCCCCACATGATGCTCCAGACTGAATAATGGCCCCATATACTGCTGCATACTGAATAATGGCCCCATATACTGCTGCATACAGTATAATAGCCCCATATGATGCTCCAGACTGAATAATGGCCCCATATACTGCTGCATACAGTATAATAGCCCCACATGATGCTCCAGACTGAATAATGGCCTTGCATAAAAAAAAAAACTACTCACCTCTGCCCGTTCCAACGCTGATATCGCTTCCTCATCTATCACACACACAGCGTCTCACACACACACAGCGCCAGTGGGTGAGTAGTGAGCAAGGGGCAAAAAAAGCATTAACTCAGTATATTTACTACGAATTGCCGACAGTAGGTCACTTTCCAATTTTCAGTAAAAATGAACGGAAGGAGCTGCCTGTATATCCTTCCATATTGGGGCAGCACGGTGGCTCAGTGGTTAGTACTATAGCCTTGTATTTCTATTGCAGATATGGTTCACTTCCCATATATAATTTTACCTCCCTCGTTTTACATTTCAGAACCTCCTGTTTACCTGTTCTTCAATATTGCGGAAGCTACAAAAAACAGACTCATCACCGCTGAGGGGATTATCCTGCTCCTCTGTGCTATTATTCCTGGGACCTTCCTCCTGTATAAGGTGAGTATATCACTACGGCTTTTTGTTATTATCTCTCTATTGACACATATATTATGTGTTGGTATCAAGGTCTCGATTTATCAGATAACGACCCAAGGTTTAAATCAGGTTCTTTGTTAAAAACATTTTGCCAGTTTTTTTTTCTAATTACAATCTTTATGTAAAAATAAATAAACAAAATTAGTAATATAGCAATCTTCACGCTGGCCACCGGAACTATTTTAAACTCAAAATTCCTGTGTTTTCAGGGTGAGTTTTCAGAAGGTTCATTATCATCAGAGGCAGGATGAAAATGACAAATACACAGCTGATAACACAGGATCCATCAATCACAATAGACAATGTAACAACTCCCTCGTCCTTTGACCTTTGCACACACTGATTAGTTGCTTCAGTACAAAAGATAGGATCAATGTCTATTCATTAATATAAATATTTTTATAAAAAAAGCTTCAGACCTTTAAAATGTTAGAAAAATCTACCAAATGCTACAACTATTAAAATATAATTGTTTGTATTGAATATTTTTGGTCATAAGACTATTACATCATCGAATACATGTAGAATAATTTGCCACATAAAAGTCAAAATTTGGACTCTGTATGATCTGATCAACTTAAGAAATGGGATATAAGCCTCTAATGACACAGGTGTTGGACTTTAGACTCATTGAGACCCTCATTAGACAGGTGAAAAATCCTCAGGGATGGAACTTAAGTTTTGGAGCCTCAATACAAGCCGGTG
This sequence comes from Oophaga sylvatica, assembly GCA_033576555.1. Taxonomy (NCBI): domain Eukaryota; kingdom Metazoa; phylum Chordata; class Amphibia; order Anura; family Dendrobatidae; genus Oophaga; species Oophaga sylvatica. The sequence continues at coordinate 433,087,324 of JARQOD010000003.1, read as the reverse complement.
ACAGGTCGTCTTCTTGACATGTTCATTTCTAATTCTGGAGTCATCTTGTGTGGTCAATGGCCTTCCTCAGGCACAAAAGTCTGGGTGTAACCATTACATCTGCCTCATTTTAGACAAAAAGCTACTTTTATTGGCTGCTCTTCAGTGGACTAAAGGCCCCGTCACACATAACGAGATCGCTAGCGAGATCTGTAATGTTAGGTAGCTGAGGAGGACAGGAACAACAGCCGGGCAGCCGAACACCTGAGATGTTGGTAACTAATTGGTTGCAGATTCCTAAACTAACCATACAACTAGAGGTAGCCGCGGAGCGTTCCTACGTTGATCCTAGACGCCTCGTCACAGCCTGAGAGATAACTACACCTAAAGGCAGAAAGATGAAAGCTATCTGCAACGGAGCAGATCCCCACAGAAAATAGGAAGCCCCCAAACATGTAATGGCGGTTAGACAAGAAGAAAGCACGAACACAGACAGAAAATAGAATGAGCAAATGCTGGGGCCACAAGCTGACTAAATAAGATAGGACAGGAAAGATTACTTTCTGCAACCCAGAAAACCCTACAAAAATCCAACAATTCTGATTACAAAAATACTGAGATCACACGATCTCGCCACCCACTAAATCAGATCTCAGTGTGAACAAAACTAAGCTGCAGCCACTGAAAAAACAGGAAAAAGAAAATGAACAAATAACAGTGGCTTCAGATAAACTGAGAGGAGCACAATCCCCCCGGAGGGGACCTGGCTGACCTCCACAGAAGTGCAGGGAACAATGAAAAAAGCAAGCACAAAAATAAAAGCAGAAAATATCTTATTTGATAGCAGAAGATGCAGGCAAGACTCAGCAAACTTCCAAATGAACCAGGAACCACAATTGAGACAAGAACAATTGATCACTGGCAACCATCATGGGAGGGAACCTCCCTTATATCAGACCAGTCAGTGAACCCAGATTGCCATTCCTCGCTGAAAGGTTCAGTACTGTCTGTAACCACCAGAGGGAGCTTCTGCTCAGAAACCATCTCTAGCACATTCATAACAGTACCCCCCCCTTGAGGAGGGATCACCGAACCCTCACTTGTGCAACCAGGCCGATCAGGATGAGCTCGGTGATAGGCACGGATCAGTCTCCTAGCATGGATGTCCGAAGCAAACACCCAAGAATTGTCCTCCTGACCATAACCTCTCCACTTAACCAAATACTGGAGTTTCCGTCTAGAAAAACGAGAATCCAATATTTTCTCAACCACATACTCCAGATTGCCCTCAACCAAAACAGGGTCAGGAGGCGCAGCCATAGGAACCACTGGCTCGACAAACCTCTTCAATAAGGACTTGTGGAACACGTTATGGATCTTAAATGTCCCTGGAAGAAGCAAACGAAAGGAAACAGGATTAAGAATCTCCATGATCTTATAAGGTCCAATGAACCTAGGCTTAAACTTTGGAGATGCAACCCTCATAGGGATATTTCTTGAGGACAACCAAACCAAGTCCCCCACTTTAAACCGAGGACCATCAGTCCTATGCCAGTTGGCAAACCGTTGGGCCTTCTCCTGAGAGAGAGACAACCTCTCCACTACCTGGTCCCAAATCTGCTGCATTCGCTCCACAACAGAGTCAACACCTGGACAGACAGGCGCCAACGCCTGTCCCGAAGAAAATCGAGGGTGAAACCCAAAATTGCAGAAAATTGTAGACATCAAGGTGGCAGAGCTAGCCCTATTATTAAGAGCAAACTCAGCCAAAGGCAAAAAAGAGACCCTGTCATCTTGATCAGCAGACACAAAACATCTCAAATAAGTCTCCAAGGTCTGGTTTGTTCTCTCGGTTTGTCCATTGGTCTGAGGATGAAAAGCAGAGGAGAAAGATAATTGAACACCAAGTTTAGAACAAAATGTCCTCCAAAATCTGGAATAAAACTGGACTCCTCTGTCAGACACAATGTTCCCTGTAATGCCATGTAACCGAACCACGTGCTGAAGGAACAAAGGCACCAATTCGGAGGAGGAAGGTAAGTTAGGTAAAGCCCCGTCTCACACAGCGATCTCGCTAGCGAGATCGCTGCTGAGTCACTAGTTTTGTGACGCAGCAGCGATCTCCCCAGCGATATCGCTGTGTGTGACATTCAGCGACGATCAGCGCCCCTGCTGGGTATCGCTGATCGTCGCTGAATGTCCTGGACATTTTTTTGATCGCTGGTCTCCCGCTGACAGGCACGCATCGCTTCGTGTGACAGGCGGGAGACCAGCGATCCGCTGGTAACCAAGGTACACAGCGGGTTTCCAGGCGCGGGGCTGTGCCTAGAAACCCGCTGTGTACCTTGGATACCAGCGCCCTGATGCAGGGAGCTGGTAACCAAGGTACACAGCGGGTTTCCAGGCACCGCGCAGCGCCTGGAAACCCGATGTGTACCTTGGTTACCAGCTCCCTGCATCAGGGCGCTGGTATCCAAGGTACACTGCGGATAACTAAGCGATGTTACCCGCAGTGGTCGCTGTGCTGATCGCTGCCTGAGCTGCCTGTTTGGCAGCTCAGCAGCGATCATGTAGCGATACACCAGCGATCCTGACAAGTGCATATCGTTGTCGGGATCGCTGGTGTATCGCTATGTGAGACCCAAGCCTAATGGCACAAGATGTATCATCTTGGAAAACCTATCACAGATTACCCAGATCAGGGCCGGCTCCAGGTTTTTATGGGCCCCGGGCGAAAGAGCCTCAGTGGGCCCCTTTAACACAGACCACGATTCATGATGCACAGATACAGCAGAGAAATATGGGTACAGTACAATGCCAAATACTTCACTTCTTCCATTACATGAGTGATATCTATTGTAAATTGTACAATAGCTCAAAAACCGCCAAATCCTCACAGCGCACAGAACAGACTGGACAGTACAGTCCTCCATACAATATTATGGGCACCACAGTCTCCCCCTCATCACCCATATAATACCCCATGCAGGATGTCACCCCCCATATAATGCTCCATACAGAATACTGGACCCAAAATAATGCTCCATACAGAATACTGGACCCATTATAATGCTCCATACAGGATACTGGTCCCCATATAATGCTCCATACAGGATACTGGTCCCCATATAATGCTCCATACAAAATATGGAGCTCTCCTCTGTGCTGTACTGCGTTCTGCACTGTTACGGCTCAGGAAAGGGCGCTGTGGAAAGACTCCCCATTATCATCATGATTGCCTCCTTATCATCATCATTGCCTCCCCATCATCATCATGGCCTCCCCATTATCATCAATGCCTGCCCATCATCATCATCTCCTCCCCATCATCATCTTCTCCCCATCATCAATGCCTGCCCATTATCATCAATGCCTGCCCATTATCATCATCTTCTCCCCATCATCATCAATGCCTCCCCATTATCAGCAATGCCTGCCCATCATCATCTCCTCCCCATCATCATCAATGCCTGCCCATCATCATCTTCTCCCCATCATCAATGCCTGCCCATTATCATCAATGCCTGCCCATTATCATCATCTTCTCCCCATCATCATCAATGCCTCCCCATTATCAGCAATGCCTGCCCATCATCATCTTCTCCCCATCATCAATGCCTGCCCATTATCATCATCTTCTCCCCATCATCATCATCAATGCTTCCCCATTATCAGCAATGCCTGCCAATCATCACACACAGACAGCACACAAGCACTCTCTCACATACATACACACACACATACACACACAAAGCACCGCACTACATACACACAGACACACACAGAGACACACACACACGTCTTACCTGTCCGGCGTCCCCGCGCTTTCTGCCACAGCCGGCCGCTGAATGATGACATCATTCAGCGGCGCTGCTGTGAGAGGAAGCGCTGGCGCCCCCTGAAGCCCGGAGCTGCGGCAGCGGAGGCACGGGAGAGGTAAGTATTGTGCCAGCTGATGCCGGGGCCCTGAGCAAGCGGGGGTGGCCCAGTGGCGGCGCTGACACCGCTCTCCTCCGCTAACGGGTGCGGGGGTGCCAGACTGAGAGTGGGCCCCCCCGCCTGCTCAGGGCCCCGGTCATTCTCTGAGAAACAGGGAGGTCGTAAATAAAATCCATAGAGATATGGGTCCATGGCCTCTTGGGCACAGGTAATGGCATTAACAAACCACTAGAGCGAGAGCAAGGCTTGGAGCGAGAGCAAGTCCCACAGGACTGCACAAATTCCCTGACGTCACGAGACAAAGTAGGCCACCAAAAGGACCGACTCACCAAGTCTCTGGTACCAAAAATCCCGGGATGACCAGCCAACGCGGAACAATGAATCTCAGACATCACACTCTTCTTCCACTGGACTGGGACAAACAATTTCCCAATAGGGCAGCGCTCGGGTTTATCCTCCTGACACCCTTCCAGAGCCAGTCTCAAATTGGGCGAGATGGCGGAAAGAACTACACCCTCTTTCAAAATAACAGTAGGATCAGATAACTCAGGAGAGTCCGCAAAGAAACTCCTCGAGAGGGCATCCGCCTTAACATTCTTAGTTCCAGGAAGAAAAGAAACCACAAAATTAAAATGTGTGAAAAACAAGGCCCACTTGGCCTGTCTAGGATTAAGTCGCTTGGCTGATTCGAGATAAACCAGATTCTTATGGTCCGTGAGGACCACCACCTGATGTTTGGCTCCTTCCAGCCAATGTCTCCACTCTTCAAAGGCCCACTTCATGGCCAATAACTCCCGATTACCCACGTCATAATTACGTTCAGTTGGAGAAAATTTTCGAGAGAAAAAGGCACAAGAGTTACTCTTAGAGGTCTCTGGATCTCTTTGGGACAAAACGGCACCTGCCCCAATTTCAGAGGCATCAACCTCCACCTGAAATGGCAGAGAAACATCAGGTTGCCGTAGAACAGGAGCAGATGTAAATCTCTGCTTAAGTTCCTGAAACGCAGAGACTGCCTCAGGAGGCCAATTCACCACATCAGAACCCTTTTTGGTCAAATCAGTCAATGGTTTAACAATACCGGAGAAATTACCAATAAATTTACGATAAAAATTGGCAAAACCCAAAAATCTCTGAAGAGCCTTTAATGAAGTAGGTTGGACCCAATCTCAGATGGCCTGAACCTTGACCGGGTCCATTTCAATAGCAGACGGAGACAAAATGAATCCCAGAAATGAGACCTTCTGTACGCCAAAAAGACACTTTGATCCCTTCACATACAGTGCATTCTCTCTCAAAATCTGGAACACAGTCCGAACATGTTTCACATGAGAGTCCCAGTCATTGGAAAAAATCAAGATATCATCCAAATAAACAATCATAAATTTATCCACAAAATCCCTGAAAATATCATTCATGACGGAAGGAGCATTAGTGAGTCCAAAGGGCATCACGAGGTACTCAAAATGCCCCTCTGGGTATTAAACGCCGTCTTTCATTCATCCCCGTGCTTAATGCGAATAAGGTTATACGCCCCCCTGAGGTCAAGCTTGGTAAACCAACTAGCACTTTTCCCCCTGGAAAACAGGTCAGAAATCAAGGGTAACGAATATTGATACTTCACAGTGATCTTATTCAAGAGACGATAATCAATACACGGCCGCAATGAACCATCGTTTTTGACCACAAAGAAAAAACCGGCACCCAAGGGTGAAGAAGATGGTCTGATATGACCCTTCTCCAATGACTCCTTGATATAAGATCGCATAGCATCGTGTTCAGGTACAGACAAGTTAAAAAGGCGACCTTTAGGAAATTTACCACCAGGCACTAATTCAATAGCGCAATAATAGCTCCTGTGAGGGGGCGAGGATGCAGATTTACTTTCACTAAATACATCCGAAAAATCAGTCCAAAAGTCAGGAACATCCTGAGACTGGGGAGAGGCAGAAAAAACAGGAGTGTCGGCATTAACACATTGGCAGCCCCAACTGGTCACAGACACAGATTTCCAATCCAAAACAGGATTATGAGACTGTAACCAAGGGAAACCTAGTACAATAATGTCATGCAGATTATACAGCACCAGAAATTTGCAACTCTCCTGATGATCTGTTTCAACCCTCATTATCACCTGAGTAGAAAACTGGGGTTTATTCTCCGCTAAAGGGGTAGAATCAATGCCCAGTAGGGGAATAGACTTCCGCAGGGGTATCATGGGAAACCCACAACGTTTGGCAAAGTCAAAATCCATCAGGTTAATAGCTGCTCCTGAATCAACAAAATCCTGAGCAGAAAATGTGGACAGGGAGCAAATCAGGGTAACAGTCAACAGAAATTTAGTCTGAACACTACCAAGACAACTGAGTGTGCAAAACGTCTTCCCCGCTTAGGGCAGACTGAAATAGCATGAGAGGCGTCACCACAGTAGAAACATAACCCATTGCGCTTTCGAAACTCATGACGCTGTGCCCCAGAAGTCACTCTATCACACTGCATGGGCTCAGGAGCTGGCTCACAAGGCAACACTATCTCACGCATACCTCTGCTCTCATGCAAACATCTGTCAGTTTGAATAGCCAATGACATAGAATCATTGAGACCAGAGGGAGCAGGGAATCCCACCATAACATCCTTTACATTCTCTGACAGCCCCTTCCAAAAAAGGGCTGCCAAAGCATCATCATTCCATTTGGCCAGGACTGCCCACTTTCGAAATTTCTGACAGTACAACTCAGCGTCTTCAAGACCCTGATTTAATGCCAACAAGGTTTTTTCAGCTTGATCAGTGACATTAGGTTCATCATACAATAACCCCAGAGCCAGAAAAAATGCATCAATATCATTCAAAACAGGATCCCCAGGTGTCAGGGAAAAAGCCCAATCCTGAGGATCGCCGCGCAGGAGAGAGATGACAATTTCAACCTGCTGTGCTGCGTTCCCTGAGGACTTAGGCTTTAAGGCAAAAAACAACTTACAGTTATTTTTGAAATTCAGAAATTTAGCCCGATCCCCAAAAACAAATCTGGCATGGGAATCCTAGGTTCCACAACCGGCAACCTAGCAAGATAGGTAGCAATTCTCCGAACCTCAGTGGCAAGCTGATCCACACGGCCAGACAACTGTGCAAACTCCATTGAGAGAGGAAAATAAAAAATCCTCCTCAGCACCCAGAGAAAAAGAGGGAAAAAATGCAACAAACAGAAAAAAATAAAAAATCTCTGACAACTCTGACAACTTTTTTCTTTCCACACTATTTTTCCCTTCTGTGAGTACCATATAATTTTCAGTTTGGCCGGTGATACTGTTATGTTAGGTAGCTGAGGAGGACAGGAACAACAGCCGGGCAGCCGAACACCTGAGATGTTGGTAACTAATGGGTTGCAGATTCCTAAACTAACCACACAACTAAAGGTAGCCGTGGAGCGTTCCTACGTTGATCCTAGATGCCTCGTCACAGCCTGAGAGATAACTACACCTAAAGGCATAGTAAGATAAATGATGTGCACACTGTTAAGTCAATGGTTGGTGCTGGCTGAACCAAGTTACCACTAGTAGAGAGAAACAGCCGCACTCAGAGTTGATTGTGAAGCAAAATAAGTTCCATTTATTACAACAAAAATATAAACAGGAGCCACAATTTGTGTGGTATGAAGTAGAACGGATAACAAATGATGAGATTAACGTTTCGACCGATAGCGGTCTTTTTCAAAACCTCACTTGAGATGCAGGGTATAAGGGAGGAAGTTTAGAAAGGAACAAAAAGTCCCGTGCAGGCTGTAGTAGGAGGCAGACAGGAGTAATCCGTTCAATGGCTGCAGTGTGAGAAAGCACGAACACAGACAGAAAATAGAATGAGCAAATGCTGGGGCCACAAGCTGACTAAATAGGATAGGACAGGAGAGATTACTTTCTGCAACCCAGAAAACCCTACAAAAATCCAACAATTCTGATTACAAAAATACTGAGATCATACGATCTCGCCACCCACTAAATCAGATCTCAGTGTGAACAAAATCAAGCTGCAGCCACTGAAAAAACAGGAAAAAGAAAATGAACAAATAACAGTGGCTTCAGATAAACTGAGAGGAGCACAAGCCCCCCGGAGGGGACCTGGCTGACCTCCACAGAAGTGCAGGGAACAATGCAAAAAGCAAGCACAAAAATAAAAGCAGAAAAATATCTTATCTGATAGCAGAAGATGCAGGTTAAGACTCAGCAAACTTCCAAATGAACCAGGAACCACAATTGAGACAAGAATAATTGATCACCGGCAACCATCATGGGAGGGAACCTCCCTTATATCAGACCAGTCAGTGAACCCAGATTGCCATTCCTCGCTGAAAGGTTCAGTACTGTCTGTAACCACCAGAGGGAGCCTCTGCTCAGAAACCATCTCTAGCACATTCATAACAGAGATCGTTATTACGTCACGATTTTGAGATCGCTGGAGAGCCGTATCGTGATAGTTGGGGAGCTGTCAAATATGCAGAACTTCCCAACGATTTCGGCCGCCCCAGCGATCTAACTAACGATCTCGTTGGTCGTTGGGACGTTTTCACACAGCAGCTATTTCAACGATCCGCACCTTGATAGGGGCTGTACTGTGTCACCAATCATCTCCGATTGGTGGACGCTACTGCGTTCTGATTGGGCGGCAGGTTTAAAATAAAACCACGTTGTAGCAGTTCCGTCCCTTTGTTCCTGTTTGCGTTCTGGTTCGGATCGTAGCAGCGTTCTTCGGCTGTGACACTGTATCCATTCATCTGGGCTTTGTTCCTGACAAGCGTTCTGGTTTGTGGATTGTAGTGTTCTTCAGCTGTGACTCCACACAACCCTGAGAATTCTGCTAAGATCTGCAATCCAGCACGAGGTCAGAAACAAAGGATGGAATCGCTATTCTGTTGCTTTCTTTATGCACGGCGGGAAATGAAAATGCTGTAGCGACCACCAATCGGGGACGAGGGGCACAGAAAAGTCCAATTTATGCACGCCTACCTGTCTCAGTTCTGAATCGCTAATGAGGTCGTTGGTTAGGTGTCAAATACAGCGATGCACACTGCCCATCGGGAGCGCAACGAACCAGGAATGGTCCAGGAAGCTTTGTAACGATCAGTGATCTCACAGCAGGGGCCTGATCGTTGCTACCTGTCAGACGTAACGAGATCGCTAGCGAAATCGTTATTGCGTCACAAAACCCGTGACGTATCAACGATCTCGCTAGCGACCTAGTTATGTGTGACGGGGCCTTAAGAGGCACAATGTAGATGCCTGGCAGGGAGAGTGACTGAGCATGTGTGATCACTACCACTTAGCACATTAGATGGATATTCATATTATGTTTTTTTATTATGGCTGTAAATCAGCAACTAACATATTTAAATTTAAAATACCGACTTTAAAACAGATGTTTTACCAAATTCATAAAAAATGTTATATCCAATACTTTTTTTTATATTTAACCCATTAAGAAAAACTGTCAATTCCTAATCTGAAACTCTCCAAATATTGTTGCCTACATAAAATAAAACAAATATCAGAAAAAAATATTCACAAAAAGTTTGATGTAAGTAGGGGTATATTTTGTCCCCATCGCTTAATATTGTACAGCCTTAAATAGAGTAATTTACCATGTGCCATTTATAATACTGGTGTCTTCTAAAGTGGCAGAGGGTCTATTTGACCTTAGGCTCCAATGCGTGGTTGGGACTGCTACCTCTGCACCTTCTATGTCTCTCCCCCCACCCAATTTGAAATCTTAACCTTTGAGCTGTCTTGAGTTTGATGTTCTATTTTCTTTGTGGTTTGCACCATACTCCTGAGTCGCTCGGCCAGGGCTTGTGGGGTACTCGGCACCGAGCCCGTTCACTTCAATGGGGAATGTCACGGGTAGCGCAGCTCGGTCCATGGCCCTGGGCACTCACTGAAAAGGGGGATATTTACAGGGATTATAGGTTTGTAGAAATGTTTGTGACGCCACCTGTGGTTCCTGGTCAGGATGACCAGCGCTGCAGGGTGAATCCTCTGAGGGGTTGTTTCTGGGCAGCAAGGTGTTAAGTCTTCCACAGGCAAGACTGATCCCTCAGGGTATATGGTGGTGTAGGGGTGCAGGAGCAATAAGGCAGACACACACAAGAAAGTCTCTTTCTGTACCTTTACTGATGGTAGATGCAGGCACGTCCCGGGAAGCTGTCAGGGTGGAGGATGCACATCCAGTAATCCCACTGAGTAGGTGTAGGGCCTCCGTTCTCCTTTATGTGTGTGAGTTTCTGACCTGTATAGAACGAAGTCTAACTCTGTCTTCTTCGTATACGCCCGGCTGACTTTGTGATGGAGCCTTCTCTTGGACAGAACTAAGTCTCTAATTGTTGGCCTACCAGACTCCTGTTCTTCCTGACCCCGGTTACGTATCAGCACTGCTGGGCCCCTGCGACCTGAAGTCCAGCAGGGTCTCCGGTTTTTCCAACTAGTCGTGTAGATGCTAGCAAGCTCGGACCCGGTGTCTGGTAGTGCAGAGCAGAGGTAAGCGATCAATGCTGTTTCAACCTCTGACGCTCTCTTCTTTCTTCCACTTGCCTTTCGTCCTACTATAACCTTTAACATAAGCACAAGTAGCAGTAGATGGCAGTTTCTTCCACACTCCTCTGCTCACAAAACCAACAGCTAGCCAACTCCCAGCTAGGCTGCCTGACAAGATCTCACTCTCACTGCTCTAACTGCACACTCAGCCCTCAGGCTAATCTGATCTCAACTAATCTAATCTCATCTCAACTGTTCTCTCACTCTAATCTCATCTCACTGCTATACTCTCCACACCCTTATATATCTCTAGATACTCTCCAAGGGCTCCCTCTTGTGGCACCAGGGAAATGTGAAGTGTGAATGCATATTGGGTTATCAGGTGGGTTTACCTTTTGTGCATCTCCAGGGTAACATGTGGCTCCAGAGCGCAGCTGGGCTACACATCCCCCCTAGTTATTATCAGCACTCCCGGGCTGAAAAAGAAACAATTTTTATAACATCAACAAGAAACAATAACTCATCCCTTGCGGGAGGTAAGGACACTTTGAACGTTGCAATAAATACAAAAATAGAAAACACTCTCAAATGCAAATATGCACAAGATTCTTGTGGAGGACCCGTACCAAACCACCCACGATGGTCCTGGGTGGGCTGCAGGACTTCTCTGCTGCAGACCTCACTCAAGGCCACACCATACAGGTTTTGTTTCAGAGGTAGACGCGGTTTACGTAAAACCAAGATGGGGCACCAGGTGCCAACTATTTACAATACAGTTCTTGTGCTGCAAGAGTCCTCAGCACGCAGTCCTTCATAAGACATATGAAACACATCATCAAAAGACATTATCAAAACCACATTACCCAACTGGGGTACACTACTTCAGCATTATCATGTAAACATTTTTACATAAAGTGCAATTTCCAAACGTAACTTTTCTGGCAACTTTGTACATGACAGTAAACCCTGTCCGGGTCCTACTGGTCTTCTTTGAACATGGCAGCATCTTCCATACCTGGGGCTGGAAGAACACTGTGCGTTCTGTAACGCATCACCATCAAGTCATGTCCTGCTACCGGTGTCTGGGTAGCCACAGTCCTCTTTTCAATCTTTACTCTGCGACTTCCTGGAGGCCTGACAGGTGCCTCTCCAAAGCTTAGGCTCTGCAGGTCGCACAGGCTTGGCTCAGCAGGGGACGCTTTTGCAGTCGCTGCGCTCTGCAGCGTTTCAAAGGGTGACGCAGGTGCACGGAGTGGCTCAGTAGAGGGCGCACTAGCAGCCGCTGTGCTCTGCAGCGTTGCAGGATAGGATGCAGGTGCGCGAACTGGCGCCGGTGTGGCTGGGGCCTGGGACACAGAGACATGGGGTGCGTTTCCGGCTTCAGGGACTGGGTCGCTGACTCGGGAGACGTTCAAGACATACCACCCTTTAAGTCCCCAATGCCGCGTGTAGGAGACTACATCCCCAATCAACAGATCCCTTCCCGGGTGCCCTTCTGGCAGGTGAGACTCCACATCCCGGCGGTTAACAAAAACTTCCTGGTACAGGCTGGGTTCGTGGATGAACCCCCAGCCTCCCTGGAGTTTGAAGTCTCTAATAGCCCCTTGGCGCCGCAGTTCCTGGAGAGTACCTTTGTCTCGCCGGACGATCTCCTTGTCCGCAAGATCCTGCTCCCGGTACCTCTGGCGAAGCCGCTACGCCTCACGCTGCTCCCGCTGCTGCCGCTCCTCATGCTCTCAGCGTCGCCCCTTGTTCTCCTTCTGGGCGGCGTACTCCACGTCGTCCAGGAGCTCCATCTCTTCCCAGTCGATCTCCATCGCTTGTGGCTGGGTTTCTTCCAGCGTCCCTACCGGGGGACTGCATTCCGCTGCGGCCTCTGGTTCCAGGCCTGGCTGGCATTCCGGTCCGGGCAAGGCCTCCTCAGCCTCCTCTCCTCCTTCCGCGTCCTCGGCGGGGTCAGGTACAGCTCTTTTGGGGCCGGCCTCCAGTTCTTCCTCAGCCGCTGGTTCCAACGGTGGCGCGGGTGGCAGTTGCGCATCCAGGGGGGAGAGCAGCCGGTCCCACTGCAGCCGCAGTTTCAGGGCACGCCAGCTCCGCTCCATCGCCTCCATCTCTGCGCGGTGTCAGGCCAGACCCCTCAGCGCCGCATCCACCTCCTCCACTCTATGCATCATTTCGTCGTCCTCCCGACCTGGGGAAGGTTCGAGCACAGGCTGCACCACTTCAGGGGAACGGGGTCTGCGCACCGCCATTCCCCCACACAGTGACTCCTGTCCTTCCGCCATCTCACGCCAGGCCAGACTGTGCTTCCCATCTGGAACACTCTGGTCTTTTCCGTGGAGGCGGGACTTTCGCTTTCTCTTCTTTGCACTGAGGATGAAGAGGAGGCGGATCTCCCTTGCAGTGGGGCATGCTCTGACATTGTAGAAGCACTTGGATAGGGCGGCCATAACTTTCGCGCCACAGGGGGGGTACGCCCACGAATACATGCCCTCCTTCTTCACCAGCGCCTCAGGGCGCGAATATGGCGGCAAAATGGCGGCAAATGGCGCAAAAAATCACAAAACAGCAACACAGTCTTTTTGCACAATAACAGTCCATTCAGGCACACAGGACTCACATATTGCGAGCTTCGGATCCTGTTCATGACGCCAAAAATGATTTGCTCGGCCAGGGCTTGTGGGTACTCGGCACCGAGCCCGTTCACTTCAATGGGGAATGTCACGGGTAGCGCAGCTCGGTCCGTGGCCCTGGGCACTCACTGAAAAGGGGGATATTTACAGGGGATTATAGGTTTGTAGAAATGTTCGTGACGCCACCTGTGGTTCCTGGTCAGGATGACCAGCGCTGCAGGGTGAATCCTCTGAGGGGTTGTTTCTGGGCAGCAAGGTGTTAAGTCTTCCACAGGCAAGACTGATCCCTCAGGATATATGGCGGTGTAGGGGTGCAGTAGCAATAAGGCAGACACACACAAGAAAGTCTCTTTCTGTACCTTTACTGATGGTAGATGCAGGCACGTCCTGGGAATCTGTCAGGGTGGAGGATGCACATCCAGTAATCCCACTGAGTAGGTGTAGGGCCTCCGTTCTCCTTTATGTGTGTGAGTTTCTGACCTGTATAGAACGAAGTCTAACTCTGTCTTCTTCGTATACGCCCGGCTGACTTTGTGATGGAGCCTTCTCTTGGACAGAACTAAGTCTCTAATGGTTGGCCTACCAGACTCCTGTTCTTCCTGACCCCGGTTACGTATCAGCACTGCTGGGCCCCTGCTACCTGAAGTCCAGCAGGGTCTCCGGTTTTTCCAACTAGTCGTGTAGATGCTAGCAAGCTCGGACCCGGTGTCCGGTAGTGCAGAGCAGAAGTAAGCGATCAATGCTGTTTCAACCTCTGACGCTCTCTTCTTTCTTCCACTTGCCTTTCGTCCTAATATAACCTTTAACATAAGCACAAGTAGCAGTAGATGGCAGTTTCTTCCACACTCCTCTGCTCACAAAACCAACAGCTAGCCAACTCCCAGCTAGGCTGCCTGACAAGATCTCACTCTCACTGCTCTAACTGCACACTCAGCCCTCAGGCTAATCTGATCTCAACTAATCTAATCTCATCTCAACTGTTCTCTCACTCTAATCTCATCTCACTGCTATACTCTCCACACCCTTATATATCTCTAGATACTCTCCAAGGGCTCCCTCTGGTGGCACTAGGGAAATGTGAAGTGTGAATGCATATTGGGTTATCAGGTGGGTTTACCTTTTGTGCATCTCCAGGGTAACATGTGGCTCCAGAGCGCAGCTGGGCTACACACTCCACATTCAAATCTCTGTGAATGATAGTTGGAGAAAAAATATCCACAAAAAGATTGATGTAAGTAGGGATATATTTTGCCCCCATCGCTGTCCCTGTCCTCTGTTATATACTGCTTCCTAAGTTTATAAGCTTAACATTTTGCTGCCGGTGTCTTCTAATGTGGCAGAGGGTCTGTTGACCTTAGACTCCAAAGTCTGGTCGTGACTGCTACCTCTGCACTTTCTATGTCTTTCCCTCCACTCGACTTGAGCTGTTTTAATAATAATAGTAATAATAATCTTTATTTATATAGCGCCAACATATTCCGCAGCGCTTTACAGTTTAACAGTTTCAAAACACAAGTCATAAGTAGCAACGTTAACAATACAATAATTAAAGCAAAATAAGATGACCCTGCTCGTGAGAGCTTACAATCTACAATGAGGTGGGGGAGATACAAAGTACAGGTGTTTATATACAATGGTGCATTTACAATGATGGTCCAGCCATCTTGGGGGACTGAGGGATGGATGGAGATAGTGAGTGGGCTACACACACACACACTTACACATAAGTTTTGAGTTTGATATTCTATTTTCTTTGTGGTTTGCACCATACTCCACATTCAAATCTCCATGAGTGATACATGTAGTAAATTATCTACACTGTGTGCCCCATTCAGCTTTTAGGAATAAAAAGTATTGAAAAATATTACATATTACAGTATACGGTGGTTATTGAAAAGGGTTGTTTCATAAAGATCACACGTCTCTGTATCCACTTATGGCATACAGATGTCATAGAGGAGGCACTTATGCAAAAAAGTGCAACTCTGTAACCACCGCTTGCACCCTGCAGCCATTCATGTCATGCAAATATTCCTGTAAAGGCCGAGAAAATGTCCTACTAATTAATTCATGTTTTTATGTTAAACACATTTTTTTTTTACATTTTTGGTATTAATTTCACATCACTAAAATCCTAAAATAATACAATTTCTTTAGAGATCACTTCTCAGTAGTTATCCTATTAGTCTCACAGGCAGTATTCTAAAACCTACATATATCTATAACCCAGGATCCGCCATTCACAATAATTTATCTTCACCTCCTCTTCCTCCCTGCGCAGTGATCTCTGCACAGATCACAGATCATGCTCACAACACTCTCACATAGAAAGTTGTCTATGGTCCATGCAACTGACTTAAAGCCTATGTCTAAATGTTATATTATGTAAGAAAAATTATAAATTTCCCCTCTTTAGTTTTTTCATGATGTTAAGAAAATTCTCCCATTCCTGTCTTGTAGCGATGTCATCAAGCTGAGGTGCACAAGCGTTTATGGGAAGCATACTCCACGGCAGGCAAAGCCAGCAGTAATGATTACACGTCCCTGTCTGCTGTAGAGCTATTGACCATCCAAGGGACACATAAAGCGATGTAGAGCAGCGCAGGAGCATTATAGCAGCATTATCGGCTTTCTACCTGACAGTCTTCATAATTGACTCCCTCTCTCCAGCCTACAAATGCTTTCATCACTTAACACATTGTTTAAAAGACTTAAGTCAGAAGTCAGGAACCACCGAAAGGTCTGTAGGGGACAGCCTGGTTTATAAAACCCAGTTTTAAATTTTCTGTTAAAGGAGATGTCCACCTATCAAGACCTATCTATATAAACATGCATTTTTTTTTGCTAAAAATCAATTTTGTAATTGGGGTTCCTTTAAAGTGTGGCACAGTTTTTCTTCTATGGCAGCTGTGTTGCATTGTTTATTGCCGGCTGCAGAATGAGCTAACTGAGATTCCACCAGTGAGTTCAATTTCAAAGTCCAATGGGGGAGTTTCTAACACTTTTATCTTTCAATTCTGAGCTCTCAGCTGATTTATGTCCACAGACAAGTTAAAGTTGAGTGTGTAGTGACACAAAGAGTCTTTAAAAGTAAAAAATGTTCCCAGAGGTGGATAGGAATCCATTGTCAATCAAGGATGAGGTACCCAATTTAGGACTTTCAACTGTAAGCCATAACATAGCGCTTACCAAGAGTGCTTCTTATTCTGCAACACTTGAGATGTTAATGCATTAAATAGCCTGTAAATACAGTTCAGCAGTACCTGTGTAATATCTTGTTTGTCATGTAGTGTTTCTATTGGAATACTAAACACTTGCTAGATCCCTCCACAGCCAATCACTGGTGAGACACTTTGTGATCAGATGATTGTTCTAGGTACAATTACTGCTAACACCTCTATATACGGTAGATAACACAGGATCCACCATTCACAATAGGTGATGATACCACCTGTATATACAGTAGATAACATAGAATCCACCAATTATAATGATGTCACAGCTAACCCTGCTCCATCACTATGACCTTTACACACGCTCATTAGATGCTTCAATGTAAAAGATAGGGTCTGTTCATTGCTTCTAATGTACATGTGTTATTTCCTGACACAACAGGAAGTTAGAGTCTAAAAAAGCCCCAGTGGCTGGTATGAGAATTGCAAGATTTCTATTTTTTTAATACAGATTTTCATATAGAAAGAAACAAAAATTACCAAAAATGTTAAAACATAGATGTAACAAAGACCTCATTTAAAAAATGTATCATTTTCTGATGATCTACTATGGGTCTCAGCAGCAGGTCAGCTTATCAGTGAGGGATCCTTCCAAGTATTTTAGTTGCAGTTCACCCACCAATGTAATCAGGCCATGTGCTGCCGACAGTGAACCATTGCAGAGCGCCGATCAATGTTCGCTTGTTGTTGGTGATGTATTGGGCCAATCAGATTACGGATAATGTCGGTCATCCTCACCTTTTAAGTGGTTCCTGACTTGTGTGAATATACAGTATATACCTTTATTGCTTTCTTTATATTTACGCCTAGATATTTCTTTAGATATCTATACTTGTAACCAATGACAAAGAAATAAAAAAAATTGTGTTTTTTCTGAGTGCTTTTTTTAGTGAAGAAAGCTAAAAATAAAACTTTTTCTCTTCCATGGTGTCTCACTGTGTCATTTCCATCAAAATAGAAGAAAAAAAATCTGGTCTATTGGGTGAGTTTGAAGCTCGTCTCGACCAAATCACATCTTAAATAAGCATTTATTTAGTCCATGATGCTTTGAAATATGTAACGTTTTTACACTTTACTTTGAATTTATACTGCAGAAAACGTTTTCAGGAAAAAAAGGAATCTTATGACTTTCATTACACAGTAACTAAACCTTTGATACAATCAAAATTAGTAATCAAAATTGCAATTCTCACACTGGCCACTAGAACTTTTGGGATGAGTTTTCAGCAGACTCCTTATTATCAGAGGCAGGTGACACCACACAGCTGATAACGCAGAATCCACCAATCACAATAGGTGAAGATCGATCAAGGTTCCCCCTCACATCACAATAACTTTTGAACATGATAATTAGATGCATTAATACAAAAGACTGGGAGAAATCTGTCCATTGCTGCTAATGTTCATGTAAATTTCCTGGAGATTTCAATTTTTTGGTATTTTTTAATGCAGTTTGAGATATGGGAAAAATATGTTATATATATATACTGTATATGTAAAACAATGACCTTTAAAATCTAAGAAACCATAAAAAAGTTCAAAAAAGCTGCCAGGTATTAAATTATAATTGTTTACAGATGATGTGAACAATACCGCCTATCAGTGTGTTTGGAAGCAACGAGTGACAGTTCAGCCATCCAATCTAGGGCAGGGCGTGCTGAGCTATCAGTGTGTGTCACAGTTCAGCTGTCCAATCACGGCTGAGTAGTGCCGGGGGCTTTCTCCGTGTGTCTGCTATTCGAGTGATTACCTGGCTATTTAGCTGGCGCTCTGCCTCCAATTAGTGCAGGTTGTAAGTTTGCTCAAATGTGCGCTTTTTCCATCCTCTGTGTTCCCGTATTTGATCTTTGTTGACCGACCTTGGACCTTGCCTCTGACCATCCATTTGCCTAGTCCCTTTGTCTTGATCCACTACCATCCTGGAAATCTGACCTCAGACAGTGACCTGACTACACCTTTGTGATACCTCTTTGTATATGAAGAGCCCTCTTGGTGTCTGACCTCTTAACTACCTGAACCTCATGGCTTGTCTGTGAGTAGTGACTAGTGTCCCCTTTAAACCTCTTCTCAATGGGGGTGCCGTAAATATGAAGGTAGACTGTGCCCCATGTGCAATGAATCATATTGCAGTTTTTCTCTTTTGCTCTTGGTGCCAACAAATGAGAATTGTTTTTTTTTACTCCATCCGCCACCGACGTTTCTCTGAGCAGCGCATGGTCCAATTGTTTCCTTATTGTCTCATTGTCTCGCATGTTCTGCCAACAGAAACGTTTTGAAAATCTGAACTCAATGTCTTTGAAAGAGGCCGAAGGAGAAAATCTTTATGAGGTAAGGATGTGTCAGGTGGTAGTTACTGGTTGATGGATCAGGACTGAAGATGGAAAGTGTACCTGGCTGGCTCCTGAGGACTGTTTTAATTTCCAGATTGTTGGGACCATACTGTGTTGGTTGCTACAAGATGGGACAGTAAAAAGTCTCCTACCCTAAACATGTTTGTCCTGAAAGTTCACTTACTAATTAATATTTCTTGGTTGGAAAAGATAGGGCCAGCCTTAACTTCAAGGGGTTGTCAAGTGGTGCCCAATCCAATGGTCGTCTGACTGTTGGCACCCACAAATTTGGCAAAATGGTGCACTTTTTTCACTGTAAGGCCGGGATCACACATGCGACGAAAACGTCCGATGCTCGCATGTGAAATCCCAGCTCTGGCGCCGGCACTCGGGAGTGGAGTGCGCGGCTGCATGTATTTATATGCATCCGCTCGCTCCACTTCCGAGTGCTGGCGCCAGAGCTGGGATTTCACATGCGAGCAACGGACGTCTTCATCGCATGTGTGATCCCGGCCTTAGAGTGACAGTGCACTTGGTTGACTGCTACTCTATTAATTCCCAATGGGGCTACTGAGTGCTGTGCTTGGCTTCCCCCTCCCCCCCCGCAGCCTTATAGAAAGTGAAAGTAGTGACTGTCGGGCATATTTGGGATAAAAGTGCCCCCTCTAGGATACAAATTCCATATTCTCCCGAGCTGGTCCTGGTGGCCGGACCCTCACTGACCAATTCTGTGGATAGATAACTTGTGTTCACAGGACAACCCCTTTAAGTCAAACCTGGGCAAATGCCAGCTCTCACGAGGTTTGGGGGTGTCCCATAGTTGTCTGGATAAACGTGTGAAGCTTGGTGACCAACGTGTCATCCAACCATCCACACTGCAGCTTATCTGAACTTGAAGTGAATAGCATAGATCTTCAATACCCCACACATCCTGTATATAGCGTGGCGCCATTTTAGGAAGAAGGCATATTTTACTAATTCTAAACAATCCCTTTAAGAAAGGTGATTTTTTTTTAATGGATGCCAATCTAACCGTCTGCTTTAATTTTTGTAAGTAGCATTGGGCTAATAAATTAGGACCCCACCACCTTCAATTTCACCAGGCAGGAGGCAGAGAAGATGGGTTTGAGGATTCTCTGGTCTCCTAGTACAGAAATTGCAATGTGGGAAGCTTTCTACTGCAGCCACACATCGATAGCATTGGCGGGACATGTTCTTGCCAATTATTATACATTTTTAGTAGATACATGAACATCAGCTGATACATGTTTGACGGGAGGATATCGCTTTATATATCTAGATAGGGATTATTCTTCGAGGAAACTCCATTACTGATGATTTCTCTGACTTTTTAAAGGGACTAAACTTGGAGGACTGTTCCTTGTATGAAGACATCTCACGTGGTCTGCAAGCCACCTATGAAGATGTGGGAACCTTCCGGGCAGCAGACATTCAGCTGGAGAAACCTTGAGATAGTTATTAAGAGATATCTGTCCCACGTGGGAAAAAAATAATGGATGAAAAACCGAAACCATCAGAACCATTGGGATTTTATCACCAAGATCATCTCATTGCGTAGAATAGTCACAAACATCAGATCTCCTCTTCAACTTTTGTATTGATTGACGTGTCCGTTTTGAAGTATTTGTAAAATATTTGGCAAAGTCTTATCATAGCGGATTGATCCAAAATGGCAGCTTTAAGAGCTTGTCCAAATATGAAAAATTAATGTTGTAAAATCTACACTTAGTTAATAGGTGGGTCGGTGGGAGAGGGGGCTCTATCTAGGGTTTTCATCTGTAGGTAGGAGTTGACAATATCTGTAGGACCTGCCCTGTCCTGCATTACTCACTGTATTAATTTGAATATATTTTGTATAATACTTCATTTCTCCTGCGGAGGCGCTGCAGAAAAATGGAATACCTACTGCCAAGATCCCTTATAAGTTACAACTGATTTGCTGGTGATCTGAGCAAAGGGTAATGCTTCAACAACTAAGTTCGTGTTTAATAAAGTTAGTTGTGCTTTTAGTGAATAAAGCTAAGCATTTTTGCTCTTTCTCTGTGTCCGAAAAAAGTTGCAAAATTGACTTGCAGCAGATTAAAAAAAACCTCAGCAGTTTGTATGAGATTTTTGGACCTTGCCTCTGAACATCCATTTGCCTAGTCCCTTTTGTCTTGATCCACTACCATCCTGGAATTCGGACCTCGGACTGTGACCTGACTACACCTTTGTCATACCTCTTTGTATATGACGAACCCTCTTGGTATCTGACTTCTTGACTGCCCAAACCTCACGGCTTGTCCGTGAGCAGTGACTAGTGTCACACTGTGGCTCCCTTTAAACCGTTTCTATATGGGGGTGCTGGTACTGTAAGAAGCAGCTTTTAATTTGCATAAAAAAGCAGCAGTGATTTTTTTCCAACTTTTTTTATGTAAATTAGAAGCTGCATTTGACAGTACCATGAAAAGCTGTGAGTTTTCAGAAATCTCATTCACACACTTTTTTCTTTTAAACTGCAGCATTTTTGAAATTTGGAGCCTGTCAATTCTTTCAACATTTTTGCAGCATTTTTTTACACATAGAAAGCAATGAGTAAGTGCTAAAAATGCTGTAAAAAATGTTTCAAATGGAATAAAACCAACAGAAATTGAAAATGTCAGCTGACAACCTTCCCTAGCGGGAGCTTTCTGTCAACAGGTTTAGTATTGAGCTCAAGGGAACATCTGTATACACCTGTCCTTGGTAAGCTCCCCCTAGTGGTGGCTTTGGTTAGTTTTTTTTTTCATAAGGCTGCATATGATATTTTCTGATCAGCAGACATTTTGGTATGCGGAGATCTGTAAATGAGGATTTTATTTTAGCATTTCATTATGAGTTCTGGGGCGTAAGTTAAAGCTCCTCAGTACAAAACCTTTGACAGTGCTCCCTACTAGTGATGCTCCGGTAACACGTTAACGGAGCCTGCTCATGTGCTAACCGAGTGTCTTCAGCATGCTCAAATAATATATATTCGAGTCCCCGAGACTGCATGTCTCATGGCTGATTGACAGCCGCAACACATGCAAGGACCTGTTAGTTAGGCAATTTCTGCCGTAAGACATGCAGCCGTGGGGAGTGGAACATAGTATTCCAGCACGCCGAAGATACTCCAGCATGCTCGGGTAGCACCTTATCCGAGCACGCTCGCTCATCACTACTCCTTACCTACCAGGTGTCCTTTATCATACTGGCGTCTCCTATAGAATACAGACAATTTTTTTTTCACTTAGAGGCATGTATTTTGGGTTATGAATACTTTTTTGCAATTATGTTTAATTAAACATCTTGCAGTTTTGGCTTCTACATACTCTTTTGTTTTCCTACATATTGGTGATTGTAAAAAATGAGTTAACTGTGAATCTGTCAGTGAGCTACTTCTGAAAGAGAGTTTGTAATTCTTGTTCTGAGCTTCTCTGAGCTGATTTATAACCACAGACTACATCAAAATTGAGCTGAACTGTGATGTGGTCATGAAACAGTTCACTGAAGCACTGAGAAATTTTAAGAGAAATCATTATGCCTTCTGGGAGGCAATTTTCATAGACCACCTTGATATTTAGTCTTCACCTGACGATTAGGGTCGGAGCGTCTCCGCTTTCCTGATATTAGCAAGAGGGGGCCACTTATGAATATGCCGTGCTGTTTTGGAGAGGAAACCCCTTTACATGTGTTGCTGTTTCTATGTGATGCGTTAAGTAAGAAAACAATCATTTTTTTTATCTGAAACTTTATTGATAGATAGTTAAGGATAAGTTTTAAAGTTAAGATAAAAAATAAGAGTGGATTTTTTTAGGTTTTCAGTTTTGTTGGGGTCGTTTTTAATTTTCATTATAGCACCTATGAATGACTCCGGTTTCAGTTAGAAGCCACAGGAGTCCAGCATCGTAAGTGACATGCTTGTATTTAAAAGAGAAATCTAGAGGACTCCATGATGTGCCAGTTGGGGTCACGGCAGAGATACCTTCCCTAAAAGAAAAAAGATTGTCAATAGTAAAGATATGGAGCAAAACAGTCCAATGAAACAGGAAATAAATCTTCTAAGGCAGGGGTGGGCAATTAATTTTCCTCCACATAGCCTCCTATATACAGTATAAGCCCCCACATAGCCCCCTGTATATATTAGGAGCCTCCACATAGCTTCCTAAATACAGTATGAACCCCAAAGTGCCTTTAATATACAGTATGAGCCCCTACATAACCTACTATACACAGTATGAGCCTCCACTTAGTCCGTGTATACAGTATGAGTCCCACATAGCCTCTATACACAGTATGAGCTCCCATATAGCCTCATAGTATGAGTCCCACATAGCCTCTATATACAGTATGAGCCACCACGTAGCCTCCTAAATACAGTATGAGCCCCACATAGCCTCCTATATACAGTATTAGCCCTACATAGCCTTTTATATATAGTATGAGCCTCCTCATAGCCCCTGTATATATTATGAGCCCCACATAGCCTCATATATACAGTATGAGCCCCCACATAGCCTCCTAAATACAGTATAAGCTCCCATATAGCCTCCTATATACAGTATTAGTCTCCACATAGCCCCCTGTACAGTATGAGCCCCACAAAACCTCTATATACAGTATGAGCCCCCATATAGCCTCATATATACAGTATAAGCCCCCAAATAGCCTCCTATATACAGTATGAGCCACCACATGGCCTCCTATATACAGTATGAGCACCCACATAGCCTCCTAAATACAGTGTGAGCCCCACATAGTTTCTAAATACATTATAAACCCCAAATAGTTTTCTATATACAGTATGAGCCTCCAGATAGCCCACTGTATTCAGTATGAGCCCCACAAAGCCGATATATATTGTATGAGCCCCCATATAGCCTTATATGTACAGTATGAGCCTCCATATAGTCTAATAAATACATTATGAGCCACCAGATAGCTTCCTATATACAGTATGAATCTCCACATAGCTCCCTGTATAAAGTATGAGCCCCACAAAGCCTCTATATACAGTATAAGCCCCCACGTAGCCTCCTAAATACAGTATGAGCCTCCGCAAAGCCTTGTATATAGAGTATGAGCCCCACATGGCCTCCTATATACAGTATGAGCCCCCACATAGCCTCCTAAATACAGTATGATCCCCACATAACCTCCTATATACAGTATTAGCAATACATAGCCTTTTATATACAGTATGAGCCTCCTCATAGCCCCCTGTATATATTATGAGCCCCACATAGCCTCATATATACAGTATGAGCCCCCACATAGCCTCCTAAATACAGTATAAGCTCCCATATAGCCTCCTATATACAGTATGAGTCTCGACATAGCCCCCTGTACAGAATGAGCCCCACAAAACCTCTATATACAGTATGAGCCCCCATATAGCCTCATATATACAGTATAAGCCCCCAAATAGCCTCCTATATACAGTATGAGCGCCACCACATGGCCTCCTATATACAGTATGAGCACCCACATAGTCTCCTAAATACAGTGTGAGCCCACATAGTTTCTAAATACAGTAGAAACCCCAAATAGTTTTCTATATACAGTATGAGCCTCCAGATAGACCACTGTATTCAGTATGAGCCACACAAAGACGCTATATATAGTATGAGCCCCACATAGCCTCCTAAATACAGTATAAGCTCCCATATAGCCTCCTATATACAGTATGAGTCTCGACATAGCCCCTGTACAGAATGAGCCCCACAAAACCTCTATATACAGTATGAGCCCCCATATAGCCTCATATATACAGTATAAGCCCCCAAATAGCCTCCTATATACAGTATGAGCGCCACCACATGGCCTCCTATATACAGTATGAGCACCCACATAGTCTCCTAAATACAGTGTGAGCCCCACATAGTTTCTAAATACAGTAGAAACCCCAAATAGTTTTCTATATACAGTATGAGCCTCCAGATAGATCACTGTATTCAGTATGAGCCACACAAAGACGCTATATATAGTATGAGCCCCACATAGCCTCATATATACAGTATGAGCCCCCACATAGCCTCCTAAATACAGTATAAGCTCCCATATAGCCTCCTATATACAGTATGAGTCTCGACATAGCCCCCTGTACAGAATGAGCCCCACAAAACCTCTATATACAGTATGAGCCCCCATATAGCCTCATATATACAGTATAAGCCCCCAAATAGCCTCCTATATACAGTATGAGCCACCACATGGCCTCCTATATACAGTATGAGCACCCACATAGCCTCCTAAATACAGTGTGAGCCCCACATAGTTTCTAAATACATTATAAACCCCAAATAGTTTTCTATATACAGTATGAGCCTCCAGATAGCCCACTGTATTCAGTATGAGCCCCACAAAGCCGATATATATTGTATGAGCCCCCATATAGCCTTATATGTACAGTATGAGCCTCCATATAGTCTAATAAATACATTATGAGCCACCAGATAGCTTCCTATATACAGTATGAATCTCCACATAGCTCCCTGTATAAAGTATGAGCCCCACAAAGCCTCTATATACAGTATAAGCCCCCACGTAGCCTCCTAAATACAGTATGAGCCTCCGCAAAGCCTTGTATATAGAGTATGAGCCCCACATGGCCTCCTATATACAGTATGAGCCCCACATAGCCTCCTAAATACAGTATGATCCCCACATAACCTCCTATATACAGTATTAGCAATACATAGCCTTTTATATACAGTATGAGCCTCCTCATAGCCCCCTGTATATATTATGAGCCCCACATAGCCTCATATATATACAGTATGAGCCCCCACATAGCCTCCTAAATACAGTATAAGCTCCCATATAGCCTCCTATATACAGTATGAGTCTCGACATAGCCCCCTGTACAGAATGAGCCCCACAAAACCTCTATATACAGTATGAGCCCCCATATAGCCTCATATATACAGTATAAGCCCCCAAATAGCCTCCTATATACAGTATGAGCGCCACCACATGGCCTCCTATATACAGTATGAGCACCCACATAGTCTCCTAAATACAGTGTGAGCCCCACATAGTTTCTAAATACAGTAGAAACCCCAAATAGTTTTCTATATACAGTATGAGCCTCCAGATAGACCACTGTATTCAGTATGAGCCACACAAAGACGCTATATATAGTATGAGCCCCACATAGCCTCCTAAATACAGTATAAGCTCCCATATAGCCTCCTATATACAGTATGAGTCTCGACATAGCCCCTGTACAGAATGAGCCCCACAAAACCTCTATATACAGTATGAGCCCCCATATAGCCTCATATATACAGTATAAGCCCCCAAATAGCCTCCTATATACAGTATGAGCGCCACCACATGGCCTCCTATATACAGTATGAGCACCCACATAGTCTCCTAAATACAGTGTGAGCCCCACATAGTTTCTAAATACAGTAGAAACCCCAAATAGTTTTCTATATACAGTATGAGCCTCCAGATAGATCACTGTATTCAGTATGAGCCACACAAAGACGCTATATATAGTATGAGCCCCACATAGCCTCATATATACAGTATGAGCCCCCACATAGCCTCCTAAATACAGTATAAGCTCCCATATAGCCTCCTATATACAGTATGAGTCTCGACATAGCCCCCTGTACAGAATGAGCCCCACAAAACCTCTATATACAGTATGAGCCCCCATATAGCCTCATATATACAGTATAAGCCCCCAAATAGCCTCCTATATACAGTATGAGCGCCACCACATGGCCTCCTATATACAGTATGAGCACCCACATAGTCTCCTAAATACAGTGTGAGCCCCACATAGTTTCTAAATACAGTAGAAACCCCAAATAGTTTTCTATATACAGTATGAGCCTCCAGATAGACCACTGTATTCAGTATGAGCCACACAAAGACGCTATATATAGTATGAGCCCCATATAGCCTTATATGTACAGTATGAGCCTCCATATAGCCTAATAAATACATTATGAGCCACCAGATAGCTTCCTATATACAGTATGAATCTCCACATAGCTCCCTGTATAAAGTATGAGCCCCACAAAGCCTCTATATACAGTATAAGCCCCCACGTAGCCTCCTAAATACAGTATGAGCCTCCGCAAAGCCTTGTATATAGAGTATGAGCCCCCACATGGCCCCCTATATACAGTATGAGCCCCCACATAGCCTCCTAAATACAGTATGATCCCCACATAACCTCCTATATACAGTATTAGCAATACATAGCCTTTTATATACAGTATGAGCCTCCTCATAGCCCCCTGTATATATTATGAGCCCCACATAGCCTCATATATACAGTATGAGCCCCCACATAGCCTCCTAAATACAGTATAAGCTCCCATATAGCCTCCTATATACAGTATGAGTCTCGACATAGCCCCCTGTACAGAATGAGCCCCACAAAACCTCTATATACAGTATGAGCCCCCATATAGCCTCATATATACAGTATAAGCCCCCAAATAGCCTCCTATATACAGTATGAGCGCCACCACATGGCCTCCTATATACAGTATGAGCACTCACATAGTCTCCTAAATACAGTGTGAGCCCCACATAGTTTCTAAATACAGTAGAAACCCCAAATAGTTTTCTATATACAGTATGAGCCTCCAGATAGACCACTGTATTCAGTATGAGCCACACAAAGACGCTATATATAGTATGAGCCCCATATAGCCTTATATGTACAGTATGAGCCTCCATATAGCCTAATAAATACATTATGAGCCACCAGATAGCTTCCTATATACAGTATGAATCTCCACATAGCTCCCTGTATAAAGTATGAGCCCCACAAATTCTCTATATACAGTATAAGCCCCCACATAGCCTCCTAAATACAGTATGAGCCTCCGCAAAGCCTCGTATATAGAGTATGAGCCCCCACATGGCCCCCTATATACAGTATGAGCCCCCACATAGCCTCCTAAATACAGTATGAGCCCCCACATAGCCTCTATATACAGTATGAGTCCTCACATAGCCCCCTATATACAGTATGTGCTCTCACATAGCTTCCTATATAAAAGCACACATCCCATACACACACACATCATCTCTCTCCTGTTCCCCTGGCGCTCTGCTCCAGTGTCAGGTCTGCTGTCTCAGTTGCACATGCTGATTGGTGGAAGAAGGAACCGGTGGCTCCATCCTCCACCAACATATTCACCAATATCTGCACAAAGCAGTGATATTGGGATGTTGCAGTGTACGGGCATGGTGCAGCCACTGTTTTCAGCCCTTCTTCGGCTGTCTCAGTTAGCGGCCCAGACTGGATCAGCCAGAGGTTATGGGCCGTAAATCCCCCCTTAAACAGACCTGGGCAAAGTGCGGTCTGCACGTCCGGCCCTTTGACTATTCCAGTCTGGGCTTCGGACCACACTTTACCCAGGTCTGTTTTAGAGGGTTTATGGTTATTAACTTTCTCCCCTAGGGCACAACATATTTGTGTGATCAATAGGCAACTTTATGGTCATCCCCTTCTCCACTCCTTTTTAGAAAATCTATCACCCATTGCTTTGACCAGCAAGTTTTGGCTTCACTTACGAATCATATGTACGAGCTAATAATGGAAGACCATTTTAAAATTTTAAATATAGAAAAATAGAAATAGAAGCTGCAGCATCTCAGTGCGGACCAATGAGGCAAAGCATGTGACTCAAAAATTAGCGCGTCAAGCCCTTACCTTCTGAAAGCCGTTCCTAAACCATTGACTCCATAGACCGATCCATCTGTGCCAACCTCCAACTTTATGAGTTTGCCATCAATCTGCTGCCATTGACTTCCTTCGCATACATCGGGGGTCACATTTTGGCGGAAAAATATATAGTTTCCTGTATTAACACCCAGCAACCGAAAGGTCCACAGCTGTAATATTTCAGGCTGCCGTCCAGCTTGGTGAATGTCACCATTGAAGCCTTGGAAGCAGTGCAACTCTGCCTCAAGCAAAATACACAATTCTGGTTGTCCACTCCACTCAGGAATATATTACCACCGGCGTCCACCTGTTTCAAGAGTCCTGAAGATATCAACAATGGAAGAAAGCAGACATTTTAGAGGTTACAAGACAGCTACCCTATATATATGTACAGCATTATTACGATTGGATGTTGCATGAGGTTGAGACTTATTGACTTGACAAAGTCGTCCAGTAACCCTATGGAGAAGGGGTTGGATCTCTTTTTTGGATCCTCATATCTTAGCCAAAGTGAATTACATGGTCAACCTATTGATTTTATTGGACGCTGTGTAATGCTTAAAGGGGTTATCCAGGACTTTGCTTATTTTTCCCTAAGGCAGGTAGTTGCTAACTACCTGCCTGTTCTGTCCAGTGCCGGCTCAAAGCCATCACAGACCACCCTTCTGGCAATTCTGCTGTTCATTTGACCCGATATTAACAGTTAGCTGCTCTTCATTTTCTGGTCTACACTAAAGATGGGGCGTCACTACCGATTTCATGCTGATAGCCAACTGGTTCCCCGCAGTTAGGCAGCTAGGAGACAGCTGTCAATCGCCATGACAGAGAAGAAGCTGCTCTGTCGACGTGACTCCACCAGAACCCATGGTCCACCCAGGACCACTCTGATCAAGCAGAAGTTGGTGCCAGGCAGGTAGTTAGTAACTACCTGCCTGTAACTACTTGGCCCGATAGGGTAAAAAAAGCAAAATTCTCGATAACCCCTTAAAATTGGAGATGATGAAGCAGAGAAAATGAGCACATATGTTGAGGTTTCCCAAGAAATTATTGCTAACTGTTGGGGTCCTAATAGGGGAAACTTTTTGATCTTGTTAAGGGACCTTTTTGACAATTAGACATTTTCCAAAGGAGAGAACCCCTTTAGGCTAGTTAGACCAACAATGAGCTGGTAACATAGATGCCTGGGTATAGGGATAGAAGGTCATAGAATCATAGACTGTTAGAGTTGGAAGGGACCTCCAGGGTCTTTGTGTCCAATCCCCTGCTCAGTGCAGGAGTCACCAAACCATCTCAGACAGGTTCCCCAAATCAATGATCCTCAACCCCAAAGCTTCAGCCTACAGGTCCCTTTTCACATAAAATTGCTGTTGACTGGAGATGCCAATTTTGCTGGGACCAGCTGATCATCTAATATGTACATGAGGCTGGTCAACTCTTCCACCAAAGACTATGTTAGGGAAAAGGCACTTTAGGTATCGTGACAAAGGACTGAACCCCGAATTTACCTGTTACAGACTTCCACTGATTGTTTTGAAATCTGAAGACAATACTGGCATTATTGACTCCCCAGACTCCGGCGGGTCCCACCGACACATGGACGAGCTGCCCGGGAACTTGTTGCCAGATGTTATTAACAAAGAAGAAGATGTTTCCATCATCATTCACACCATAAACTTGTCCAGCACCGGCATCGATCTGTTTCAGATTTCCAGGAACTCGAATACACTGAAATTCTGGAGCAAAATTAAAATAAGAAAAAATGTTAAAAAATTCTTTTGCATTACGATGTCATGATTTATTACTTTAGCCCAAATATAACACTATGGGTCAGATTTATTATTGAGGCTTTTTTTACATATTTTTTTTAATGTCATGTTCATCATTGATTTTTTTGCACCAAATTCTTCAAAATGGCTCATGCGTTTTGTGAATTTTGCACCAAATCAAAAATGCTCTTTTTGTCTAAAACCTTTTTCGTGACTTTCTAGTGCAAAAAGTTACATGTTCCGCTAAAAAGATGCAAAATATTCCATCACTCCAGGGGTAGATCGGAGTGTAAAAAATTTAGAACTTTTTTAAAAGTCATAATTGATGAATCAAAAGTTGAAAACATCTGGGAACCCCAAATTCCCCATCAACAATGGCAAATATAAAATAACAATGAAAGTGGAATAAGGCAAAAAATGAAAAATGGGCATAAACCACAAAAAAGTAGACAAAAAAGCAGAAGCAATTGGAATCTATGACGCAAGAATATAAAAAGTGCAAAAAATTTGGAGTAAAGTTTCAAAAACTCTTAATGTCTACACCCACAGATAAAACTAGGACAAGTCTACTTCTATAGGTATCACAGATGGAGGTAGATATATGATAAGAAGAAGGTCTTACTGGCATTTACAGCTGAGGCTCCTGCACAAAACAGTATCAGACCGAGGATGAAGCTCATGGTGACCAGAGATGGAGTCAGGGAATGTCCTGACCTACAAGACTCCATACTGTTTATATAAGACCACTCCTTACAGTGCAATCCCCTCACTATTGGTCAGAAGGAAAATGAAGGAGATAATGATTGTCTTTGTTATGCCTTTTCTGATTTCTAGCTTAGTGTGGCAGTACCTTAAGTAAGGTTAAAGTAAAATAGGAAAGATTATTTACCCTTGGGTGATATGTAGAGAGTCAAAAGAAACTCCCGTAATATCTCCTTTATACTGTTCGGGCGAAGATTTCCTTTCTACTCACAAGTGCGGAGAATGAGGAGTTTTAACTAAATAAAACAAAGGGCCAAAACAAGCCACAGAAAGGAAAAATAATTAAGGTTCGACTGGCCCACCAAAATAAGAGAGCTTTCACATTGCGTTCGGTGGCCCTGTCAGGTCATATGTCTGAACCCTCCATCAATGGGGCCATAATGATTCAGACAGAGTGAATGTGCGCTGATGTGCATAATTTTAGAGCGTATATGCCTACAGGAGACGGACATTCACCGCAGTCTACCACGCAGCCCGACGGGGCCACCGAACACAATGTAAAAGCACCCTAAGCGTCTAATCATACCGCATCCTTTATTTACGCACACTGCTTCCATATTTGCGCACACTGCTTCCTTTATTTGCGCACACTGCTTCTTTTATTTACGCACATTGCGTTCTTTATTTATGCACACTGTTTCCTTTATTTACACACACTGCTTCCTTTATTTACGCACACTGCTTCCTTTATTTATGCACACTGCATCCTTTATTTACGCACACTGCTTCCTTTATTTGCGCACACTGCTTCCTTTATTTACGTACACTGCATCCTTTATTTACGCACACTGCGTCCTTTATTTGCGTACACTGCTTTCTTTATTTACGCACAAAGCTTCCTTTATTTACACACACTGCTTCCTTTATTTATGCACACTGCTTCCTTTATTTGCACACACTGCTTCCTTTATTTACGCACACTGCGTCCTTTATTTACGTACACTGCTTCCTTTATTTGAGCACACTGCTTCCTTTATTTACGCACACTGCATCCTTTACTTACGCACACTGTTTCCTTTATTTACACACACTGCTTCCTTTATTTGCGCACACTACTTCCTTTATTTACGCACAGTGCTTCCTTTATTAACGCACACTATGCGTCCTTTATTTACGCACACTGCTTCCTTTATTTACACACACTGCTTCCTTTAATTACACACACTGCATCCTTTATTTACTCACACTGCATCCTTTATCGTACACTGCATCCTTTATTTACGCACACTGCGTCCTTTATTTATGTACACTGCTTCCTTTATTTACGCACACTGCTTCCTTTATTTATGCACACTGCGTCCTTTATTTATGTACACTGCAACTTTTATTTACGCACACAGCTTCCTTTATTTGCGCACACTGCTTCCTTTATGCACATTGCGTCCTTTATTTACTCACACTGCATCATTTATTTACGCACACTGCGTCCTATATTTATGCACACTGCTTCCTTTATTTACGCACACTGCTTCCTTTATTTACGCACACTGCGTCCTTTATTTGTGTACACTGCTTCCTTTATTTACGCACACTGCTTCCTTTATTTACGCACACTGCGTCCTTTATTTATGTACACTGCAACTTTTATTTATGAACACAGCTTCCTTTATTTGCTCACACTGCTTCCTTTATTTACTCACACTGCATCATTTATTTATGCACACTGCATCCTATATTTACGCACACTGCATCCTTTATTTACTCACACTGCTTCCTTTATTTACTCACGCTGCGTCTCTTATTTACGCACACTGCTTCCTTTATTTACGCACACTGCTTCCTTTATTTACTCATGCTGCGTCTCTTATTTACGCAAACTGCTTCCTTTATTTACGCACACTGCGTCCTTTATTTACGCACACTGTGTCCTTTATTTGTGTACACTGCTTTTTTTACTTACGCACACTGCTTCCTTTATTTACTCATGCTGCGTCTTTTATTTACGCACACTGCTTCCTTTACTTACACACACTGCTTCCTTTATTTGCGCACACTGCTTCCTTTATTTACGCACACTGCTTCCTTTATTTATTCACGCTGCGTCTTTTATTTACGCACACTGCATCCTTTATCTACGCACACTGCATCCTTTATTTACTCACGCTGCGTCCTTTATTTGTGTACACTGCGTCCTTTATTTACACATACTGCTTGCTTTATTTACGGACACTGCGTTCTTTATTTACGCACACTGCGTCCTTTATTTACACATACTACTTCCTTTATTTATGGACATTGCCTCCTTTATTTCCATTTATCATACAGTACTGACCAAAAGTTTGGACATACCTTCTCATTTTTCTGTATTTTCATGACTATGAAAATTGTAGAACAGAAAAATAGGAACAGCATCCAGTCCAGGTAGAAGTATGAAAAAACTTTATTCAGCCACCATAAAACACGACGTTTCGGCCATTATTAGGCCTTTATCAAGTATACAAAATAGGGCAAAATGGTGTCCTTAAATGGTGTGGAGAAGCCAATCACCATCCAGGAACCGCCCACAGTGCAAATAGACATATATAACATTTTATACAGCAATATACAATTTAAAACAGTGATCAAAGCTGAAATAGTGACATCACAAAGAAAATACTGCAAAGTACAAAAAAAGCATGAAATATTCAAGCGATTACTACATGTAAACAGTATCACAATATCTGTCTGCCAATAGATGATCTGTTCTTATACACACCCATCATAATGCTGTACCAATCATGTGCTCACTAACTGCATCGTCCTCCATGTCCAATCAGTATCTGTTCATCAGCACTTACTCAGAGCTCTCTTCCAATCGCCCACAGGAACACAGTTCAGAAGACACACTTAGCACACCCCCTTCTGTGGTAAACAAAGGCACATGTTCAGAGGTCGTCACAGCAGAACGCTGAGTGGATCATGTGACCACCAGCGTCAGCAGACATCCGACCATGTGACCGCCAGCATCATCAAAGGTCCCGTCGCATGATGACCACATCATAGACCTCCATTTAAAGAAGTCACGGCCAAAATATCACGTATCACAGGCATCATCCGACACCCGGTCACATGACTTGATATGGGCAAAAAAAAAAAAAAACGGCGCATGCGCAATGGGTTGTACCAGGGCTTCAGCTGGTCACATGACCATCAATGTCACAAAACCAACGGAACTATAATCAGAGCTGGCTAAAAGTGTATACCACACACAAACCGCAGCAGAGGAGTGCTTAATACTCTAAAGGCGAGGAGACATTGAGAACTCCCAGCAAAATACAGCCAACTACAGTGTGCAGCTTAGTAGTTTATACAGAAAAGGGGAGATTAACTAAATGTACAAAAAACATAAGTGATGTCATCATCAGGGATTATTAGGTCACCATATGCTCCGATCATTCCAGATTATATTCCTAAAAAAACAACAAACATAAATAAAATATATATCTAAAAACAAACACAGAATTCAGATGCAAGAATTACCTAGCACAAATATGTAAATTATATTCTATATTCAACCCCTTTGGTTGTAATGTCCCCAAAACGGAAATCCAACGGAGTTCCTTCTGTTTGAGCAACTTAGTCCTGTCACCACCTCTCCTGAGGGTGGAACCCCATCGATAACCCTAAATCTCAGCTGACTAACCAGGTGCCCACATTCTACAAAATGCTTAGATACTGGCAGCTCCATCATTTTCGTCCTGATAGTACTTTTGTGTTTGCTTATCCTGGCCTTGACTTCCATCGTCGTCTCACCTATGTACATGAGTCCACACGGGCACACAAGCATATAGATTACATAGCTGGATGTACAGGAATACCGTTCCTGGATCCGAAAGCGTTGACCAGTATATGAGTGCCCGAAACTATCTCCCTTAATCATATTACCACAACAAGCACAATTCAAACATGGAAAATTCCCATTCCTCGGAGGGCCCAATGTCAACTGTCTAGATATTTTTGAAGATCCAATGTCAGATTTGACTAGCCTATCTTTCAAATTACGTCCTCGCCTATATGAAAGCAATGGCTTGTGCGCAAATTCAGTTACTTCCGGTAAACCCCTATGCAATAGGCCCCAATGCTTGTTCAAGATATTCCCTATTTTACCACTAATAGGGCAAAAGGTAGAGACAAAAGGGACTCTTTTAGGGAGAACCCTAGTACGTTTTGTTCTCACATCTTCCAATGTTGTCTTCAAGGCCTTCTCCTTGAATTTTCCAAGGTCCCTTTCAGGATAACCCCTTCTAATAAATCTCTCACACATCTGTTCAAGCCTTCTATCCAAAACAGTCTCATCCTTAAATATCCTACGTACTCTCAGCATCTGGCTCCAAGGCAGAGACTCTATCATTTTTCTTGGATGATTACTATCGAAAACAAGAAGACTGTTCCTATCTGTGTCCTTTATGAACAAATCAGTGCATAACCTTCCATTATATTTATACACTAGAGTATCAAGAAATTGAATCCGGTCAAAGGAATGCGTCATGGTGAACTTCAGCTCAGGAAAAATCATGTTCAGATAACTATGGAAAGATACCAGATCATTCATGTTCCCTTCCCAAACACAAAAAATATCATCAATGTAGCGCCACCAGGCTCTGACATGGCGCCAGTGGATGGAACTGTACACATGCTGGTCCTCGAGTACCGCCATGTAGATGTTTGCAAGCATTGGGGCCTATTGCATAGGGGTTTACCGGAAGTAACTGAATTTGCGCACAAGCCATTGCTTTCATATAGGCGAGGACGTAATTTGAAAGATAGGCTAGTCAAATCTGACATTGGATCTTCAAAAATATCTAGACAGTTGACATTGGGCCCTCCGAGGAATGGGAATTTTCCATGTTTGAATTGTGCTTGTTGTGGTAATATGATTAAGGGAGATAGTTTCGGGCACTCATATACTGGTCAACGCTTTCGGATCCAGGAACGGTATTCCTGTACATCCAGCTATGTAATCTATATGCTTGTGTGCCCGTGTGGACTCATGTACATAGGTGAGACGACGATGGAAGTCAAGGCCAGGATAAGCAAACACAAAAGTACTATCAGGACGAAAATGATGGAGCTGCCAGTATCTAAGCATTTTGTAGAATGTGGGCACCTGGTTAGTCAGCTGAGATTTAGGGTTATCGATGGGGTTCCACCCCTCAGGAGAGGTGGTGACAGGACTAAGTTGCTCAGACAGAAGGAACTCCGTTGGATTTCCGTTTTGGGGACATTACAACCAAAGGGGTTGAATATAGAATATAATTTACATATTTGTGCTAGGTAATTCTTGCATCTGAATTCTGTGTTTGTTTTTAGATATATATTTTATTTATGTTTGTTGTTTTTTTAGGAATATAATCTGGAATGATCGGAGCATATGGTGACCTAATAATCCCTGATGATGACATCACTTATGTTTTTTGTACATTTAGTTAATCTCCCCTTTTCTGTATAAACTACTAAGCTGCACACTGTAGTTGGCTGTATTTTGCTGGGAGTTCTCAATGTCTCCTCGCCTTTAGAGTATTAAGCACTCCTCTGCTGCGGTTTGTGTGTGGTATACACTTTTAGCCAGCTCTGATTATAGTTCCGTTGGTTTTGTGACATTGATGGTCATGTGACCAGCTGAAGCCCTGGTACAACCCATTGCGCATGCGCCGTTTTTTTTTTTTTTTGCCCATATCAAGTCATGTGACCGGGTGTCGGATGATGCCTGTGATCACGTGATATTTTGGCCGTGACTTCTTTAAATGGAGGTCTATGATGTGGTCATCATGCGACGGGACCTTTGATGATGCTGGCGGTCACATGGTCGGATGTCTGCTGACGCTGGTGGTCACATGATCCACTCAGCGTTCTGCTGTGACGACCTCTGAACATGTGCCTTTGTTTACCACAGAAGGGGGTGTGCTAAGTGTGTCTTCTGAACTGTGTTCCTGTGGGCGATTGGAAGAGAGCTCTGAGTAAGTGCTGATGAACAGATACTGATTGGACATGGAGGACGATGCAGTTAGTGAGCACATGATTGGTACAGCATTATGATGGGTGTGTATAAGAACAGATCATCTATTGGCAGACAGATATTGTGATACTGTTTACATGTAGTAATCGCTTGAATATTTCATGCTTTTTTTGTACTTTGCAGTATTTTCTTTGTGATGTCACTATTTCAGCTTTGATCACTGTTTTAAATTGTATATTGCTGTATAAAATGTTATATATGTCTATTTGCACTGTGGGCGGTTCCTGGATGGTGATTGGCTTCTCCACACCATTTAAGGACACCATTTTGCCCTATTTTGTATACTTGATAAAGGCCTAATAATGGCCGAAACGTCGTGTTTTATGGTGGCTGAATAAAGTTTTTTCATACTTCTACCTGGACTGGATGCTGTTCCTATTTTTCTGTTGGACTTTGTTCGTTTGGATCCCCGAACGTCTGAACGTGCATCCTTGATAACTCCCGAGTGCTGTCAGCTGCTTGCATATTTATGAAAATTGTAGAATCACACTGAAGGCATCAAATCTATGAATTAACACATGTGGAATTATACATTACACTTTACAAAAAAGTGTGAAACAACTGAAAATATGTCTTATATTCTAGGTTCTTCAAAGTAGCCACCTTTTGCTTTGATTACTGCTTTGCACGCAGAAAAGGTGAACGGATGGACTGGTTCCCACCGTGAAGCATGGAGGAGGTGGTGTGATGGTGTGGGGGTGCTTTGCTGGTGACACTGTTGGGGATTTATTCAAAATTGAAGGCATACTGAACCAGCATGGCTACCACAGAATCTTGCAGCAGCATGCTATTCCATCTGGTTTGCGTTTAGTTGGACCATCATTTATTTTTCAACAGGACAATGACCCCAAACACACCTCCAGACTGTGTAAGGGCTATTTGACCAAGAAGGAGAGTATTGGGGTGCTACGCCAGATGACCTGGCCTCCACAGTCACCAGACCTGAACCCAATCGAGATGGTTTGGGGTGAGCTGGACCGCTCACCGCTTCAATTTTGAAAAAATCCCCAACAGTGTCACCAGCAAAGCACCCCCACACCATCACACCACCTCCTCCATGCTTCACGGTGGGAACTAGGCATGTAGAGTCCATCCGTTCACCTTTTCTGCGTGCAAAGCAGTAATCAAAGCAAAAGGTGGCTACTTTGAAGAACCTAGAATATAAGACATATTTTTAGTTGTTTCACACTTTTTTGTAAAGTGTAATGCATAATTCCACATGTGTTAAGTCATAGTTTTGATGCCTTCAGTGTAATTCTACAATTTTCATAGTCAGGAAAATACAGAAATATCTTTGAATGAGAAGGTGTGTCCAAACTTTTGGTCTGTACTGTACGTACAGGCCAGGTAAAGCTACAGTGCCTTGTGAAAGTATTCGGCTCCCTGGAACTTTTCAACCTTTTCCCACATATCATGCTTCTAACATAAAAGGTACCAAATGTAAATTTTGGTGAAAAATCAACAACAAGTGGGACTCAATTGTGAAGTTGAATGAAATTTATTGGTTACCGTATATACTCATGTATAAGCCGACCCGTGTATAAGCCGACCCCCTAATTTTGCCACAAAAAACTGGGAAAACTTATTGACTCGCGTATAAGCCTAGGGTGAAAAATGATTATGCCCCCATATGATGCTCCACAGATTATGCCCCCATATGCTGCACAGATTATAGAATCATAGAATGGTAGAGTTGGAAGGGACCTCCTGGGCCCCTATATGCTCCAGATTATGCCCCCATATGCTCCAGATTATGCCCAATATGCTTCAGAGATTATGCCCCCATATGCTCCAGATTATGCCCCCATATATTCCACAGATTATGCCCCCGTATGATCCACAGATTATGCCCCCATATGTTCCACAGATTATGCCCCCATATGCTGCACAGATTATGCCCCTATATGCTCCAGATTATGCCCCATATGCTCCAGATTATGCCCCCATATGCTTCAGAGATTATGCCCCCATATATTCCACAGATTATGCCCCGTATGATCCAGATTATGCCCCCATATATTCCACAGATTATGCCCCCGTATGATCCACAGATTATGCCCCCATATGCTCCAGATTATGCCCCATATGTTCCACAGCTTATGCCCCCATATACTCCATATTATGCCCCCATATGTTCCACAGCTTATGCCCCCATATGCTCCAGATTATGCCCCCATATGTTCCACAGCTTATGCCCCCATATGCTCCATATTATGCCCCATATGCTCCAGATTATGCCCCCATATGTTCCACAGCTTATGCCCCCATATGCTCCATATTATGCCCCCATATGTTCCACAGCTTATGCCCCCATATGCTCCATATTATGCCCCAATATGCTCCATATTTTGCCCCCATATGCTCCAGATTATGCCCCCATATGTTCCACAGCTTATGCCCCCATATGCTCCATATTATGCCACCATATGCTCCATATTATGCCCCCATATGTTCCACAGCTTATGCCCCCATATGTTCCAGATATGCCCCATATGCTGCTGCTGCTGCAAAAAAAAAGACATACTCACCTCTCGTCGCTGGGGGCCAGGTGCCGGGGTCCTGAGCAGGCGGGGACACCGGCGTGCTATGGGGGACAGGTGCCGGCGTC
The DNA here is from genome assembly GCA_033576555.1 of Oophaga sylvatica. NCBI lineage: Eukaryota > Metazoa > Chordata > Amphibia > Anura > Dendrobatidae > Oophaga > Oophaga sylvatica. The sequence continues at coordinate 433,047,842 of JARQOD010000003.1, read as the reverse complement.
ACTGCTCGCTCAGGACCCCGGCACCTGAGATATTTACCTGACCTCTCTGCACCGCAGCGCTGCGTCCTCTTCCGGGTCCTCGGCAGTGAATGATCTGGCAGGGGGCGCGGCGCTCACTAATGACGTCATCGCGCCCTCTGCTGATCATTCACAGCCAGAGGAGTCAGACGAGGACGCAGCACAGCGGTGGAGAGAAGACAGGTAAATATAGCATATACTCACCCCTCCGCCGCGCGTCCCTGCAGCCTCTCCTCTTCTCCCGGCGATCTCTGCAGCGCTTCCTTCCTACAGCGGTCACGTGGTACCGCTCATTAAAGTCATGAATATGTGCATATTCATGACTTTAATGAGCGGTGCCATGTGACCGCTGCAGGAAGGAGCCGGAGATCGTGGGAGAAGCAGGGGGGCTGCAGAGACCGCGGCGGAGAGGTGAGTATAAGGCTACTTTCACACATCAGGCTTTTTGAATCAGGCACGGTCAGGCGTCGCGCCGGAGCGCCGGATGCGGCAATGAAATAAAAAACCTGATACGCCGGATCCATTTTTCTGCCTGATCAGTTTATCGGATCAGGCAGAAAACCGGATCCGGCGCATCAGTTTCATCCGGTTTTTTGACGGATTCTGACGGATCCGTTTTCCAATCACGCCCCTTTCATTTCAAAATCTGATTGGCTATTGTAAATCCTATATATACAGTGTTCCTACAGAACATCTTTGACAGGTTGTAGAGGAGCATTTTTGAGAGAAGAGCAAGTGACTGATGAAGATGGAGGCGATTATTGGTAATATTTTCCGGAATCTCGTGGATTTCACAGCGGAGGCGAATCGCTTGTGTTTTATCGTTATGGAGAAGGAGGAAGGATCGAGCAGCGCCTAAAGCGTCAGCGACAGCGCCGCCGTCGGATGTGGATACACCCCATCACGGCACAGCGACTAACCCGTGGAGTCTATTCAACACTCAATATGGAGTTAAGAGAGAATCCACATAAATTTTTTTCTTATCTTCGTATGAAGAAGGCAACCTTTGACATGTTGGTGGAGAGGATTGAAGACAAGATCAGGAGATGTGACACGTATTGCGGTATTCGATTTCTCCGTCGGAGCGTCTCATGGTGACAATAAGGTAAGCTATTACTTTTGAATGTGTTTGCTTGCACACAGTTGTATTGTTGTTTCGTATTCTAGGACTAAAAGGCAACAGAAGGATTACTACCAGTGCAATAAAAATGGTCAAAAACTTGTGTGTGCTATTTCATTCAATTGCATATTTTTGTGTATCTTTGTGGGAAATGTTTAATACAATGTGGTTATTGTTATATTTTTTTTTTTCAAACTTTTATGCTATGTGGGTAGTGCCATGTTCTGTTTTTGCGTACTTTTAATAGTTTGTGGGTAGTGCCATCTTCTTTTTTGGCGTAATGAAATACATGTGGCTATTGCTCTATTCTGTTTTGGCGTACTTTTATAGTTGGTGTGTAGTGCTGTGTTCTTTTTAGGGATACTTGTAAATGTTGTCATTATTGTTTTATACTATGTGGGTAGTGATATATTCTGTCTTTTCACTTTTAAAATTTTTATACCTGAGATCTGAGCATTGATAGTGTATTTTTTTTTTTTTTAGATTCCTTGCAAGTGGAGAATCACTCTCTTCACTCCATTTCCAATTTCGTTTGGGAATCTCAACCATATCGGGCATAATAAAGCACACCTGCCGTGCACTCTGGGACTGTTTGGTCTCGGAATATATGCCTGAACTGACCACACAGCGGTGGATGGAAATAGCTGATAAATTCGAAAAGATATGCCAATTTCCAAATTGTCTTGGAGCGATAGATGGCAAACATGTCAGAATTGTGAAGCCATCAGGAAGTGGATCACAATATTTTAACTATAAAAAATATTTCTCCGTTGTGTTGATGGCCATCGCCGATGCCGAATATAGGTTCATTGCAGTTGACATAGGGTCATATGGTCGATCTAACGATTCTCAAGTATTCAAAATTTCAGCAATGGGCCGTCGACTGTATGGCAACACATTCAATTTCCCAGCCCCTAGGCCGCTGCCTCAAACCACAGGCCCACCTATGCCATATGTGTGTGTTGGTGATGAGGCTTTCCAGCTATCAGAACATTTACTGAAACCATATGCCAGCAGAGGACTGAACCATACAAAACGTATTTTCAATTACCGGCTCACTAGAGCCCGAAGAATGGTGGAGTGTACATTTGGAATACTTACTGCAAAGTGGAGGGTGCTAATGACAGCCATCAATTTGAAAACGGAAACTGTTGACGAAGTAATAAAAGCTTGTGTGGTACTCCACAATGTTGTGATCTCAAAAGAACAATTGACCATTGAGGACCACCATCAACAAACAAGTTTACATGATTACCATAATAATACTAATAGAAGTTCTGTTGCTGTTTCTAGGATGAGGGACAGATTTGCCCAGTACTTTATTTCAGCCGAAGGACAGGTAGACTGGCAGGATGACCGTGTGTGATCAATTGTTATGTTTGTACCTAAATGTAATGTTTCTGTCTTTACCATTGGTACTGTTATTAATGTTTAATACACATGTAACCTTACATAATCTGTAACATTATAAAGAAATGAGAGACAAAAAATTGAATCAACCAATTCAAAATTTATTAAACCAATATTTTTAAACGTTTGTAAATGTTAAATTTCAAAATATCTTTGATAAAAAAATTTTGTCATTCAAAGACTGTTTTTTTTTTTACAAAAAACATTTGTACATAACATTATAATGATGTGTAGTGTGTGGTGGACATACTATTGGAGGGGCTGCGGGACAATTCGACCGTGGGAGTGTGTAGAGAGGACTGTGATGCTGGTGGGGAAGGAACAGTAAGAGGTGAAGGGGTGGAAAGGGTTAAAGAATGGGAAGACAAGTTGGAGACTGATTCGGTGATGGGTGGTGGAGTGCAGGGTGGGGCAGGTACTGGAGGAGCAACTGACATGGTAGGGAATTGGTAGGGGGAAGGAGATTGGTAAGAGGTGGGAGTGTGGTACGGGGTAGGTTGTTGGTACGGGGTAGGTGGCTGGTACTGGGGAGGTTGTTGGTACTGAATAGGTGACAGGAGTTGTTGAGGGGACTGGAGTTGGTAATGTGGCTCAAGTTGGTGAGGTGGCTGAAGTTGGGAAGGTGGCTGAAGTTGGGAAGGTGGCTGAAGTTGGGAAGGTGGCTGAAGTTGGGAAGGTGGCTGAAGTTGGGAAGGTGGCTGAAGTTGGGAAGGTGGCTGGTACTGGGAAGGTGGCTGAAGTTGGGAAGGTGGCTGGTACTGGGAAGGTTGGTGATAGTGGGGAGGTTGCTGGAACTGTGGAGGTGGCTGATAATGAATAAGAGGGGGAGGAGGCACGCTCACTGTAGGGGGTGGAGGTGGAGGAACAACTGGGGTGGATGGAGGAGGATGGGAGACAACCTGCACTAGAGCAGCGTGGCACGTGTGCATCACAAACATCTGCTGGTCAGCAGATAGAGGATCTATGCGCTCCGCAACCGACCGAAAAAAACTGTGGTTCGGGGATCCTCTTACCTCAGAACGCACACTTTCCAGAAGTGTCTTCACCTCACCAACTAGTGAGGTTATCTGATTAACGCCTGCGGTAACTTGCTCAGATAGCAACTTAAGGCAGTTCTGGAAAGATGCGTTAATGTGTAATAACTCGGGCGCATAGTTACTTTCCTGACCCCTCTGCCGTTGCCGCCCAGTAGCCGCAGATGTACTAGAGGTGGCAGGGGCAGAAGGGTGGGGCAAAGGAAAATCTATCTGTTGACCAGCAGATTCATGTAATGCACTCGGCCACGCTGCTGCAGCGCTGGTTGAGGGGAAAGAGGGCTCACGTGTGGGTGCACATGGGTCGGGGCGGTCAATCTGTCCCTCGGTGCCGGTCTCCTCAGGGATCGCCTCAGAAGAGCCCAACTCTGTGGGCGCCCGAGTGCTGCTCACCGTGCTGTGGAATAAAGAGAAAAGATACAATTAATAAACTGTATTTAAATGGCCCTGGCTGTGAAAAAAAATTTTAGACATACATGTAATTTTTAATATTTACCTTCTGGTGACCATTGTTTCACGCAGGAACGCCAGAGCTCTTGCATACTTATATTTACTCTGGCGTCCTGAAGAACCACTCGGGGCCCGCATTTCTTTGTTGAACTCTTTCTTGAAGCGATCCCTGATAGACCGCCACCGCTTCACAATTCTCTCCCTTGAAACGAGATAGCACAAATGGTTATTATTTCATACATACATGTTTTCAAAACAACAGTCCTCATGTCAACCATGGGTCATGTTTTCAGTATTTACATAGTGTTGGACCTAAGGAAATCCAGAAAACATGACCTCTTGTGGTTCAAGAGGACTGGAGTTGTGGAAACACAGGTTTAAATCCAGCATCCCTACTGAACTGTATATACTTACGCATTTTAGACTGTGACCGAGCTTCGAGGTCCTCCCAGTATCCAACAAGTAGGGAACAAACTTCATCCCAGAGCCGACGTGTCACTATCTGATCAGAATGGCGGCGGTCCCCCATGTTCCACAGCGGCTCCCGCTCTCTAATCAGATCTATCAATAGATCGATGTCGATCCCCTCCTCTCCGTCTGAGTCGGGAACACGCTGTGAAGCCTTTAAAAAAAATGTGAATAAAAAATTTTAATTAATAAAATTATTAAAAACATTTTTTTAAAACTAAAAAAAAAAAAAATTATACTTACAGATGGAAGACCGCCGCGTTCTTCATGTCAACTCTGGGAGGCACTGGTTTGACCTCTTGAAGCCACAGGTGCGGAAGACTGCCCAAAAAAAAAAAATATTAATTTTTATTTCCTTTTTTTTTTTTATTTTTTAGGATGTGTTGTGTAGTGAGATGTTGTGTTGTAATGATGGATGCAGGAAACTTACGAATTGCGAGCCCACTCCGGGTATCTGTCCACCACGTCCTTCTTCTGGGAGGTCCTCTGGTTCAGATTCCTGTATTGAAAAAAAAAGAAAAGGAAAATAATAAAAAAAAATTCACCAAATGATTTTGGAAAAATATTTGGTTCAAAATTACCGTTAAACGCTGCCGATGAGTGAGAGGGCTCCCAGAAGAACTACTGTCCTGCCGGCTGTACTCCATTCCTATCAGAGATGGTCGTCTGTTGTGCATTAAAGAGGAAAATAAAACAAAATAATAAATAGCCACAATCATGCTCCGTGCTGAAAGAAAAAAAATCTTGGTTTCGGTTATTTGGTATGTGATATTTACCGTCTTCTGGATGGCGCCTGCTCCTCTTCTTCCTCTGCCTCTGGTTGTGGTGGTGGTGTGTCACAGACCGTGGCCTCCTATGCTGTACTCTGCAGTGTAACAAAAGTAACAAAAAGGAGAAAAAAAAAATGGCTCAAAACAGGGACCGGTATGAAAGACAAAAGTTCTGTTTGCGGTTATTTGTTATGTGATATTTACCGTCTCCTGGATGGCGCCTGCTCCTCTTCTTCCTCTGCCTCTGGTTGTGGTGGTGGTGGTGTCACAGACCGCGGCCTCCTATGCTGTACTCTGCAGTGTAACAAAAGTAACAAAAAGGAGAAAAAAAAAATGGCTCAAAACAGGGACCGGTATGAAAGACAAAAGTTCTGTTTGCGGTTATTTGTTTTGAGATATTTACCGTCTAATTGATGGCGCCTGTTCTTCAGCCTCCTGTTGTGGTGGTGATGGTGTGGCTCTACGTGGCCTACGATGCTTTCCTCTGCATTTTTACCAAAACAAACAAAAATAATAAAAAAAATTTAAAACCATGTACCACTATGAAAGTCAAAAGTTCTGTTTGCGGTTATTGTGTTTGTTATATTTACCGTCTGCTAGATGTGGCCCGGTCACGCTGCTGTCCTCCATCTCTTCTATTTTGTGCTGATGCAGTCGCAGCCTGCTGCCTCTGATGTCCTCTGCTGTGGAAAAAATACAATTCAATTTAATACATGGACACAATCATCATATACATGATACATTGAGCTAATCAAAGCATGATTAATTAGGATATTTTCACTGCATAGCACAACCCTCATAGCATACAGCAATAACAACATAATAGAGAAAATAGGCAATACTGTATAGATAAATAACCATAATATAGAAGTATGTCAAAACAGTATATACCAAAACACAACTAGTATACATCAATTCAAAAAGGATATATCTTTTGGCACATTGTATACTACTGTGCCAACCTAGTATATATCAATACCCCAATTGTATACAAGTACCCCAAAACTCAATATTGCAAAACCAACATTTATTTAAGTACTAGCCACATACATTATAATACCCACATTGCATTAAACATTACCCACAAAGATACACAAAAATATGCAATTGAATGAAATAAGCACACACAAGTTTTTGACCAATTTTTATTGCACTGCTGGTAGTAATCCCTATGTTAACTTTTATTACTAGAAAAAAAAAATGCAGACAAGCAAGCTAATTTATGTATGCAAATAAATAACATAGCAGTACCATCAAATTCAGAAAGTATAAAAAAGCAAAAATAGAAAAACACACGTTTATTTAAGCAAAAGCCACATAGCATATAAGTAATGAAAATAATAATATAACAATACCCACATTGCATTAAATATTACCCACCAATATACACAAAAATATGCAATTAAATTAAATAAGTACACACACAAGTTTTTGACCAATTTTTATTGCACTGCTGGTAGTAATCCCTATGTTGCCTTTAAAGTCCTAGAATAAAAATCAACAATACAACTGTGTGCAAGCAAGCTCATAAGTACGGCAAAATAAAAATTTGCACTACTCACAAATTATTCAAGTATATTAAAAACCATCATACAGCAATACCAACAATGTATTAAAGTACGCCAAACCAGAATAGAGCTATGCCAACAATGTATATAAAAAAAAACAAACCAGAAAAGAGCAATGCCAACAATGTATTGAAAAATAATCCAAAACAAACAAGACTAATATCCACATTGTATTGAACACAACCAATGCAAACACATAAAATACACGCTATAGTATCATGGGGTGATATTTACCCTCTGCCATTTTCTACGGTCTCCTCCGCTCCCACATCTTGGTGGTCCCCAGAATCCATATTGATGCGGTTTGAAATGTGGAGACGTGGCTCTCTTGCTTGCTTCTGTGGCTCTCTTGCTTCGGTGGCTCTCAAGCTTCTTGTAATGCATGTGGCACAGTGTCCCACAGGTGTGGTCTATATATATGTTTGCTTCTGTCTAGACCCAATTAACATTCCCAGACAAAAAAACAGGATCAGGCCACCGGATCCGGTTTCTGACGGATGCGGCGCAATGCGGCGCTCATAGACTTTCATTGTACACAAACGCCGGAAGCGCCGGATCCGGCGCTTCCGGCTTTTTGGCCGGAGAAAAAAAACGTTACAAAATGCGTCTTTTCTAGACGCCGGAAACAAACCAGACACCGCATCCGGAGGACAGCGGACAGAACGCAGGTATATGCGGCGCAATCCGGCGCTATATCTTTTCAATGTTATACCCACCGGATCCGGCGTGTCCGTTCGCCGCATACGGTGTTCAAAAAAAAGGCCGGATGGCGCCTGATTCAAAAAGCCTGATGTGTGAAAGAGGCCTAATCCGACACCCCCGCTCCCCCTCCCCCGCCGACCCCCGTATATGACCCGCGTATAAGCCGAGAGGGGGACTTTCAGCCCTAAAAAATGGGCTGAAAATCTCGGCTTATACACGAGTATATACGGTATTTTAAATTTTTGTGGGAATATAAAAACTGAAAAGTGGTGGTTTAATATTATTTGGCCCCTTTACTTTCAGTGCAGCAAACTCACTCCAGAAGTTCATTTTGGATCTCTGAATGATCCAATGTTGTCCTAAATGACTAATGATGATAAATATAATCCACCTGTGTGTAATCAAGTCTCCGTATAAATGCACCCGCTCTGTGATAGTCTCAGGGTTCTGTTTGAAGCACAGAGAGCATCATGGAACACAACAGGCAGGTCCATGCTACTGTTGTGGAGAAGTTTAAAGCTGGATTTGGATATAAAATGATTTCCAAAACTTTAAACATCCCAAGGACCACTGTGCAAGCGATCATATTGAATAGAAGGAGAATCATACCACTGCAAATCTACCAAGTCCCGGCTGTCCCTCTAAACTTTCATCTCAAACAAGGAGAAGACTGATCAGAGATGCAGCCAAGAGGCCCATGATCACTCTGGATGAACTGCAGAGATCTACAGCTAAGGTGGGACAGTCTGTCCATAGGACAACAATCAGTCGTACACTGCACAAATCTGGCCTTTAGGGTCCCGTTACATATAGCGACTCACCAGCGATCCCGACAACGATATGCACTTGTCAGGATCGCTGGTGTATCGCTACATGATCGCTGCTGAGCTGCCAAACAGGCAGCTCAGGCATCGATCAGGACAGCGACTATGCCGGTAAGAAGCGACGCACGTCGCTTAGTTACCCGCTGTGTACCTTAGATACCAGCGCGCTTGTGCAGGGAGCTGGTAACCAAGGTACACATCGGGTTTCTAGGCACCGTGTAAAAGGGCCTTTATGGAAGAGTGGCAAGAAGAAAGCCATTTCTCAAAGATATCCATAAAAAGTGTTGTTTAAAGTTTGCAACAAGCCACCTGGGAGACACATCAAACATGTGGAAGAAGGTGCTCTGGTCAGATGAAACCAAAATCGAACTTTTTGGCAACAATGCCAAATGATATGTTTGGCATAAAGGCAACACAGCTCATCACCCTGAACACACCATCCCCACTGTCAAACATGGTAGTGGCAGCATCATGGTGTGGGCCTGCTTTTCTTCAGCAGGGACAGGGAAGATGGTTAAAATTGATGGGAAGATGGATGGAGCCAAATACAGGACCATTCTTGAAGAAAACCTATTGGAGTCTGCAAAAGACCTGAGACTGGGACGGAGATTTCTCTTCCAACAAGACAATGATCCCAAACATAAAGCAAAATCTACAATGGAATGGTTCACAAATAAACGTATCCAGGTGTTAGAATGGCCAAGTCAAAGTCCAGACCTGAATCCAATCGAGAATCTGTGGAAAGAGCTGAAAACTGCTGTTCACAAACGATCTCCATCCAACCTCACTGAGCTCGAGCTGTTTGCCAAGGAAGAATGGGAAGAATTTCAGTCTCTCGATGTAGAAAACTGATAGAGACATACCCCAAGTGACTTGCAGCTGTAATCGCAGCAAAGGTGGCGCAACAAAGCATTAAGTTAAGGGGGCCGAATAATATTGCACGCCCCACTTTTCAGTTTTTGTATTCCCACAAAAATTTAAAATAACCAATACATTTCGTTCAACTTCACAATTGTGTCCCACTTGTTGTTGATTCTTCACCAAAAATTTACAATTGGTATCCTTATGTTTGGTGTACAATAATAAATAATATTGTGGTACCGTGTTAGCCAGAAAAATCGATGTGAATACTTTTCCATCCAATTATGTTTGAAGCACGATATGTGGGAAAAGGTTGAAAAGTTCCAGGGAGCTGAATACTTTCGCAAGGCACTGTATGTTTACATATCCAGTAATCATCTGTCGAAATGGATTAAGCAGCATTGAAGTCTATGAAAGAACGGATCAGTTAAATAGCCCTCCTTTTTCTTCCTTTTTTTTTGCTTACTAGAGGTGGAAAAATAAATATTTAATAAAAAACTTGAAACTGATCTAGTAAGGCCATGTCAACATGTCCAGTAATCATCAGTTATAATGGATCCAGAAGAATGCGTTAACAAAAATGTCGTAGAGACACAACTTTTTTTGTCGGGCTAAAAAAATGATTTCAACTGGATCCGTTTTTTTTAACAACGAAGTCTATGGAAAATTAATTCATTAAGAAGCCATCAGTTGTTCCTTGATTTGAGATCCGTTTTTTGCTTACTGGATCAGTTTCAAATGGAACAAAACAATGGCTAATTAACGAATCTGTTTTCCATAGACTTCAATAATAAAAAAAAAAAAACGGATCCAGCTGAAATCACTTCTTTTTTTAGCGGACAAAAAATGTGTGCCTGCGCAACATTTTTGTCAATGGATTGCTGCTGGACCCATTCCAATGGTTGATTACTGGACATGTGAATGTAGTCTAAATGGATCCATATAGCCCACATTTACTAGATGGAGGCCATTGGGTCTTTCTTTTTGGCTGTTTGGCAAAGTGCACTTATTCATTCTGTGACAACTAATAAAAGAAGTATACAGTAGATTGGATTCCTATAATGGATGCCACAGTATGGTACATCTAGAGCTTTCCAAGTGAATAGAAGGCGACGGCTGTGTCTTCCTGACATGTTGCGATGACAGCCATGAGCGTAACAATGGCCTCCAGGCCCTATACTGTATGTATTGAAGTCTTGTGTGCCCTTCCAGAAGGCCTAGCCTTTGTCACCTGGCTACTTATGTATAAAATAAAACCAGGTTCCTATATAGAGAGAGAGAGAGAGAAATGGCCAACTTTAAATTGTTCCAGAAAATGAAGTATGTCTCCCAAAAAATGTTTGCAATTACACATGTAACAGGTGTGGGCAATATGACAATCACATCTGAAACCAGATAAAAAGGGGATACATTGACTCAATGTTTGCAATGTGTGTCTGTGTGTGCTACACTAAGCATGGAGAACAGAAAGAGGAGAAGAGAACTGTCTGAGGACTTGAGAACCAAAATTGTTGAAAAATATCAACAGTCTCAAGGTAACAGGTCCATCTGCAGAGATCTTGGTGTTCCTTTGCCCACAGTGCGCAACATAATCAAGAAGTTTACAACCCATGGCACTGTAGCTAGTCTCCCTGAATGTGGACAGCTGAGAAGAATTGTTGAAAGGTTGCAACACAGAATTGTCCGGGATGGTAGACAAACAGCCCCAATCAAGTGCCAAAGAAATTCAAAAAGAAATTCAAGCTGTCCTCAAGGCTTAGGGTGCATCAGTGTCAGTGTGAACTATCCTTCCACATGTGAATTAAATGAAACGCTATAGCAGGAAACACAGGAGGACCCCACTGGTGAAAGAGACATTAAAAAGCTAGACTGCAGTTTGTCAAATTGTACGCGAGTAAGCCAAAATCCTTCTGGGAAAGCATCTTGTGGACAGATGAGACAAAGATAGAGCTTTTGGTAAAGCGCATCATTCTACGGTTTACTGAATAAGAAAAGAACACACTACCTACAGTCAAATATGACGGAGGGTCAAAGATGTTTTGAAGTTGTTTTGCTGTACTGGGGGTCTTGATTGTATACAAGGCATCATGAAATCTGAGGATTATCAACAGATTTTGGGTCGCAATGTAGTGCACAGTGTCAGAAAGCTGGGTTTGTGTCCTGGGCCATGGGTCTTCCAGCAGTACAATGACCACAAACATACATCAAGAAGAAAAAGCGCTGGAGAGTTCTGAAGTGGCAGAAATGAGTACAAATCTAAATTCCATTGACACCTGTGGAAAGATCTTAAAATTGCTGCTGGGAGAAGGCGCCTTCAGCTATGAGACCTGGAGAAGTTTACAAAAGAAGAGTGGTCCAAAATTCCAGTTGTGAGGTGTAAGAAGCTTGTGGATGGTTATAGGAAGCTATTGGTTGCAGATATTTATTCCACAGGGTGCAACCAAATTTTAAGTTGAGGGTGCCAACAATTTTGTCCAGACCATTTTTGGGGTTTTGTGTGAAATTATGTCCAATTTGCCTTTTTTCCCTGTTTTTATTTGTGTTGTTCCAGTACACACAAAGGATATAAACATATGTATAACAAAACGTGTAATTGTAATAATTTTCTTGGAGGAAGACTTCATTATTTGGAACAATTTTAAGGGTGCCAACACTTTCGGCCATGATTGTATATATATTATCATCTTATCATCTATAAGATTTACCTGCCTCCTCAAAACTTGACTATATCAATGGGTTTTGTGTTGTATTAAGTTTAATCATTAAGACATTATGGGGATTTGCATCTATGAGAGGTTCAGGAATGCAGTTTCGGAGACTCCGAAGTGTCTGCGGGAGTCGGGGATCTATCAGTTCTCCTTTGTGTTCAGTACATGATTACCACTGATGGTTATCTCAAAGCTTCACAAACTTTTATCTGGCATCTTGGCCCTCCAAATTCTCAGGTATCCCGCCTCATGCTTTGTTCATTTGTTTGGATCCAAAGCTTCACAAACTTTTATCTGGCATCTTGGCCCTCCAAATTCTCAGGTATCCGGCTTTGTTCACATGTTTAGATCCATTTTGGGATGACAGAAACGGTAATAAAATGATCCAGTATGGGATCTATTCACTTGAATGGGGACGGAAATATCCTAAAATGTCTTCTATAATTGAAAAAATGGAGTTTGCGCAACTATTTTGTAACTGTAGCCATTTTTTTTAACATTGAAGTCTATGGGAGATGGATCATAATGGACGGTCACCGGCTACATCATCCATTAATGGATCCTTTTTCTTAAGACCTGCACGTGACCAGAATACAAGATGGATTCAGAATCTCCTCTAGTAAGAACGGATCCTTCACAAACAGAAGAAAAACTGATGCAAAATAGAAACTGGATTTACGGTCTTGAAGTAAAAAGAAAAAACAGATTAAAAATGGCCGTTCTATATTCATTTGTAATGGATGACATTTTGCTGCCGGAGTCTGTTTTGGGGCATGTGTGTGGTGCCCCTGAGGGTCCAGTCACCACAGAGGTACTGCTCCTCATCCAGAGGTGTGGTATCTCACTCTCAGGTAAGGAGGGAGCACTACCCAGGACTCTAAAGGTACTGCCACACTAAGCTATCCCGCTAGCGATCTCGTTAGCGTTGCATACTAATGAGATCGCTAGCGGGATTGTTTCTATATCGCTAAATGCGGCCACATTTAGCGATATAGTTAACGACGCTATCGCCGTTAGCGATCTTCTTAACGACTTTAGCGGTACAAAAGTACCGCTAAATCGCTAGGAAAAGGTGCCACACAGCGATAAGATACTTACCCAGCGGGAGCGCCAGCGATGAAATAGGGTCCGGAACGATTCCAGCGACGAGCGAGATCACAGCAGGAAGCTCGTCGCTGGAAGCTGCCGCACTGAACAATATCGCTAACGGGATCGCTAAATAGTGACGTTTTTTAGCGATCCCGTTAGCGATATTGTTTAGTGTGGCATACCCTTAACACTCGCACACAACACACACTAGTTCAGTCAGGGCACTACACTCACTACCAACACCACTTTTAACCCCTTCCCGAACTGTGACACAGCGTATGTGTCATGAAAGGATCGTGTTCCTGCGGGTTGGGTGACCAGGGTCACTGAAAGGTCACCTGACCCGCAGGCAAAAGACCCTTTGTGCTTCACCACAGGGGGGTTGGCTTAACTCCCACGTGGCTATGATCTCTCTGATTGGCTGTTAAAAGTGAAACAACCAATCAGAGCAATCTGTAATATTTCACCAATGAAATTTGGTGAAATATTGCAATCCAGCCATGGCCGATGCTGCAATAGCATTGGCCATGGCTGGAGACCGAGATCCGACCCCCCCACACCTGAGTCATGGTGGCGATCAGTCACAGCCGTCACTAAATGCTCCCCTCCTCCTTGCCTCTGCTGCCTCCACCTTCCGATCCCCCCTTACCTCCCGGCCCCCCTACTCACCTCTCCCGGTCCTCCGATGTCCCTGGATCCGTCCCAGCGTCCGTCCGGGATGTTTCATGGGCGCCGCCATCTTGCAAAATGGCGGGCGCATGCACAGTGCGCCCGCCGGCCGGCGCATATGCATTGTGCCCTCCAGAGTCCAGAAATTTATTTCGATCACTGTGATAAACTCTCACAGTGATCAAAATAAAAAAAAAAGGAAATAAACGCCCCATTTATCACCCCCATAGGTAGGGACAAAATAAAAAAAAATATATATATATATTTTTTATCTTTTTATTAGGGTTAGGGTTATGATTATAAGGCTGTGTTCATATTGCGTTATGGCAGTCCGTTAGACGGACTATGTTACACCGCGGTGTAACGCAGTCCGTTAACGCTGCCATTCACCCCCATTTGCGGGCAAATCGCGATGCATGCCGTAAAGCGGCATGCGTTCGCGACGTGCCGTCATTCAGTGACGGAGCCCCGGACGCGGCCTGCAGCGTCTGGGCTCCGTCACGGCTAGCGCAGATGAATCATCTGCTGAATCATCTGCGTTAGCGGGTATATCATAACGCGATCACGTAATGCTATACCTTTACCCGCCCGTCAACGCTATGTGTTAAACGGGCTGGTAAAACGCAATATGAACCCAGCCTTAGGGTTAGGGTTAGAACTAGGGTTAGGGTTAGAACTAGGGTTAGCCTTAGGGTTAGCCTTAGGGTTAGCATTAGGGTTAGAATTAGGGTTAGAATTAGGGTTAGGGTTGGAATTAGGGTTAGGGTTGGAATTATGGTTAGGGTTGGGATTAGGGTTAGGTTTGTGGTTAGGGTTAGAGTTAGGATAAGTGTTAGGGGTGTTTTGTGGTTAGGGTTGGGATTAGGGTTAGGCTTGTGGTTAGTGTTATGGTTAGAGTTGGGATTAGGGTTAGGGATGTGTTGGGGTTAGGGTTATGATTAGGATTTGGATTAGGGTTAGGGGTGTGTAGGGGTTAGGGTTGGGGTTAAAGGTGTGTTGGGGTTAGGGTTGGAGTTAGAATTGAGGGTTTCCACTATTTAGGCACATCAGGGGGTGTCCATACACGACATGGCGCCACCATTGATTCCTGCAAATTTTGCGTTCAAAAAGTCAAACAGTGCTCCCTTTATTCCGAGCCCCGACGTGTGCCCAAATAGTGGTTTACCCCCACATATGGGGTATCAGCGTACTCAGAAAAAATTGCACAACAACTTTGGGGGTCTAATTTCTCCTGTTACCCTTGGGAAAAAAAAATTGGGGACTAAAAAAATGATTTTTGTGGAAAAAAAATGATTTTTTATTTTCACAGCTCTGCGTTATAAACTTCTGTGAAGAACTTGGAGATTCAAAGTGCTCACCACACATCTAGATAAGTTCCTTGAGGGGTCTAGTTTCCAAAATGGGGTCACTTGTGGGGAGTTTCTACTGTTTAGGCACATCAGGGGCTCTGCAAATGTAACATGACGCCCGCAGACAATTCCATCAAGTCGGCATTTCAAAACGTCACTACTTCCCTTCCGAGCCCCGACATGTGCCCATACAGTAGTTTTCTCCCACATATGGGATATCAGCGTACTCAGGACAAATTAGACAACAACTTTTGGGGTCTAATTTCTCCTGTTACTCTTGGGAAAATTAAAAAAATTGGGGACTAAAAGTTCATGTTTGTTGAAAAAATATGATTTTTTTATTTTCATAACCGGGTGTTATAAACTTCTGTGTAGCGCTTGGGTGTTCAAAGTGCTCACCACACATCTAGATAAGTTCCTTGTGGGGTCTAGTTTCCAAAATGGGGTCAATTGTGGGGAGTTTCTACTGTTTAGGCACATCAGGGGCTCTGCAAACGTAAGATGATGCCCGCAGACCATTCCATCAAAGTCAGCATTTCAAAACGTCACTACTTCCCTTCCGAGCCCCAACGTGTGCCCGAACAGTGGTTCCCCCCCACATATGGGGTACCATTGTACTCAGGACAAACTATACAACAACTTTTGGGGTCAAATTTCTCCTGTTACCCTTGTGAAAATAAAAAATTGCGGGTTAAAAAAATCAGTTTTTGAGGAAAAAATGATTTTTTATTTTTACGGCTCTGCATTATAAACTTCTGTGAAGCATGTGCGGGTTCAAGGTGCTCACCACACATCTGGATAAGTTCCTTGGGGGTCTAGTTTACAAAATGGGGTCACTTGTGGGGGGTTTCTACTGTTTAGGCACATCAGGGGCTCTGCAAACGTAAGATGCCCGCAGACCATTCCATCAAGTCGGCATTTCTGTCACGCTGTCTAATGATATGACTACAATGTCAGTAAACTATTTATACAGGAACCACACTCTATACAACATATAGTTTAGCAACATCAGAATGTAAGTATAAAATAGATTTACCTGACACAATATCAGCAGAACTTAGGGTTAATCTTGAGGACTAGATGTGCAGGAACGATATAGTTGAACTCAGGGTTAATCTTGAGGACTTGATGAGCTGTAACAGGAAAGAGGAGGACCGGGGTCTAACCTGACCCTACACTGGGGTCCTAACTAATCCCTTACCTTGGAGGTACTGATAATGGTTCAGAGGTCCAAGTCTCCAGCCTAACCCTGTCTCCTATCAGACCCTGAACCCTGTAATCAGTCCAAAGAAGGATCCTGATTACCACCAAAGGGATATGGGCTGATCTCAGCTAAATACACAGATTAGACATATAAGACAGACAGGATAGCACTCTCTTGCATACACACTCAAACACCGAAGGAACATAAATGGTCTGGGAAATAAACTCTAAGCAAGTTAAGCTTAAAACAACTAAGGAGCTCTCAACTAGAGTCTATACAGATTCATTCCTATCTGTGGTCTGCATGAAGTGTTTCACTGGCAACTCCCAAAGCAGACAACCAGAAACTTAAAGGAAACCAATCAACAAATAATCAATTGCAGCCGGGAGAAACTGCACCCAGTCCCAGCACCGAGCACAGACAGAATTAACTCCCTAGCTGCCAAACACAAAGAAACAGCAACTCAGCTGTGAGAAGTCAAAATGTGCAACCGCGACGATCTTCGTGGCAATGCACACATGACAATTTCAAAGCGTCACTACATCCCTTCCGAGCACTGACGTGTGCCCAAACAGTGTTTACCCCCCACATATGGGGGACCAGCGTACTCAGGACAAACTGGACAACTTTTGGGGTCCAATTTCTCCTGTAACCATTGTGAAAATAAAAAATAGGGGGCTAAAAAATCTTTTTTGAGAAAAAAAATTGATTTTTTATTTTCAGGGCTCTGCGTTATAAACTTCTGTATAGTACCTGGGGGTTCAATGCGCTCACTGTCATCTAGATAAGTTCCTTAGGGGGTCTTGTTTCCAAAATGGGGTCATTTGTGGGGCGCTCCAAAGTTTAGGCACACAGGGGCTCTCCAAACACGACATGGTGTCCGCTAACGATTGGAGCTAATTTTCCATTAAAAAAGTCAAATGGCGCTCCTTCCCTTCTGAGTCCTGCTATGCGCCCAAACAGTGGTTCCCCCCCACATATGGGGCACCAGCGTACTCAGGAAAAACTGTACAACAACTTTTGGCATCCAATTTATCCTGTTACCCTTGGGAAAATAAAAAATAGCGGGCCAAAAAATGATTTTTGAGAAACAAAAATGATTTTTTTTATTTTCACTGCTCTGCTTTTATAAACTTCTGTGAAGCACTTGGGGGTTCAGAGTGCTCACAACAAATCTAGATAAGTTCCATAAGAGGTCTAGTTTCCAAAATGGTGTCACATGTGTTTTTTTTCCACTGTTTAGGCACACAGGGGCTCTCCATACGCGTCATGATGTCCGCTAAAGATTGGAGCTAATTTTCCATTCAAAAAGTGAAATTGCGCTCCTTCCCTTCTGAGCCCTACCGTGCGCCCAAACAATGGTTTATGACCACATATGAGGTATCGGTGTACTCAGGAGAAATTGCCCAACAAATTTTAGGATCCATTTTATCCTGCTGCTCATGGAAAAATGAAAAAATTGATGCTGAAATAAAATTTTTGTCAAAAAAAAGTACTTTCTTTTTTTTACGGATCAATTTGTGAAGCACCTGGGGTTCAAAGTGCTCACTATGCATCTAGATAAGTTCCTTAGGGGTCTAGTTTCCAAAATGGGGTTACTTGTGGGGGAGCTCCAATGTTTAGGCACACAGGGACTCTCCAAATGCGACATGGCAACCGCTAAATATTCCAGCATATTTTCCATTCAAACAGTCAAATGGCGCTCCTTCCCTTCTGAGCCCTGCCGTGCGCCCAAACAGTAGTTTATGACCACATATGAGGTATCTGTGTACTCAGGAGAAATTGCCCAACAAATTTTAGGATCCATTTTATCCTGTTGCTCATGCAAAAATGAAAAAATTGATGCTAAAATAAATTTTTTGTAGGAAAAATTAAAATGTCCATTTTTTCCTTCCACGTTGCTTTAGTTCCTGTGAAGCACCTGAAGGGTTAATAATCTTCTTGAATGTTATTTTGAGTAGCTTGAGGGGTGCAGTTTTTATAATGGTGTTTTGTGCATTTTCTACCATATTGACCCCTCAAAGTGACTTCAAATGTGAGGTGGTCCCTAAAAAAAAATGGTTTTGTAAATTTTGCTGTAAAAATGAGAAATCGCTGGTCAACTTATAACCCTTATAACTTCCTAACAAAAAAAATGTTGTTTCCAAAATTGTGCTGATGTAAAGTAGACATGTGGGAAATGTTATTTATTAACTATTTTGTGTCACATAACTCTCTGGTTTAACAGAATAAAAATTCAAAATTTGAAAATTGCGAAATTTTAAAAATTTTCGCCAAATTTACATTTTTTTCACAAATAAACGCAAAAAATTATCGACCTAAATTTACCACTGACATGAAGCCCAATATGTCACGAAAAAACATTCTCAGAATCGCTAGGATCCGTTGAAGCGTTCCTGAGTTATTACCTCATAAAGTGACACTGGTCAGAATTGCAAAAATGCCAAGGTCATGAAGAGGTTAACATCCTAACTGCCCTGGTATATAGCTCTACCCGTGGAGAGCTTAACCACCTTTGCTGCCCTTTCATCGTCCCAGTGGATCTGTATTGCAACGTCGGTCCCCTGACCGAATACCACGGGTGGCGTCACGAACACTTTATTACACACTTTATTTCCCCTTTTCATCATCCCCTTTTATTGGACGCCCAGGGCCACGGACCGGGTCACTGCTGCCGTGACACTGCTCCTTAAAGAAGCAGCCTGTACCGGGTACCCCACGGCCTGGCGAGCGCTCCATGTGCGGTGTTAAAAAATGGATGCGTTAACGAATCACCGTCTCTTATGATCCATTTCTCATGGAATCTATTTTTCCATTGGACATGGCCGTAGCCTCATTAGAATATAATATAATGTGCCCATGGAAAAAAAACTACCAGCACGGAAAACGCTGCTGTGTGAATAAGACCTGAGGCTTTATCTAGATGGCCTTTTTCAGTTTTTCATAGTAACCACTCAGCTTTCCCTAGTAACCATTTGGCTTTCCCTAGATACCACTCAGCTCTTTCTCTAGTAACCACTCAGCTTTCCCTAGGTACCACTCAGCTCTTTCTCTAGTAACCACTCAGCTTTACCTAGGTACCACTCAGCTTTATCTAGTAACCACTCAGCTTTCCCTAGTAGCCACTCAGTTTTCCATAGTAACGACTCAGCTTTCCCTAGTAACCACTCAGTTCTTTCCTAGTAACTACTCAGTTTTTGCTACCACTCAGATTTCCATAGTAACGACTTATCTTTCCCCTGTAACCACTCAGCTATCCTAGTAACCACTCAGATTTGCCTAGCAACCACTTAGCTATCCCTAGTAACCACTCAGATTTTCCTAGTAACCACTCAACTATCCCTAGTAACCATGTAAATGGGGGAGATAATCAAAAACTGTCTAATAGCAAAACTGGCTTGCCAGTAAGGTAAGGTAAGGGTGACCAGACAAAATATTAATTGCAATGAAATATTCACAATAAAACACTTGAATGTTAAGATTTTGTGGTTTCATTGAACTTGTAAAGATTTTTTTTGCTGGCACTGTATATATTGGGGGGTTGTTATGGATTTCATACCCCATGGGTGGCTGTGGTGACCATCATACTGTGTAGGGGGACAGTGTGAGGAGTGGTTATGTTTTGAAGAGGGCTGCATGGTGGGCAATGTGAGTGCATAGTGTGAAGAGGGGGCACAGAATGGATAGGGAGAGGGGACAGTGTGAAATGGGGCACAATCTGGAGAGTTGTTAGCATGGCGGGGGGACAGTGTGGAGATAAAGAAAGCATAATGGAAAATTAGAGAAAATTAGGAAGGGGAGATCCATGGTATAGTCCATGGTTCATAAGGGTGGATGGGGTGGCGGTTATAGCTGATAATGGTTTACAGTGTGGAGGCCATATACCATAAGAAGCTTATTTAAGGTACAGAATGGAAAGATATTTTCATGCAGAGGGCATTTTAATAACACTCTTATTTTTAAAGGCTGGGTCTCATATAGCGATACACCAGCGATCCCGACAACGATCAGGATCGCTGGTGTATCGCTACATTATCGCTGCTGAGCTGCCAAACAGGCAGCTCAGGCAGTGATCAGTACAAGCGACACTGCGGGTAACATCGCTTAGTTACCCGCAGTGTACCTTGGAGATGTGTGCCCAGCTATGTAAGGCACACATTATCCAGGAAAATGCACAGGAAGGTAACCGCAAAAGCTTGTTATCATTCACGTCACTCACACTTTCAGACACACCCACCAGGGGTATAGGAGGTAGTGACACGTAGCAGAGTTCAGTCTGTTTCCTGTCTGAGAAGAGCTCAGATCATTCAGTTTCCTGTCTTCAGACAGTGTAGTTCAGTCTCAGTCCAGTCTGGACTTGGAGGATACTGAGAGCTGCTCAGTAAGCTCTAGAAGAAAGCTGACATTTCCATCAAAAGCTACAAGTGCTTATGCTAAGAGCGAGAGCAGGGCGAAGGGCGCAGTGGAGAAGACAGAGAGAAGTGCTTCAGGTATTGGATTGCCTGCACTAATTCACCGGACACCGGAGTCCGAAGTGTTGCTAGTGTTTCAAGCATAGTAACAAGAAAACCGGAGGCTATCTGGACTATAGGTCGCAGAGAGCAGCCCTGAGCGCTGACACGTAACCGGAGTCAGGGGGAACAGGAGTCTAGCCTGATCAGCAAATATAGACTTAGTTCTCTCAACATCTGAGAATCAGAGACATAGAAGGCTCCACCACAACGTCAGCCGGGCTAGACAGCTATTGAGAAAGCTGGAGATTGCAGAGTTAACTTCGCTTCATGCAAGTTCGGACTCAGATATATATGAAGTAAAGGAGGCCTCTAACCTGCTCAGCGGTTTCCCGAATGTGCATTCTCCACCCCGACCAGCTCCCCGGGACCTGCTTGAACCATCTACCAGTAAAAGGTATGAAAAGAAGCTGCATTGTGTGTGACTGAATTCTTATCTACACCCTGCATCATCACCATAGACTTCCAGGGACCCGTCTCACCTGTGGGAGACTTACTACCCAGCTGCCCCCATAACATCCCCTGTGAAGATCCTTATAGCAGCGCTGGTTCAATTGACCAGATACCACAGGTGGCGTCACGAACTACCTATTCTAATAATCCCCTGTAAATATCCCCCATTGCATGACCGCCAGGGCCACGGACCGAGCTCTGCTGCCAGTGACAACTCCCATAGACTTCCATGGGCTCGGCTCCGAGTACCCCATAGCCCTGGTATCCACCTCAGTGTGGTGCGTGTCATCTTTCTGGCGTCACGAACAGGATATGAAAGCTTGCAATTGTGAGTCCTGTGTGCCTATTGAACTTTTTGTGAGAAAAGACTGTTTGCTGCATTTGGCGCCAAATACCGCCATTTTTCCGCCAGATTTGCGCCCTCAGGCGCTGGTGAAGAAGGGGGGCGTACCTAAAATAACGCGCAGTTTCCTGGACACGCCCCCAACCTGCACCC
The DNA here is from genome assembly GCA_033576555.1 of Oophaga sylvatica. NCBI lineage: Eukaryota > Metazoa > Chordata > Amphibia > Anura > Dendrobatidae > Oophaga > Oophaga sylvatica. Next base: position 433,026,138 of record JARQOD010000003.1, on the reverse strand, counting down.
CAATCTGCATCGCAAGCCGCATCGCGAACTGCACCCCAATCTGCATCGCAAACTGCATCGCAATCTGCATCACAACCCGCATCGCGAACTGCATCGCAATCTGCATTGCAATCCGCATCGCAAACTGCATCGCAAGGTACCGCGGCATCATCAGAGCGCCAGCGAAAAGGTCCTGTCTCCACCGCTGTGCCTGCGACGCTGCAGCCTGTGAAAGAGGTAGGCTCAGATTAACCAAGGGGGCACCAACATGTCGCAACAACCGGCAGACGGAGTGGCCCCAGCCGGTGGCCCCGATAGCCCACCGCTTGGCGTTGTAGCGCAGGATGGAGGTGCGGGCCCCTCACCTGGCCCGGTGGTCCCGCTCATGCCGCTAACCCTCCCATACATGCCTGGAGCGAAGTGGCTTCCCCAGTACAGCGGCGAGCCTGACACCCTGCCAGGGTTTAAAAGGAAAATATGTAGTATTTTGGATATGTACTCAATGACTGAAAAGCAAAAAGCTGCTGTGGTAATAGGACAGTTAACTGGTGCGGCTGAGAGAGAAGTAGAGACTTGGCCCACTACAGACCAGGAGTCAGTACCTGCGATTCTCTTAAAGCTACAGGCCATCTTTGAGGACCGCACAGAAACGGATCTCCGGATGGCATTTTATCAGTGCTTCCAGAGACCGGGTGACAGTATTAGGGACTACGCCTGCCGACTACAGGGGGCCCTGCGAGCTCTTAAACAGGCTAACCCCACAAGTCCCATTGATGAGAGCCAAATGTTGAAAGAGCAATTCGTGCGGGGACTGAGGTCTCCAGCGGAAGGCAGGACTGTAAACTGGTGGTCCTTGGATCATCCAGATGCCACCTTTGATGCCCTAAAGGACATGGCAATAAAAGGACTGCGACCCCTGGAAAAGCCTGAGGTGGCAAATCAGTATCACCCGGGTGAAGCCACTCTTAAGCCGGCAGTACCCACCTTTTCCCCGCAGGTGGCAGAAGCTAAAACGCAGGTGGCGCCCCCTAGTGAGTTGGAATGTCTGCGCTCAGAAGTGCGCCAGCTGACTAAGAACTTGGCCACTGTAATGGATGCCCTGCAACTGCGGAAAGAGGAAGGAGGAAAGATCCTACTAGCCGACTGTCCGGAGGATGTTCCTTGGATGAACCGGAGGAAATGGAGGACGTCGCCTCATCGGAGGAGGACCACGCCACCCCAAGGAGCGACTCCTGAGCAACACCATCCTCGCCGGGAGATCATCTGCTACCGCTGCAACCAAAAAGGTCATATGGCTCAGCAATGTCCTTTAAACGAGCCGATCCTGGGTCAGAGGGCCAACACCCAGGAGTAGACTCATCAGGCCCCTTAGACTGGAACCGCAGGTTCGTGGGTGGACGGCCCTACCTGTCCATAATTCTGGACGGAATTGCAATTCCTGCACTACTGGACACTGGATCTCAGGTGACCATAATACCTGATGTCCTTTACAATAAATTTTGGTCCATGGACAGTCTCCAGCCCCCGAGCCCTGACTTGACAGTGTACGCCACCAATGGTCTCCCTGTTGAAGTGATTGGAGCCAAAAACGTGAACGTAAAAGTGGGCAGGGTGGAGCTGAAGGATCAGGGACTCTTAGTGGTAAAGACTGTGAATGAGGAAAATGGCCTAAATGTGATATTAGGTACTAACATTATCAGTAACTGTCTGGGAGAAGTTGTGTTTTTGCTCCAACAGCTCGCTGAAGTTGCCAAGCCAAAGCAGAAGGGAGTGATCCAGAGGGAGATCCGGGCCCTGATGTGCCAGCAGCAAGCGAAGCTTACAGATGGTGAAATCGGTAATGTACGGGTCACAGACTCGAACCCCATTGTAATACCCCCAATGAGTGAAATATTAATATGGTGTAGAGCAGCCATAGGTCTGAGAGGACAGAACTACCAAGCAGTAGTAGAACCCCATCGCTCAGAACACAGACCTACACTCATGATTGCTAGAGGGGTAGTGGAAGTAATAAATGGGAGAGTACCTGTACGACTTCTCAACTGGGGGGACGATGAAGTAAATTTGCCACATTATGCTACAGTTGCTAAATTACATGCCGTAGATAACAATTCTATCCTCACAACCGAGTCCTTAGCCTCCCGCCAACCAGCGGAGGATAATGATCCGGCAACCCCGGTAGCGGATTGGTGTCAGCAGCTTCATATAGGGGCAGACACTACTTCCGTCCACCAGAAACAGGGGGTACTACGGGTGGTACAAGAGTAGCACAAGTATTTAGCAAACACCCACTTGACTTTGGGACAATTAAGGGAGTACAGCATCATATCCCTACAGGCAGTCATCCTCCCATAAAAGAGCGGTACAGGCCTATACCTCCAGCCCATTATCAGAAAGCTAAGGAAATGCTGCGTGACATGAAGCAAGCCGGGGTGATAAGGGATAGTTGTAGCCCCTGGGCAGCACCTCTAGTTCTAGTTAAGAAAAAGGACGGTAGCATGAGAATGTGTGTAGATTACCGACAAGTAAATCGCATAACACATAAAGATGCATACCCATTACCACGTATAGAGGAATCCTTAGCTGCTCTGAAAACGGCTAACTACTTTTCTACCCTCGACCTTACTAGTGGGTACTGGCAAGTAGCTGTGGCTGAGGAGGATCGGGAGAAAACTGCTTTCACCACCCCAATGGGGCTCTGCGAGTTTGACAGAATGCCGTTTGGCCTCAGCAGTGCCCCAGGCACATTCCAGAGAGTGATGGAGAGCTGCCTGGGACATCTCAACTTCGAAACCGTGTTGCTGTATCTGGACGACGTGATTGTGTACTCCAAGACATATGAAGATCATCTGAAGCACCTGGCGGAGGTATTCGAGTCATTGTCCAAGTTTGGGATGAAACTGAAGCCCTCTAAATGCCATCTGCTCAAACGGAAGGTACAATACTTGGGACATATTGTCAGTTCCGAAGGAGTAGCGCCGGACCCCGAGAAGGTTACAGCCATCCAGAAATGGCCGGAGCCGAAGAACCTAAAGGAGGTGCGTCAGTTCCTGGGACTAACAGGTTACTACAGGAGGTTTGTAAAAGATTACACTAAGAAAGCGGCGCCTTTGCAGGACCTCCTGGTAGGACAACCTCTTAAGAGCAGAAACCCTCCATTCAATTGGGGAAAAGAACAAGCTGAGGCATTCAAAGAGATGAAAGAGAGTCTGACAGGCGATGAAATCTTAGCCTACCCAGATTACAGCCAACCGTTCCTGCTATACACAGATGCCAGTAACGAAGGATTAGGAGCGGTCCTCAGTCAGAAGCAGAACGGCCAAGAAAAAGTCATCGCATATGCCAGCAGAAAACTCAGGCCAACTGAGAGGAACCCGGAAAACTATAGCAGCTTCAAGCTGGAGTTCCTGGCGCTGGTCTGGGCCATTACCGAGAGATTCAAACATTACCTGGCCTCCAACAAGTTCACTGCGTACACAGACAACAACCCCTTGACGCACCTTGAAACAGCCAAGCTGGGAGCCATGGAGCAACGTTGGATGGCTCGGCTGTCAAACTATCAGTTTACCATCAAGTACAGAGCGGGCCGTAAAAATGCTAACGCGGACGCCTTGTCCAGAATGCCGCATGAGTCCGACACGGAGGAAGAATCAGATGATTTGGAAGAAATCGAGCTACCTGCGTTCCACCGAAATGGGATGGTCCAAGAGCAACGAGTCTACAGAAAGCGGTGTGGTGAGATGTTGAACCCTTTACCTCATCACAGCTGGAAGGAGACTCAAGACAGCGATCCAGTGGTCAGCCGTATCAAGGAGTTGATAAGACAAGAAGGTTCCTCCTTGGAGAAAGATGCATCCATACCAGCAAAGCTCCTGTGGAACGAGAGAAGCCGGTTGTTCATATACCGAGAGAAGTTGTGCAGGAGATACGTCGACCCAAGGACCCATGAGATGGTTTGGCAGATAGTGGTCCCCAGAGCAGACATCCAAATGGTGTTGGAAGCCTACCACGATCAAGCAGGACACTTTGGCTGGAAAAAGCTGGAGACCCTGTTGAGGTGTCGGTTCTACTGGGTAGGGATGCGCAGCTCCATCGAGAAGTGGTGCCGGAACTGTGGACCCTGTGGACTCAGACGAAAAGACTATCATAGTCAGAGAGCACCCCTGCAGCCTATCCGGACGACTCGTCCCCTGGAAATCGTGGCATTGGATCACGTCAAGTTGTCCCCAAGCAGGTCGGGATACTCATATGCCCTGACCATGGTGGATCACTATTCCAAATTCCTGGTGGTCGCCCCTGTCAAAGATCTGACAGCGGAGACAGCAGCCAAGGTCTTCCAAGCAAGTTTCTGCAGACCACACGGATATCCAGAGCAGGTACTGACTGATCGAGGTCCAGCCTTTGAAGCTGAACTGTTTCAGGAATTCTGTCAATTGTATGGATGTAAAAAGATCAGAACAACGCCATACCACCCTCAGACCAACGGCCTTTGTGAAAAGATGAATCACATTGTCATGGATTTACTGAAAACTGTACCCCTGGAAGAAAGAAATCGGTGGCCAGACTTGTTACCTGACCTGGTTGACTTGTACAACCACATACCAGTAAGTTCCACCAACTGCACTCCAGCCTACCTTATGAGAGCAAGGCCAGGAAGACTGCCAATGGATTTGGAACTGGGTGTGGTAGAACCAGAGGCTGATGACAATGCTGAGGATTGGGACACAACTCGACAGGAACAGTACAAGAGAGTACAAGCCTGCGTAGAAGACAGTCTCAACAAAGTAAGAGAAAAGCAAGAGAAGAACTATAACAAAAATGCTCCCGCTAAGCCTTTTATGCCTGGAGAAATGGTGCTCAAAAGGAAAAGAAGAATGCACAAGTTGGATGATCAGTGGGAACAGGAGCCATATGTCGTGCAAAATTCCAATTTTGATAACAGAAAGGTCTGTGCCATTAGTAAGGATGGAGGAAAAACGACGGCAACTGTGTCTAGAGATCATTTGAAGTTGTGTCCTTAAAGCTTCGTGAGGAAGAACCTGTTGTCCTTCAGAAAGAAAATGATGAAGCGGTCATACACACGGATTTGGGAGATTTACCTGAGGATTGGCCCAGATTGGGGGATGCTGTAATCATTCCTGTGCTGCAGTTTTATCAACCGCAAGAGGAGTCTTTACATCCAGTCGTACCAATTGTGCCAGTTGGGCCAGTTCCAGAAGGACCTATTCAGGCAGACCCTCAACCATTGGGATCCCAAGCAGCGGAACCACGAGAAGCAGCACCACAAGAAGTGGAGTCCCCTGGTGAAGCAGTACCGCCTCGCCCAGTCGCTAGCATGCTTGCCAGGTCCCTAGAGAGGTGGAGTCGTATCTATAGTTTGCCGTTACGCAGAACAGAAGGGTTAGAGACTACTACAGGTCCTTCTCAAAAAATTAGCATATAGTGCTAAATTTCATTATTTTCCATAATGTAATGATTACAATTAAACTTTCATATATTTTAGATTCATTACACACCAACTGAAATTTGTCAGGTCTTTTATTGTTTTAATACTGATGATTTTGGCATACAACTCCTGATAACCCAAAAAACCTGTCTCAAAAAATTAGCATATCAAGAAAAGGTTCTCTAAACGACCTATTACCCTAATCTTCTGAATCAACTAATTAACTCTAAACACATGCAAAAGATTCCTGAGGCTTTTAAAAACTCCCTGCCTGGTTCATTACTCAAAACCCCCATCATGGGTAAGACTAGCGACCTTACTGATGTCAAGAAGGCCATCATTGACACCCTCAAGCAAGAGGGTAAGACCCAGAAAGAAATTTCTCAACAAATAGGCTGTTCCCAGAGTGCTGTATCAAGGCACCTCAATGGGAAGTCTGTTGGAAGGAAACAATGTGGCAGAAAACGCTGTACAACGAGAAGAGGTGACCGGACCCTGAGGAAGATTGTGGAGAAGGACCGATTCCAGACCTTGGGGGACCTGAGGAAGCAGTGGACTGAGTCTGGTGTAGAAACATCCAGAGCCACCGTGCACAGGCGTGTGCAGGAAATGGGCTACAGGTGCCGCATTCCCCAGGTAAAGCCACTTTTGAACCATAAACAGCGGCAGAAGCGCCTGACCTGGGCTACAGAGAAGCAGCACTGGACTGTTGCTAAGTGGTCCCAAGTACTTTTTTCTGATGAAAGCAAATTTTGCATGTCATTCGGAAATCAAGGTGCCAGAGTCTGGAGGAAGACTGGGGAGAAGGAAATGCCAAAATGCCTGAAGTCCAGTGTCAAGTACCCACAGTCAGTGATGGTGTGGGGTGCCATGTCAGCTGCTGGTGTTGGTCCACTGTGTTTCATCAAAGGCAAGGTCTATGCAGCTAGCTATCAGGAGATTTTGGAGCACTTCATGCTTCCATCGGCTGAAATGCTTTATGGAGATGAAGATTTCATTTTTCAGCATGACCTGGCACCTGCTCACAGTGCCAAAACCACTGGTAAATGGTTTACTGACCATGGTATTACTGTGCTTAATTGGCCTGCCAACTCTCCTGACCTGAACCCCATAGAGAATCTGTGGGATATTGTGAAGAGAAAGTTGAGAGACGCAAGACCCAACACTTTGGATGAGCTTAAGGCCGCTATCGAAGCATCCTGGGCCTCCATAACACCTCAGCAGTGTCACAGGCTGATTGCCTCCATGCCACGCCGCATTGAAGCAGTCATTTCTGCAAAAGGATTCCCGACCAAGTATTGAGTGCATAACTGAACTTTATTATTTGATGGTTTTTTTGTTTGTTTTTAAAAAACACTTTTATTTTATTGGACGGTTGAAATATGTTAATTTTTTGAGACAGGTTTTTTGGGTTATCAGGAGTTGTATGCCAAAATCATCAGTATTAAAACAATAAAAGACCTGACAAATTTCAGTTGGTGTGTAATGAATCTAAAATACATGAAAGTTTAATTGTAATCATTACATTATGGAAAATAATGAAATTTAGCACTATATGCTAATTTTTTGAGAAGGACCTGTATACCTGACGCTACCCCACGTAGGTCAGAACGTATCACTAAAGGAAAACTACCTATTCGCTATCAGGAGTAGTCCTAGTAAACTAGTTAGCCAGACCCAGACAGGGTTTATTGTCACTGACAAAATGTATAAAGTTTGAAAAAGATAAAAATGTGATTTCTATTTATACGTCTTGAAATGTGTCTTTTCCCATGCAATGGACTGCGTGGCTGTGGACTGTGCCAGTCCAAAGACTCTAAATGTAAATAGTTTGCACTACGGTGCCTCATCTTGGTTTTACATGAAACCATTACTATCTACCTCTGAAGAAAAACCCGTATGGTGTGGCCTAGAGTGAGGTCTGCAGTCAGAAGTCCTGCAGCCCACCCAGGACCCACGTGGGAGGTTTTTGGTGCGGGTCCTCCACAAGAATATTGTCTTGTATAATGAAAATGTTTTGATACTTTTGATACTTTTGTATTTTCTAATGTACAAATTGTAACGTTCAAGAAGTCTTACCTCCCGGATGGGATGAGTTAAATGTTTGTGTTAAATGCAAAACAAAAATGTTTTCTTTTTCTCTTTTACAGCCCGGGAGTGCTGTGTTTAACCAAGGGGGGATGTGTGGCCCAGCTATGTAAGGCACACATTATCCAGGAAAATGCACAGGAAGGTAACCGCAAAAGCTTGTTATCATTCACGTCACTCACACTTTCAGACACACCCACCAGGGGTATAGGAGGTAGTGACACGTAGCAGAGTTCAGTCTGTTTCCTGTCTGAGAAGAGCTCAGATCATTCAGTTTCCTGTCTTCGGACAGTGTAGTTCAGTCTCAGTCCAGTCTGGACTTGGAGGATACTGAGAGCTGCTCAGTAAGCTCTAGAAGAAAGCTGACATTTCCATCAAAAGCTACAAGTGCTTATGCTAAGAGCGAGAGCAGGGCGAAGGGCGCAGTGGAGAAGACAGAGAGAAGTGCTTCAGGTATTGGATTGCCTGCACTAATTCACCGGACACCGGAGTCCGAAGTGTTGCTAGTGTTTCAAGCATAGTAACAAGAAAACCGGAGGCTATCTGGACTATAGGTCGCAGAGAGCAGCCCTGAGCGCTGACACGTAACCGGAGTCAGGGGGAACAGGAGTCTAGCCTGATCAGCAAATATAGACTTAGTTCTCTCAACATCTGAGAATCAGAGACATAGAAGGCTCCACCACAACGTCAGCCGGGCTAGACAGCTATTGAGAAAGCTGGAGATTGCAGAGTTAACTTCGCTTCATGCAAGTTCGGACTCAGATATATATGAAGTAAAGGAGGCCTCTAACCTGCTCAGCGGTTTCCCGAATGTGCATTCTCCACCCCGACCAGCTCCCCGGGACCTGCTTGAACCATCTACCAGTAAAAGGTATGAAAAGAAGCTGCATTGTGTGTGACTGAATTCTTATCTACACCCTGCATCATCACCATAGACTTCCAGGGACCCGTCTCACCTGTGGGAGACTTACTACCCAGCTGCCCCCATAACATCCCCTGTGAAGATCCTTATAGCAGCGCTGGTTCAATTGACCAGATACCACAGGTGGCGTCACGAACTACCTATTCTAATAATCCCCTGTAAATATCCCCCATTGCATGACCGCCAGGGCCACGGACCGAGCTCTGCTGCCAGTGACAACTCCCATAGACTTCCATGGGCTCGGCTCCGAGTACCCCATAGCCCTGGTATCCACCTCAGTGTGGTGCGTGTCAGATACCAGCGCCCTGATGCAGGGAGCTGGTAACCAAGGTACACATCGGGTTTCCAGGCGCTTCACGGTGCCTGGAAATCCGCTGTGTACCTTGGTTACCAGCTCCCTGCATCAGGGCGGTGGTATCCAAGGTACACAGCGGGTTTCTAGGCACAGCCCCGCGCCTGGAAACCCGCTGTGTACCTTGGTTACCAGCGGATCGCTGGTCTCCCGCCTGTCACACGCAGCGATGCGTGCCTGTCAGCGGGAGACCAGCGATCAAAAAAATGTCCTGGCCTTTCAGTGACGATCAGCGATACCTGGCAGGGGGGCTGATCGTCGCTGAATGTCACACACAGCGATATCGCTGGTGAGCTCGCTGCTGCGTCACAAAACTAGTGACTCAGCAGCGATCTCGCTAGCGATATCGCTATGTGAGACGGGGGCTTAAGGGCACTGTGTCTGGGTGTGCTACAATAGACTGAAGAAGGAGGGCTGCAGAGACGAGCTGTGGATGTGAAAAGTCATCATGGCATCTAGACAAGGTGGAGATGATAAGAAAGAGACGACTCCAGAGAAGATGTAATCTATAAGGTACCTTAATGTAAATGTTTATTTGTGATACTGACTGTGTCTCATCAGTACTGTGGTTCATGTATAGTCAGCAGTCTCACATAGCGACGCACCAGCAATCCCGACAACGATATGAACTTGTCAGGATCGCTGGTGTGTCGCTACATGATCGCTGCTGAGCTGCCAAACAGGCAGCTCAGGCAGCGATCCGGACAGCGACACTGCGGGTAATGTCGCTTAGTTACCCGCAGTGTACGTTAGATACCAGCGCGCTGATGCAGGGAGCTGTTAACCAAGGTACACATCGGGTTTCCAGGCGCTGCGCGGTGCCTGGAAACTCGATGTGTACCTTGGTTATCAGCTCCCCTGCAGCAGTGCGCTGGTATCCAACGTACACATCGGGTTTCCAGGCACAGCCTCGCGCCTGGAAACCAGATGTGTACCTTGGTTACCAGCTGATCGCTGGTCTCCAGCCTGCCACACGCAGTGATGCGTGCTGGTCAGCGGGAGACCAGCGATCAAAAAAAAGTCCAGGCATTTCTGACACGACCAGCGATTCACAGCAGGGGCCTGATCGCTGGTACGTGTCAGACATAGCGAGATCGCTGCTGAGATCGCTGTTGCGTCACAAAACTTGTGACTCAGCGGCGATCTCGCTATGTGAGACAGGGCCCTAATAATGGTTGTTAATAACAACTCCCAGTATCTCCTTACAATTGCTAAAAACATGCTGGGAGTTCATGAGATACAATTGTCTATGAGGCTGATTCCGATTGATTGTTGTACTAAGCTTGGTTCTTGTATTCAAGTACCGTATTTTTCGGATTATAAGACGCACCCCAAATTTTGAGGAGAAAAATAGATTAAAAACTTTTTTTAATAAAATGGTGGTGCTACTTATAATCCATGCATCTTATTGCTTACCAGAGGGAGTGGCTGCGGTGAAGCGGGGACCCAGGGTCGCTGCTGGAGGAGGCAGGAGTGGGTTGATGCTGCAGGCCGCAGGCTGGGATGAGGGGGTGTTTCGATGTGTGGCGCAACGCTGCACTGTGTCCGGTGCTGCTGCAGCACTGAGATCTCATCTCCAGAGATCTTGGTACCGAGATCTCCATCTGCGCATGCGCTGCCCCCCGGCGACCATTTTCCTAGAGTCCACCGCACAGGAAGCCACGGAACTGCGGGGGCTATGGCCTTTCACAAAATGTCAGCAGAGCCCCCGCAGCATCGGACACAGCGCAGCAGCAGCACCGGACACAGCACAGCAGGAGCACCGGACACAGCGCCGCAGCACCGGACACCTGCAGCGGTGCGCCGATAAGGTGTATCCGCATTATAAGGGTATGTGCATACATTGCGGATTTAGATGGGGATCTGCAGCATTTCTGGACTAGCGGAAATGCATCAAATCCGCAGTATAGTTCACAAGTAATGATAGTCAATGGGAAAATAAGAATTGTTGTACACATGCTGCGGAAAAATACACGCGCATTTGCAGCATTTTATTTTTTCCGCAGCATTGACTTCCATTGAGTCAGGCAATTCCGCAGCAAAACCGCAGGTGTAAAAAAGATGTGCGGATGAGGGTGCGAGAAACGCTGCAGATCGTGAGGAGGGAAGTGTGTGGGTGGAGACTGTGTGCGTGTATGTGTGTGCGGGGCACTGCGTGTATGTGTGTGTGTCGGTGTTTGCGTGAATCTGTGTATGTGTGTGGGTCTGCGGGGCTGTGTGTGTGTCAGTGTGTATGTGTAAGGAGGTCAAGGGTATTAACCCTTAAAATGTTTCATCCCTTTTAATGTGTGTAAATGTATGCCTTTTATTTACTGTAGGTTGTGTTATGTCTGATTAGTGGGGGTGTAGATATAGATAGACAGTGCATTTTTGGGGTCTATACAGGAGGTCACTAGTAGTGTAGTATATATATATATGTGGGTTAGATATAGTTTGCGAGGGATCACTAATGGGGGCATGTTAGAGATCCAGTTAGGCCGTTATAAAATATGTCAATGCAGTACTTGGTGAGGACACTAGATGGGGCATTGGGCACATCCAGTCCAATAGGGACAAATGGTTAGGGACTTTTGTCAGGGAAAGATCTCCTCGTAGCGGAGTTCTGTCAGGAAGATTTCCTCGTAGCGGAAGTCAGTCTGGGGTGGACCTTGCTAGAGTAAGAACGTCCACGTTCCTGGGCCCTGGGCATAGGCAAACAGTGTGAGGGGACCAGCAACCTCAGAGCAGCCGGTGAAGGGTTCACCGTGGTAACGTGAGCCCAAAGTCTGTGGGATGACGTAGCAGAAGTGCCAGTGAAAGGATTCACCGTGGTAACGCTCAGCAGAAGTGTGTGTGTCGACCCGCCACCACAATTGTGGGTTACCAGGGCAATGGGGTACTCAGAGCCGAGCCCATGGAAGTCTATGGGGGTTTTTTCACAGGTAGCGGTGGCTCGGTCTGTGGCCCTGGCGGTCTGGCGTATGTTGGGGGAATATTTACAGGGGATAGATTTATATACAGTTCGTGACGCCACCTGTAGTATTCTGGTAATTTGTACCAGCGCTGCTATAGATCTCTGAGGGGATGGTGATGCAGCTAGATGTCGGGTCCCTACAGGTGGGACTGGTCCCTCAAAGTCTATGAAGTCAGTGAAGTCGGGTGCAGATAAATAACACAGTCTCACACGGTCAGCGTCTTTCCATACCTTTACTTGCAAGATGGTAAGGCAGGTCCCAGGGAGGCTGATGGGGTTGATGGAGGATGAGCTTTGAGGCAACAGCTAAGCAAGTTAGGGGCCTCCTTTACTGTCCAATAACGATGAGTACAACCAGCTTGCAGCGTAGTTCCCTCTTTAATTTCAGCTATTCCAGAGCTGTTCTGCCCAGTCAGATTTGTGGTGAAGTCTTCCAATTGATGAAACTAGGTTCCTGCTTTTGTCTGCGCTTGACTCAAAGTCCCTATTCCACCTGACTCCAGTTACGTACTGACTATATGGGGCTGTTTGCCGCGACCTAGGGTCCGGTAAATCTCTGGTTTTCTTACCACTATGCTTGTAGCTAATAGTGATCCTTCGGTCCCCAGTGACCGGTAGCAATGTGCAGGACTTTTCCAAGCCAAAAGCACTTTTCCAATAATCTTCCTTCCACTTTGCCCTTCGATTTGCTCGACTCTTAATAGATAGTTCAGTCTTTCTTCCAGTGGGGCACAGCTCTGACTAGGCTAAGGTGAATTAGACCACCTGTACCAGCCTCCACTTTCTGAACTGCTGACAGGCTCAAACTGGACACGTCTACTCTGTCCAAGGACAGGAAACTGACTGACTAAAAATCACTCCCTTCCACACCCCTGCTGGGTGTGTCAGAAGTGTACATGATGTCATGAAGAGACCTTAACTGTTACCTCTCCACTCATCCTCCTGGTATTGTGTACCAGGGCTACACATGTGCGTGCATGAGCGTAGTAGCGACTGGGCCACCAGCAAGTATCCGGGCAGGATAACCAGAGAGGGGTGGACGACCTAGTAGATGTGTCTTTCTTTACTGGATTGAAGTGTCTCCAGGGAAGAGATCGAAGTGCAGTTTTCACCAGGCTCCTTGTCCCGTCAATACTTTGTGGTCCATTCTGGTGTAGCAGAGGCGAAGAAGCGGAGTTGTGAAAATTTACTGCTGGTATCGTATAAGACGTGCTTATGGTGTCTTGGATGTGCTGTGTCCGGAGGAAAATAAAACAGAACTGTTTGACGTGATTCTGGACTCTGACTCTGATTATACTGTATAATCTGCCACGGGGGAAGAACACCCCAGGAGAATAGAGGTAACAGGAGTTTTCCAATATCCATGGCCCCCTTCTAGGCTATGAATATCAGCCCGCAGCTGTCAGCGTAGCCTTTCTGGCTATCAATTATAGGGGGAACCCACGTCATTTTTTTAGGGTCCCCCTATTTTAATAGCCAGTAAAGGCTAGCTGCGGGCTGATATTCATAGCCCGGGAAGCTCCATGGGTATTACCCCCTTCTCAGGCTAGAAATATCAGCCGTCGGCTTTTCCTGTCTGGCGCAGAAAATTGCGCAGAAGCCCAAGCCATTTTTGTTCCCCTTGTTTTAAAATTAAAGATTTTGCGTGCAGATTTTGTGTGTGTCTTTATTTAACTAGTTATGTACCATTTTATTAGGTTCATTGCTAAACATCGGCCTTGGTATTATTTGTCTATCTATCTATCTATCTATCTATCTATCTATCTATCTATCTATCTATCTATCTATCTGTCTGTCTGTCTGTCTGTCTGTCTGTCTGTCTGTCTGTCTGTCTGTCTGTCTGTCTATCTATCTATTATCTATCTGTCTGTCTGTCTATATCTGTCTATCTATTATCTATCTGTCTGTCTGTGTGTGTAAACATTATTCAATGGAGTATGTAAAATAAGAGGTTGGACAAAGAAATGACATCATAATTCTTTTTTTTTTAAATAATAGATCTTTATTTAAGTTACAAAAACGTATACAAATCTGCATGAAAAAAACGCATGAAAATCCACATCATATCCGCATCAAAAACGCATCAAATCCGCATCTGTGTTTTCTGCCAAGAGATGCAGATTCTGTGTAGAAAATTCAGCAGGCAAATCTGCAATGTGTGCACATACCCTTATACATATTCCCAGCCAGTGGGTGCAGCCTTGCTCAATACGCTTGTATTGAGCAAAGGCTGCACACCGACTAGGGTTACAGCTGGCCAGTGGACACATACATAACCTCTGGCCCTAGCTCAGAAAACAAAGAATCCCTGTGCGTGCACTGGGGGGATTCATAAGTCTGCAGTCACACAGAGTGACTGCAGACTTATCAATTTGGACAACCCCTTTAAGTCACATCCCTAAAGTACTTTTTTTGTGAAAAAGGTAACAGTTCTGGTGGAAGTAGTCATCAGAGCTTGTTACCTGACCCATCATAGGGGGAGCTGCATCAGAGGTCCTGCTACCTTAGTATCTGACTCATTCCTTTGCTTTGGGGTGGGGCGCTATTGGCTTTATCTGCATAGGACACCAAAATACCTTGTCCGTGCCCTGCTCCCAAATGACACATAGTCTAGACTACTGATTATATGTAAGGAGATTTAATATACTCACCACGTGGTGGATCTATGATGTGTTTGCGCCTACATAAGGTGTTGGATAATATATAACACATTTTGATTTCATTTATGTAATGTGATTTTTAACTTATATTGCTGCAATCTGGGTCAATATTCAGCTATTCAATCTGCTACTTACTATTTACAGACCTTATTTTTATCCAATGCAGCTTGGCACACGGAGGAGGATTTTTATTTTGTTTATTTCAAAATTGTTTTTCAACTGTTTTGATTATATTTACCTGTATGGGGGTGGGGTGGTCATCATACTGTTTACCATGTAGTATTTGTCTCCTAGACCACTTGTCAGGCTATCTTATGTCCTTGTATCATGACTATTTCCCAATTTTATCCTAAGTAATGGTTGTTTAATAAAGTTCTTCTTTTATTATACACACAGTTGATGGGTCCTTTCTTCCTTAGCAAACATTTGGGTTTTCCTAGTCACACCTTAGTTTTCGCTAGTTCCCACTCAGCTTTCCTTATTAAACACTCAGTTTTCCCTAGGAGAATTCAGTTTACCCTAGTAACCATTCAGTTTTCCGTAGTAACTACACCTTTTTCCTAGTAACCCTTCAGCTTTCTCTAGTAGCCACTCAGTTTTCTCTAGTAACCACTCAGTTTTCTCTAGTAACCACTCAGTTTTTCTTAGCAACCACTCATCTCTTTCCTAGTAACTCCTCAGCTTTCCCTAGTAACCACTCAGTTTTCCCTAGTAAACACTCAGTTTTCCTTAGTAGCCACACATCTCTTTCCTAGTAACCACTCAGCTTTCCCTAGTAGTGTTTGGGGACAGTTGAGAGGGCCCCATACACATTAGACTGTTAGATGACTCTTCCAATCTAATGTGTATGGGACTCTACCTACTCTTCCCCAACAGATGATGTTGAGGAAAAAGAAGGACTCCGCATGTCCGATTTTGGACCTTTGATCCTTTTGTTCTCTCGGAGATAAGCTGCCGCCAGAAGAGTCTGATTGCGTATCTGTCATTGACAGGGCTGGGTCAAGGTACATTGGTGCCCTAGGCAGATGAAGCTGATGGCACCCCCCACACATGAACCCTCAGCCCCATGTAAAGGATTGGGTCAGAGACTAAGGTAACAGGACCCCTAACGCACCCCTCTCCCATGGGTCAGGTAACAGGCTGTGATGACCAATTCCACTAGAATTGTTACCTGTTTCACCAAAAAATATTAGCAAAAGTAAAAAAAGTGATGTAGTGTAGAGGTGACACTCAACAGAGACTGTTATCATAGTTAGATATGGAATCATTCATTGCTTGCAGACCATTTAGACGATACTAGGGAAAAATAGTGATATTCATCCCTGACATCTTATATTGTAAATGTCAAACCCAAGGACAGTCATGTAAACTAATATTACTTAACTATAATGAGGGCCGTTTGGTTTCAATTAAGGTGTGCAGCATTTGGCAGATACCCCAATGGAAGCTAAACAGACCCTATTATAAAGGGACATGTATGATGATTTTTATATCCGTCATACAACAAATACAGTTTGCTACAAAACTGATGGTGGTTCTGGTGCCATATTCCTGTATGAATAGTGGTTGTGCTGACATATTCATGTACTGATGGTGGTTCTGGTCTCATATTCCTGTACTGATGATGGTTGTGGTGACATATTCATGTAGTGATGGTTGTTCTGGTGCTGTATTCATGTACTAATGATGGTTCTGATGCTGTATTCATCACTAGAACAATCATCAGTACATGAATACAAAACCAAAATAATCAGCAGTACATGAAAAACATCATCAGAGCCTTCAACAGTACATAAAAATGGCAGCAGAAATATCAGCATAAAATTAATAGGTCACTAGAACCACCATCAGTACTTGAATACATCACCAGAACCCCCATCAGTACATTAATGAATCACCAGGACCTCCATCAGTACATGAATACATAACAAGAACCACTGTCAGTAAATAAATACAAAATCAGTACCATCATCAGGTCATGAAAACGTCACTAGAATTATTATTATTATTCATTTTTTATAGCACCATTTATTCCATGGCGCTTTACATGTGAGGGGCGAATATAGACAAGTTCAATAAACATGAGCAATACAGGACACACATAAGCACAGAAGGAGAGAGGACCCTGCCCGCGAAGGCTCACAGTCTACAGGATCAACCCTTATATCCCCTTAGCTAGCCCCGCTTGTAATGTCCCAAACGTCCGTACCTGATGCTAGGAGGCCATTACCAGTACTATGATTGTTCTCTTGACTTCTATGTGTATTTGCTGTTGACATAAATGCTGGGGCTACCATTGGTTGCAGCCATATCCCATACTTGGCTCTGCCTATCCTTGTATGTTTTCATGTTTCCTCCTTATTAGACTTTGATATTGTATATTGCTGATATTTTCTCATGTTTACATATTCTCAATAAACATACCTACCCCTTGACCCAGCTCTGTTCATAGAGGACACAAAGATTGTGATCAGCTGAATGGCTGTCTATTGTGTATAGAGGGCTTTAGCCTAGACCCGGTCCAAAATCACAGCAGACATTGGTCAATTATTGTGTCTAACTACTCATCATTAGTCCATCTGAATGGCCATCTTTAGGTGATAGGAGACCTGGCCATATAATAGGGAATATATTGCCTACTAGACACAAAGGAGATCTGTAAATGGAGAGTGACCATGCCGTCCTTAGATAGGATCCTAAGAACACTGATAAGGATCCCACCACCTGAGACGTGTTAAAGGCTACATACATGTCATTAGTCTGAAGGTACTGCCACACTACACAATCCCGCTAGCGATCTCGTTAGCGTCGCATACTAATGAGATCGCTAGCGGGATTGTTTCTATATCGCTAGTAGCTACCTATTTTAGCGATGTCGTTAGGACGCTATCGCGGTTAGCGATCTCCTTAACGACTTTAGCGGTACAAAAGTACCGCTAAATCGCTAAAAAAGGTGCCACACTTAGCGATATATACTTACCCAGCGGGGCGCCAGCGACGAAAATAGGGTCCGGAACGATGTCAGCGACGAGCGAGATCACAGCAGGATCTCAGCAGGGGCCACGTCGCTGGCAGATGCCGCACACAACAACATCGCTAACGGGATCGCTAAATAGTGACGTTTTTTAGCGATCCCGTTAGCGATGTTGTTTAGTGTGGCATACCCTTTAGTCTCCCAGAGTCAATTAGAAGATTTCATGTCACATAGTCATATATGTTAATTTTAAAAACAAGTAGGTACAAAGTAAATTTCTTTCATCCTAAATCAGTGGGAATCGGTGGTTGTCGGCTAATCAATTATTGGGCTGTCATAGAAAGTCAACCAGTAGAGCCCCCCATATACATTAGACCAATGCCAATATCGACGAGTTCGGCCAACACTCTAATGCATACGGTGACACTGACCAACTGATGGTCGGGGAGGATGTGGATCATGAATGTCTGATTTCGGACTGCTGATCGCTTTGTTCTAACAGAGATAAGATAAAAATATCTGTTGGCTTTTTCGTAAAGAACATAGGAGCGCTTACTAACGCTCGTATGTATGGGAGAGACGGCCAAGGTGGATGTCGGCCAAACCATTGACTGAACCAGCGATCGGCCATCTAATGTGCATGGCTGTCTTAAGGGTAGATATTGAGAATCTTCATACAGCTATGTGTACAGATCTTATATGGTGGCATCCAGAGTCCCTATAGATTGCTATTGTGGTTCTCAATGTTCCGCCAAATGGTGCCTTCATATAGTACCATGTTATGAGAGAGGACACGTTCAGCGTTGACTAGTGTGGCAGTTAAGTACAATGTGGATTAGCCACCTACAGGAGTGGTAGTCTGGAGAAAACTATCACCGGTGATAATTTGCTCATCGGTGGGGGTGCAACTACTGGAGAATGGGGAATTTTTATCACTAATGGGACACTTTTATACCCGTTACAAAATGGAGCGGGAGGTGGGATACCCAAAAATTCTCTATGGGGCTGCCAAAAAATGGAATAAATGGAGAAATGATCGAGCATAAGCACTGTATCTCTGTCCTAATGGATTCCCAAATCAGTGACTTATCAGACACCTATTAAGCAACCAGAGATCCTTTGGATAGATGATAACTTGTTTTCATCAGTTTACCCCTATAAGTAACTAGCCAAAAAGTTTCAGTAGAAAAACACTTAAGGGCCTTTTATACATAGCGATATCGCCAGCAATATCGCTAAAGCATCACCGATTTGGTGACGCAGCAGCGATATTACTAGGGATATTGCTATGTGTGATACTTACCTCCGACCGGCTCCCCCGCTGTCTGTCGCTGATCGTGCGAGAATGCGCAGCTCCATTTCTTGTCGGGCACTTCCTGCTGGGCTTCCTGCTGGCGCCGACGAGCGACGCGTGGAAGCGGGCGAGAAGACGTCAGGATCGCCGCGTCTGAAGGTAAGTAGCGACCGCTGCTGCGTCACTAAAGTCGCTGTGAGATCTGCCTGTGTGGCAGCTCACTAGCGACCATTTAGCGATGCACCAGCGATCCTGACCGGGTCGTATCGTGGTCGGGATCGCTGCTGCATCGCTAAATGTAAAACCTCCTTTAGGGCCCCGTCTCACATAGCGACTCACCTGCGATCCCGACAACGATATGAACTTGTCAGGATCGCTGCTGAGTCGCTACATGATTGCTGCTGAGCTGCCAAACAGGCAGATCTCAGCAGTGATCAGGACAGCGATTACGCCGGAAACAAGCGACACACGTCGCTTAGTTACCGGCATACCAGCGCGCTGGTGCAGGGAGCTGGTAACCAAGGTACACATCGGGATTCTAGGCGTGGGGCGGCACCTGCAAACCTGATGTGTACCTTGGTTACCAGCTCCCCTGCAGCAGCGCGCTGGTATCCAATGTACACATCGGGTTTCCAGGCGCCGCCCGGCGCCTGGCAACCCGATGTGTACCTTGGTTTCCAGCTGATCGCTGGTCTCCTGCCTGTCACACTCAGCGATTCGTGCTGGCCAGTGGGAGACCAGCAATCAAAGAAAAGTCCAGGACATTCAGCGACGATCAGCGATACCCAGCAGGGGGCTGATCGTCGCTGCATGTCAAACTTGGCGAGATCGCTTCTGATATCGCTGTTGCGTCACAAAATTTGTGACTCAGCAGCGATCTCGCTATGTGAGACAGGGCCTTTACTTAGCTAAAAAAAAAACACCAAATCAAGAAGCAGATCGTTATCTCCTTCCCTGTCCTTTGGACCAATAGTGAGGGGATTACTGCACAAGGAGAGGTTTTGTATAAATAGGTTGGTGTTGGTAGTTCAGGTCATTCCCTGACTCCATCTCCGGTCACCATGAGCTTCATTCTCAGCCTGATCCTGCTGTCTGCAGGAGCCTCTTTTGTAGCTTCTGGTAAGACTTTCTTCTCCTTCTATCTTTTTTCACTTTTTTTATTACTTTGTGGTTACTTTTGTAATTCTTTCGTGTTTTTGTTTTGTAGTTTGTGCCTTTTGCCACTAAAATTGTTTGGATAATTTCCAATGTGTGAATAGTAAAGGCAAATTCTGAAAATATATGGGAGACTGCAGCTAGCCTCAATATTCCCCTTTGTCCATGCTTTTTTTGCAATAATTTGCTGAGATATTGGGAGCTTATTGAACTTCCCCTGTGTGATTGCTAGTAATATGAAGGTTTAATTTTTCCTTAAGTATTAGGGCAACCCCAGTAAACAGCTCCCCATATCTCAGCTTCCAGAGCTCACGTAATATATGTAAAATATATGTAGATGAATATATTACATTTATTTAATTATTTTTCTTGTTACATTTTTATTTTTATTGTATTATTATGTTAGATGGACATATTATATTTCTTTATTATTTTTATTGCTATATTTTAGTATATTTTATAAAATTTTTATTTATTTTTTTATTTTTATTTTTTAAGACTTTTTAGATATTAGTTGCGTTTTGGTACCAGGAAACCTGAGACAGATCGACGCCGGTGCTGGACAGGTATGGGGAGTTGACTATCAAGATCAGATCTTCCAATTGGTTGGTGACACCTGGCAGCAAGTTCCCGGGCAGCTCCTTCATGTGTCGGTCGGTCCAGCTGGAGTCTGGGGAGTCAATAGGGCAAATACGGTCTTCAATCTTCAGAACAATGTGTGGACGGTTGTGCCAGGTAAAACATGGTTGCATGTAGACTACATGATTGCCGCCGATCGGCTACACACAGGTCGCTTAATAGACTGTTTCTGCACTTGTATGTGTACACATTGATTAGTAATAGATCATCCCTTGTGCATACACTGTCATTGTTCTTGGCAGCACATACTGTTTACACAGGACATTGTGCTGCCTAGAACTTTGATTTTTAATAATTATTTTTGCATCGCTTTATTCTGCGAGCTATAACTTTTTTATTTTTCGCTGATGATGCTGTATGGCAGCTCGTTTTTTGTGGGACAAGATGATGCTTTCAGCAGTACCATGTTTATTTATATCCGTCTTTTGATTGCGTGTTATTCCACTTTTTGGAATTATCCTAGTATAATTGATTCCCATCCTGGTATACATGTCCACCATCCTGATATATATGTTCCCCATCCTGGTATATATGATCCCCATCCTGGTATATATGTTCCCCATCCTGGTATATATGTCTCTCATCCTGGTATATATGTCTCCCATCCTGGTATATATGTACCCCATTCTGATATATATGTCCCCCAACCTTGTATATATGTTTCCCATCCTAGTATATATGTACCTCATCCTGGTATATATGTCTCCAATCCTGGCATATATGTTCCCCATAATAGAATATATGTCCCCCATCCTGGTATATATGTATCCAATCCGAGGATATATGTTCCCCATACTAGTATATATGTCTCCCATCCTGGTATATGTCTCCCATTCTGGTATATGTTCCCCATCCTGGTATATATGTCCCCCATCCTGGTATATATAATCCCCATCCTGATATATATGTTTCCCATCCTAGTATATATGATCCCTATCCTGGTATATATGTCCCCCATCCTGGTATATATGATCCCCATCTTGGTATATATGTCACCCATCCTGGTATATATGTTCCCCATCCTGGTATATATCACCCATCCTGGTATATATGATCCCCATCCTGGTATATATGATCCCCATCCTGGTATATATGTTCCCCATACTAGTATATATGTTCCCCAACATGGTATATATGTCTCCCATTCTAGTATATGTCTCCCATCCTGGTAAATGTCCCCCATCCTGGTATATATGTTCTTCATCCTGGTAAATATAATCCCCATCCTGGTATATATGTTCCCCATACTAGTATATATGTTCCCCAACATGGTATATATGTCTCCCATTCTAGTATATGTCTCCCATCCTGGTAAATGTCCCCCATCCTGGTATATATGTTCTTCATCCTGGTAAATATAATCCCCATTCTGGTATATATGTTTCCCATCCTGGTATATATGAACCCTATCCTGGTATATATGCCCATCATCCTGGTATATATGATCCCATCTTGGTATATATGTCAACCATCCTGGTATATATGTTCCCCATCCTGGTATATATGTCACCCATCCTTGTATATATGATCCCCGTCCTGGTATATGTGATCCACATCCTGGTATACATGTCCCCCATCCGGTTAGATATATTTCCCATCCTGGTATATATGATCCCTATCCTGGTATATATATCCCCCATCCTGGTATATATGATCCCCATCTTGGTATATATATCCCCCATCCTGGTATATTTGCTCCCCATCCTGGTATATATGTCACCCATCCTGGTATATATAATCCCCATCCTGGTATATATGTTTACCTTCCTGGTATATTTGATCCCTATCCTGGTATATATATCCCCCATTCTGGTATATATAATCCCCATCCTGGTATATACAGTATGTCTCCCATCCTGGTATATATGATCCCCATCCTGGTATATATGTCACCCATCCTGGTATATATGATTCCCATCCTGGTATATATGTTCCCCTTCCTGGTATATATGTTCCCCATCCTGGTATATATGTCACCCTATCCTAGTATATATGATCCCCATCCTGGTATATATATGTCTCCCTTCCTGGTATATATGTTCCCCATTCTGATATATGTCTTCCATACTACCTGTTTTGCCAGATCCCAGAGCATAACAAACATAATATGTAAAAAAATATAAAAAATGCTCACACTCACCCTCCGCTTACCTCTCTGGACCCTCCACTCCTCCCCGTCACCTGTCCAGTCTTCATTGCATCTTCATATTGCCGCTGCTTGCATTGAATTTCCTGGCCTCTCGCACTGGATCGGGGTTTCTGGGTCTGAGGCCTCGGAGGGTAATGTTTTTTCGCTGATGATGCTGTATGGCAGCTCGTTTTTTGTGGGACAAGATGATGCTTTCAGCAGTACCATGTTTATTTATATCCGTCTTTTGATTGCGTGTTATTCCACTTTTTGGAATTATCCTAGTATAATTGATTCCCATCCTGGTATACATGTCCACCATCCTGATATATATGTTCCCCATCCTGGTATATATGATCCCCATCCTGGTATATATGTTCCCCATCCTGGTATATATGTCTCTCATCCTGGTATATATGTCTCCCATCCTGGTATATATGTACCCCATTCTGATATATATGTCCCCCAACCTTGTATATATGTTTCCCATCCTAGTATATATGTACCTCATCCTGGTATATATGTCTCCAATCCTGGCATATATGTTCCTCATAATAGTATATATGTCCCCCATCCTGGTATATATGTATCCAATCCGAGGATATATGTTCCCCATACTAGTATATATGTCTCCCATCCTGGTATATGTCTCCCATTCTGGTATATGTTCCCCATCCTGGTATATATGTCCCCCATCCTGGTATATATAATCCCCATCCTGATATATATGTTTCCCATCCTAGTATATATGATCCCTATCCTGGTATATATGTCCCCCATCCTGGTATATATGATCCCCATCTTGGTATATATGTCACCCATCCTGGTATATATGTTCCCCATCCTGGTATATGTCACCCATCCTGGTATATATGATCCCCATCCTGGTATATATGATCCCCATCCTGGTATATATGATCCCCATCCTGGTATATATGTTCCCCATACTAGTATATATGTTCCCCAACATGGTATATATGTCTCCCATTCTAGTATATGTCTCCCATCCTGGTAAATGTCCCCCATCCTGGTATATATGTTCTTCATCCTGGTAAATATAATCCCCATTCTGGTATATATGTTTCCCATCCTGGTATATATGAACCCTATCCTGGTATATATGCCCATCATCCTGGTATATATGATCCCCATCTTGGTATATATGTCAACCATCCTGGTATATATGTTCCCCATCCTGGTATATATGTCACCCATCCTTGTATATATGATCCCCGTCCTGGTATATGTGATCCCCATCCTGGTATACATGTCCCCCATCCGGTTAGATATATTTCCCATCCTGGTATATATGATCCCTATCCTGGTATATATATCCCCCATCCTGGTATATATGATCCCCATCTTGGTATATATATCCCCCATCCTGGTATATTTGCTCCCCATCCTGGTATATATGTCACCCATCCTGGTATATATAATCCCCATCCTGGTATATATGTTTACCTTCCTGGTATATTTGATCCCTATCCTGGTATATATATCCCCCATTCTGGTATATATAATCCCCATCCTGGTATATACAGTATGTCTCCCATCCTGGTATATATGATCCCCATCCTGGTATATATGTCACCCATCCTGGTATATATGATTCCCATCCTGGTATATATGTTCCCCTTCCTGGTATATATGTTCCCCATCCTGGTATATATGTCACCCTATCCTAGTATATATGATCCCCATCCTGGTATATATATGTCCCCCTTCCTGGTATATATGTTCCCCATTCTGATATATGTCTTCCATACTACCTGTTTTGCCAGATCCCAGAGCATAACAAACATAATATGTAAAAAAATATAAAAAATGCTCACACTCACCCTCCGCTTACCTCTCTGGACCCTCCACTCCTCCCCGTCACCTGTCCAGTCTTCATTGCATCTTCATATTGCCGCTGCTTGCATTGAATTTCCTGGCCTCTCGCACTGGATCGGGGTTTCTGGGTCTGAGGCTTCGGAGGGTAATGTGCAAGCTTGTGCCACCTGTCATGTCATTATGGCACGTGCATAACCCTCCTGGGGAATTCAATGGAAGCGGCAGCAATTTGAAAATGTGATTAGGACAGAACGGGTGCTGGTGAGGAGCAGAGGGACAGGAAATGTAAGCGGTACTTTTTTACATTTTGACGGACTTTTATGGCTCAGAAAAATAGCACTCAATTTTGCTTAATCCATGCAGAATCCGATTACAAGAAACACACATGTTGGTGAATGCAGATTTTTGGAAAATTTGAGTAAAATTTGATTCCACTCAAATTTATTTGCTCATTTCTACAGATAGTGCAATTGGAAACGTTCCTATAATTTTTGCCAATGCTAGTCATAAAGGGATATACATTGATGGGTATTGACACGTATCAGAATGAGTTTATCCTTTCAATCCCTACGTCATACACTGCATCTAGAGGCCAGTACTAGGCATTTCCCAATGTAACTTCTAATTCCACTATTTCTATGCCTACAGGTAGCCTTAATCAGGTGGATGCTGGTGGTGCTATCTACGTGGCTGGTGTGGATGCCCAGAACAATGTGTTTTGCTCACCATCTTCACTCACTCCATTTAGTCCCATTGATGGATCTCTGAAATATTATAGCTGTGGACAATATGGCTGCTGGGGAGTCAACAGCTCTAACAATGTATTTTACCGTGAGTTTGTGACCCCACAATCATGCCAGGGAGTTAAATGGCAGCCGTTGGCAGGTAGCTTGAGCATGCTTGAGGTCGGCACAGATGGCTCCGTCTATGGTGTCAATGCAGCTGGACAGATCTTCAAGAGGTAAGGAAAGAATCAAATGGCAAAATTTGTGCCAATGGATTGGGATGATATCCTATTTCTTGAAAAGTCCAGGAAGCTGAGATGTAGGAGGCTCTTTGAAGAGGTTCTCACATTGTAGAATCACTTTTTTACCATCTCAAAAAAAACATTAAATCCTTGTCCTCCAGAACAGTAGACCAGATCCAGTGAGAAGAACCTTCTTCATGTCACATATGTCCAATTTTTGTAAAAATGGAGTTTTAGCAATGAACTTTTAAAAAACATTGTTTTAATGATCTGTTTTTTTTCTTTTTTCAGGCTTGATATCTTTGATAGGGCGCCCTATGGAACAGGATGGTACCGTTTTGAATCCTGCAGCAGCATCAAACATGTCACTTACGATGCCGGATTTCTGTGGCTTCTGTCTCAAACCGGAGACATTTATAAATGCTATGAGGTTACTTCTACTACCTATTAGGAAACTTGCCGAAGTTTCTAAAAAGTTCCTTTTGTTTTGATAGTTGAGGAGGAGAACAGTTACATTTCTTAAAAGAGTGAGTTTTTAACTTGAGACGTGTGGAATTAAAAAATTTGAATTTAAATTTTTGTTGGAAACTTCTGCTTTGTTTATTCTGCATTGTTCAAGTGTTTTCCTTGGTCTTATCTGGGGTCTGTATTTGGGGGGTGTCCTAGACAAATAGTCCGGACATAAATGAAAAAATGTTGATAACTATAGTATTGTAGTAAAGTACACACAACATGTGCTACGTCACCAGATAAAGGGGTTTTCTATCTCAGAAAGTGATAGAATATCTCTTTGATCAGGAACCACAGCAAAGTGTCATCCTCAGTCGCCACAGCCTATTTATTCCCCGGTTTGGTGGGAGTCTGACTGTCTAGCTATATGATATCACTTTCACGATGTCAAAACATCTTATATCTATTGTAGGGATTCACGCTCTCAGGTAGGCATTAGGTAGCGTTCACACAGTCAATGCGGTTTGGTCCAAACAGGTGCACTTTTATTGCTTTTATAAAACCTCAAGGGATTCAAAACCAAAAAGAGCCTCTTCTGGGCATAAAGGTATCACAGCAAATAAACAGTTCATTCAGCAGATACATATATGTCAGTGCAGGCTCACCCGAACAGATTACAGTTGTTTCTCCCAAAGCAAAATTTACACAAAGAAGTGGTACGGTTCTAGAAATCTAGGTATGCCCTTCATCCTGATCTCCAGTAGCTTCCAGCACCAAACAGAAGTGTTCAACTCTGGACACAATTCACACTGAACAAGTTGCAGCTTCCACATGTTCTCTGCAGCTCCAACACACTTTCCTCCCCGACTCGTACAGTCTCCATTCAGAAAAAGACACTGGCTTGTAACTCTTTCAAAGCTACAGCTCACATTTTGTCTGGTCACTCATCAGTAGCACACTCGACTCTGCTCCTTCCAGAAGACTGACACACCTTGCGAACACAGGCCGTGGTTCTTAGTTAAAGCTCGTCAGGTGCCTCTAATTAAGACCTGGAGTGCTAGGATTTAATCCAGTCCTACCTGGCCTTGCTACACTGGCCACTATATATGTGCTTTACTACTTGCATTTTTTTCACAATGAAGTCAGTAGGGAAAAGAAAAAAGTTGAAATACTACAAGATTAAAAAAATATGTTAAAACACGATGGAATTAAAAAACTTAAAAAAGAAAAACAGAATGTGATATTTGATGTAGAATGTCTGGTTGCAAAAAAAACCTACAGCAAGAATTTCCTTAAAATTCTTATTTGGTGAATGTTTTTCTAGAAAAATGCTGTCTTCCCTGATGATTCAAGTGCAACAAAGGCCAAATACTAACTGTGGTGATCTCCAGTCCAATCACATTGATTAGATAATCAAGAATGAGCATTCCTAGACTACAGATCTAAACAGGCTGCCAATCACCCGAACAAAATGCTCTTATGCCTGTCAAAATGAGTTTTAAGCTTGGTTAAAAAATCATCGTTAATGGCAGCACAAAGTCCAGTGTGAACAAGATATGGGCTGCCAAGAACAGTGATATTGTATGCGCACAGAACGATCATGGTGTTATTTGTTCTGTGAACATTTAAGTGCAGTCCTCCAAGTTATTAAACAAGTGCTGAACGGCTTGCATTTTGCCTATTGGCTGTCTTTTAAAGGACTGTGTAAATGTAGCACTACTTTAATTTAGATCTGAATTACAATTAAATCTGGTGAACACTAACATGGATTATGCCTTTTTTCTTTGTTTTTTTTTTGTGTTGTTCCAAAACATAAAAAGGAAATAAGCATGTGTATAACAAAACACATGTAATAACTTTGGCTTACAGTGCTCACAGCCCCTCCTCATAGCTACTCAGCCCTCCTCCTCCAAAACCAGCTTCTCTGCCATTGCAGATCAACTTTCCTCTCTACTCTCAAGATCACATCTCACCACCTGCGCACTCGACCCGATTCCATCCCACCTCATCCCAAACCTCACCACAGTCTTCATCCCAACCCTAATCCATCTCTTCAACCTGTCACTAACAACTGATGTTCTCCCCTCATGTTTCGAACATGCCTCGATCACACCCATCCTCAAAAAACCCTCCTTCAACTCATCCTCTGTGTCTAGCTATTACCCGATATCACTTCTCCCCTATGTCTCCAAACTACTGGAACAACACGTCCATCTGAAACTGCCCTGACTAAAGTCACCAAAGACCATATTATCTGTCAAATCCAAGGGGCACTACTCTGTTCTCCTCCTCCTAGACCTGTCCTCTGCCTTCGACACAGTGGACCATTCCTTATTACTACAGACCCTCATCTCTTGGTATCACAGACTTGGCCCTATTCTGGATCTCCACGTACCTAACAGGCCGGACATTAAGCGTCTCCCACTCACACCCCACCTCCTCACCTCGTCCCCTTATCTGTCGATTTCCCGCAAGGTTCAGTCTAGGACTCTTGCTCTTTTCCATTTACACCTTCGGCCGGGGACAGCTCATGGAGTCTCATGGCTTTCAGTATTACCTCTATGCTGATGACACACAGATCTACCTCTTTGTACCCAATATCACCTTCTTACTAACCAAAATCACACAATGTCTGTCCGCTAGTTCATCTTTCTTCTCTGCTAGATTTCTAAAACTTAACTTGTACAAAACATAGGAAAGATGTGTATCTTCGTACCGTGTTAGCCAGTAGATAGAAAAATATTTAGACTTGAGAGTCCTCAGTGGTTGATACCTTTTAATGGCTAACTGAAAAGATGGTAACAAATTGCAAGCTTTCTAGACTACTCAGGTCTCTTCATCAGGCAAAGACTAAAACAAAATCTGAAGAATCACATATTCATACGCAACACAGCAGAGAAACAATGCAATAGGTAAGACAAGTGACGTGAAGCAGAATAAAACTTTCACACTCCTTATTTATGAACTGTTCCAATATTTATGTTCATCTCTATCTCCCATAATGACAGTTCTGCTTCACGTCACTTGTCTTACCTATTGCATTGTTTCTCTGCTGTGTTGTGTATGAATATGTGATTCTTCAGATTTTGTTTTAGTCTTTGCCTGATGAAGAGACCTGAGTAGTCTAGAAAGCTTGCAATTTGTTACCATCTTTTCAGTTAGCCATTAAAAGGTATCAACCACTGAGGACTCTCAATTCTAAATATTTCTCCATCTACTTAGAAATACATTATTTTCCTTAAAACTTGGGAAAACTAAAGGAGAAAAGTAATTAAAGTTTTCTGAAATCTCATATCTTCAGTTGGAATTTATTTTGGTGGAGCGTTCACCGATTGCCTGCAACGCTGTTGATGTGAAATCATCGCTGCAGACAATAGCAAATGCCGAAACTCAACGCTGGACCTGCGGAGGTTGACGAAAGCCAGTGTTTTTTTTTTTTAAACAGCAGTCAAATAAGATGGGTTTTCTGGAAAAAGAAAACCCCTTTAATGAATGGTGAATGGAGAAATTGATAAGCAGGGTGATAAATGGCTTTAATCATCTACTTACCCAATCAATCTCTGACTGGATCACAGCCAGTCAAAAATCTAAACCCAGTTGACAGAATAAAGGCATGGTGTGTGGGAATGGGAGCCGATCTGCAGTTCTGGGCAGTTTTTGGCTGGTAACAGCTATTTGGTGATATTGGCCCCACCAATCCAATGTTGATGATATTAGATGCCATTAAAAGGTATCAACCACTGAGGACTCTCAATTCTAAATATTTTTCCATGTACAAAACAGAATTCATTATCTTTCCACCATCTCTCTTAACCCTCCAAGAGACCTATCCATCAAAGTCAATGGCTGCTCACTCTTTCCCATTCGGCAAGCTCAGTGCCTTGGGTAATCCTGGACTCTGATCTCTCCTTCAAACCACATATCCAAGCCCTTTCCACCACCTGCAGACTCCCAACTCAAAAATATCTCCTCACATTCCTCAACCATCCTTAATCCATTCCCCCAATGTCAGTCCTCTATTTCATTTTTCTTCTCTGCTAGAATTCATCATCTTTTCACCATCTCATTCAACCCTCCAACTGACCTATCCATGAAAATCAATGGCTTGACTCTGATCTCTCCTTCAAATCTGAGATCCAAGTCCTTTCCCTTTCCTGCTGACTCCCAACTCATAAATATCTCCCAAATAAACAGATTCCTCAAAAAACACTAGTCCATGCCCTCACCATCTCCCGCCTTGACTACTGCAGCCTCCTTTTTTGTGGCCTCCCTTCTGACACTCTCGAACCCCTCCAATCTATCCTAAACTCACTCTGCTGCCCTACTAATCCACCTGTAACCCCACTATTCACTGGCCTCTCCCCTCTGTCAATCCCTGCACCACCTCCCCATTGCCTGGAAACTCCTGTTCAGAACCCTAACCTTGGCATACAAAGCGATCCAAAACCTGTCTTCTCCACACATGTGTGACCTAGTCTCCTGGTACTTACCTGCACGCATCCTCCGATCTTCACAAGATCTCCTTCTCTACTACCCTCTTATCTCCTCTTCCCACAATTGCAATCAAGATTTCTCCCACGCATCCCCCCTACTCTGGAACTTTCTACCCCAACATATCATACTCTCGCCTACCATGGAAACTTTCAAAGGAACCTGAAGACCTACCTCTTCCAACAAGCCTACAACCTGCAGTAACCACCAAACTGCTACACGACCAGCTCTACCCTCACCTACAGTATCCTCACCCATCCCTTGTAAATTGTGATCTTTCGCAGGCAGGGTCCTCTCTCCACCTGTTCTAGTCGGTGACTTTTATTGTTTAACCCCTTTCTGCCATCTGACGTACTATTCCGTCCATGTGCCCTGGGACTTAATTCCCAAGGACGGAATAGTACGTCATATGCGATCAGCTGCGCTCCCGGGGCCGGGTGTCAGCTGTGTCATGGACCGCTCCCGACACATTAACCCCCGGCACACTGCGATCAAGCATTATCGCAGTGTTACGGCTGTATAGGGAAGCATCGCGCAGGGAGGGGGCTCCCTGCGTGCTTCCCTGAGACCCTCAGAACAGCGCAATGTGATTGCGCTATTCCCAGGGCCTCTTCCCTGCAGGAACCCGGATCCAAGATGGCCGTGGAGTCATTCCAGGTCCTGCAGGGAGGAGACTTTCTCAGTGCCTCCTGAGAGCAGGCGCTGAGAAAGCCTCCTGCACTGCCTGTTGGATCACCGATCTGACACTTTATAGTGTTGTCCCACCCTGGGACAAAGTAAAAAGTAAAAAAAATAAAAATAACGTGTAAAAAAAAATCTTAAATAAAGAAAAAACAAAATTCCCCAATAAATTCATTTCTTTATGTAAATAAAAAAAACAATAAAAGTACACATATTTAGTATCGCCGCATCCGTAACGACCCGCTCTATAAAACTGTCCCACTAGTTAACCCCTTTAGTGAACCCCTAAAAAAAAAAGAAAAAAACAGGGCAAAAGAACAATGATTTATCATCATACCGCCGAACAAAAAGAGGAATAACACGCGATCAAAAAGACGTATATAAATAACCATGGTACTGCTGAAAACGTCATCTTGTCCCGCAAAAAACGAGCTGCCATACAGCATCATCAGTGAAAAAATAAAAAAGTTATAGCTCGCAGAATAAAGCGATGCAAAAATAATTATTTTTTAAATATAATTGTTTTTATTGTATAAAAGCGCCAAAACATATAAAAATGATATAAATGAGGTATCGCTGTAATCATACTAACCGGAAGAATAAAACTGCTTTATCAATTTTACCACGCACTAAATGATATGAACGCCCCCCCCAAAAGAAATTCATAAATTGCTGTTTTTTGTTCATTCTGCCTCCCAAAAATCGTAATAAAAAGTGATCAAAAAATGTCATGTGCCCGAAAACGGTACCAATAAAAACGTCAGCTCATCTCAGAAAAAAAATAAGATCTTACATGACTCTGTGGGCCAAAATAAGAAAAAATTATAGCTCTCAAAATGTGATGATGCAAAAACTATTTTTTTGCAATAAAAAGCGTCTTTTCACGTGTGACAGCTGCCAAACATAAAAAGCCACTATAAATAGTAAATCAAACCCCCCTTTCTCACCCCTTTAGCTAGGGAAAAGTAATAAAATTAAAAAAATGTGTTTCCATTTTCACATTAGGGTTAGGGTTGGGGCTAAAGTTAGGGTTAGGGTTGGGTTAGGATTAGGGTTAGGGGTGTGTTAGGGTTAGGTTTGTGGTTAGGGTTATGGTTAGGGTTGCGATTAGGGTTAGGGGTGTGTAGGGGTTAGGCCTCTTTCACACTTCCGTTGTGTGATGTCCGCCCATCCGTGAAAATGGCGGATCCGTCAGAAAAGTAAAAAAACGGATGCAAAACTGGTCAGTTTTCTGACGGATCCGCCAAGAAGATTTCACCCGGAAATGATGAAAATTTCGTTCCGGAAATGTAAGTCCGGACGAGAGAGAGAGAGAGAGAGAGAGAGAGAGAGAGAGAGAGAGAGGAGAGGAGAGAGAGAGAGAGAGAGAGAAGAGAGAGAGAGACCCCGGACACTGTTTTCTGCATTTTACTATGGTTTTCAATAGAGGCGACGGATCCGCAGGCGGATTCCGTCAAAAACGGATGCTGGCGGATCCGCCACCCATAGGCGGCCATTGTACAAAATGGCGGATGCGGCGGATCCGCCGTTGTCCGCCATTTTGGCGGTCAAAAAAAACGTTGCATTGGAGGTTTTTTTGAAATGACGGACGCCAATTTTTTGGCGGATCCGTCCAAAAACGGACCTAACGGACGACCATCCGTCAAAATCCGTCACTAATGCAAGTCTATGGGAAAAAAACGGATCCGCCAAAAAAAAAATGGCGGATCCGTTTTTTTCACATTTTGACGGATTTTGACTGACGTCGCACGACTGAAGTGTGAAAGAGGCCTTAGAGTTGGAGTTAGAATTGGGGAGTTTCCACTGTTTAGGCACATCAGGGGCTCTTCAAATGTGACATGGCATCTGATCTCAATTCCAGCCAATTCTGCGTTGAAAAAGTCAAACTGTGCTCCTTGCCTTCTGAGCTCTGCCATGCGCCCAAATATTAGTTTACCCCCACATATGGGGTATCAGCGTACTCAGGACAAATTGCACAATAACTCTTGTGGTCCATTTTCCTCTGTTACCCTTGAGAAAATAAAAGATTGGGGCGAAAATATCATTTTTGTGGAAAAAAATATGATTTTTTTTATTTTTAGAGCTCTACGTTATAAACTTCTGTAAAGCACTTGGGGGTTCAAAGTTCTCACCACACATTTAGATAAGTTCCTTTGGGTGTCTAGTATCCAAAATGGGGTCACTTGTGGGGAGTTTCCACTGTTTAGGCACATCAGGGGCTCTCCAAACGCGACTTGACACCCGCAGACCATTCCATCAAAGTCTGCATTGCTAAGCATCACTACTTCTATTACGAGCCTCGATGTGTGCCCATATAGTAGTTTTCTCCCACATATGGGGTATCAGCGTACTCAGGACAAATTGGACAACAACTTTTGGGGTCCAATTTCTCCTGTTACCATTGGGAAAATAAAAAATTGGTGACTAAAATATCATTTTTGTGGGAAAAAATAGGATTTTTTATTTTCATGCCCGGGCATTATAAACTTGTGTGAAGCACTTGGGGGTTCAAAGTGCTCACCAAAGATCTAGATAAGTTCCTTAGGGGGTCTAGTTTCCAAAATGGTGTCACTTGTGGGGGTTTTCCACTGTTAGGCACATCAGGGGCTCTCCAAATGTGACATGGTGTCCAATTTCAATTCCAGCCAACTTTGGTTTGAAAAAGTCAAATGGCGCTCCTTCATTTCCGTGTCCTGCCGTGCGCCCAGACAGTTGTTTTCCCCCACATATGGGGTATCAGTGTACTCAGGAGAAATTGCACAACAACTTGTTCTGTCTATTTTCTCCTTTTACCCTTGTTAAAATAAAAAAATGTTTGTAAAAGCTCAGTTTTGTGACTAAAAAGTTAAATGTTCATTTTTTGCTTCCAAGTTGCTTCAGCTCCTGTGAAGCACCTGAAGGGTTAATAAACTTCTTGAATGTGGTTTTGAGTACGTTGAGGGGTGCAGTTTTTATAATGTTGTCACTTTTGGGTATTTTCTGCCATATAGACCCCTCAAAGTTTCTTCAAATGTGAGGTGGTCACTAAAAAATATGGTTTTGTACAATTTGTTGTAAAAATGAGAAATCACTGGTCAAATTTTAACCCTTATAAATTCGTAACAAAAAAAAATTTTGGTTCCAATATTGTGCTGATGTAAAGTAGACATGTGGGAAATGTTATTTAGTAACTATTTTGTGTGACATATTTCTCTGTTTTAAGGGAATAAAAATTCAAAGTTTGAAAATTGCTAAATTTTCCAAATTTTCCCCATATTTCTATTTTTTTCATAAATAAACGCAAGTTATATCGAAATTTTACCACTATCATGAAGTACAATATGTCACGAGAAAGCAGTCTCAGAATTACGAAGATCCGTTGAAGCGTTCCAGAATTATAGCCTCATAAAGTGACAATGGTCAGAATTGTAAAAATTGGCCCGGTCATTAACATGCAAACCACCCTTGGGGGTTAAGGGGTTAAGATTATTGTACTTGTTTTTATTATGTATACCCCTCCTCACATGTAAAGCGCCATGGAATAAATGATGCTATAATAATTAATAATAATTATAATTGCAACAATTTTTTGAGAGAAATGCTTCATTTTCTGGAAAAATTTCAAGGGTGTCAACACTTTTGGCCATGAAAAGGAAGGAAAAGACACTATCATAAGAAACGCACACTGCACCACAATTACTGCGTGAAAAAAACGGCAAGATTTTTATTGGTACATACAAAAGTGAATTAAAACATAATTAAAAACATGATTCAATCCGTCCTGCAAACCGGCCCATAATGATAAAACGGGGTATATTGTACATAATATATATCAAAAATAACAGAGAAGCAATAAGAAACAATTGTGTAAGACAGTGACCTCACATGAATAGAATGAAAACCTGTATGGACCGAAAATATATATAAAAAATGGATAAGAGGAGCAAAAGGAGCAAAAATGCAGTGGAAAAATTGCTCCAAAAACCTATAAACTATCAGAAAAATAAAAAATAAAAGGAGATTTATGATTATAATCACTATGCAAGAAATAGAATCAGTCCCAGCACTGATAATAACCGCAGAAAGAGCAATAATATACTCAGAAAACTGCTGCAGGCAGAAAAGTATCTATGCAGGATGTAAGGTCAGTCCCAGTGATAGTAGCAACCGCTACAAGAAAATAATAATTACCCCAGAGAAATCCTCATGATACAGGAAAAAAGGGCAGGAGTGTGGACGGTAAAGCTAGACGTGATCCCACGCGTTCCGCCGCAACCTGTGCGGCTTCATCAGCGAAAGTGACAGAGTAATACCAACGAAGTCTGAAATACCTATTGTTGATTTTGTTCAAAGCATTGTCAGCTGTGCGCGATGCATACAGCCCAGAGAAATCGGTCATGACTATAAGAATATAACAATTTCTAACTTACCGTATATAGTCGTGTATAAGCCGAGATTTTCAGCACCTTTTTTGTGCTGAAAATGCCCCCTCGGCTTATACACGAGTCATAGGGCAGAAACCAGCGGGGGAGGGGATGCGGCGGCAGGAGCCGGTGGCTGGGACATCATACTCACCCTCCCCGTGCCATCGCTGAACGTCCCTGCAATCCTGCGTTCTCCCCGGTTTCCTGCAGCTCTCCAGCGCTGACATCATACCCGCTCATTAAGGTCATGTAATATGGACGCGATGCCACTCCCATGGGCGTGGCCTCCATATTCATGGCCTTAATGAGCGGTATTACGTGACCGCTCAGGGCAGGAGAGCTGCAGGAAGCAGGATTGCCGGCCGGGACGTTCAGCGATGGCACGGGGAGGGTGAGTATGATGGAGGAGGATGGGGGGAGCATGGAGGAGGACAAGGAGCACGGAACAGGACGGGGGGGAGGACGGAGAGCACGGAGCAGGACGGGGAGGACGGAGAGCACGGAGCAGGACAGGGGGAGGACGGAGAGCACGGAGCAGGACGGGGGAGGACGGAGAGCACGGAGCAGGACGGGGGAGGACGGAGAGCACGGAGCAGAACGGGGGGAGGACGGAGAGCACGGAGCAGAACGGGGGAGGACGGAGAGCACGGAGCAGGACGGGGGGAGGACAGAGAGCACGGAGCAGAACGGGGGGAGGACGGAGAGCACGGAGCAGAACGGGGGGAGGATGGAGAGCACGGAGCAGGATGGGGGTGGGCACAGAGGAGAATGGGGGAGTGCAGAGCTGGATGGGGAGCACGGAGCAGGACGGGGGAGGATGGAAAGCACGGAGCAGGACAGGATAATGGAGCAGGAGGAGGGGAGCACAGAGGAGAATGGGGGTGCACAGAGCTGGATGGGGGAGCACAGAGCAGGACAGCAACTTATACACCCGGCTTATACGCGAGTCAATAAGTTTTCCAAGTTTTTTGTGGCAAAATTAGGGGGGTCGGCTTATACACGGGTCGGCTTATACATGAGTATATACGGTACTCATCTGATAAATCTGACCTGAGCTGATTAAAATTAGTACAGGAAATAATATCAATAAAAACATAAGTAGTGGGATTTTTCATGTTTAATAATGGATCACTTGGCTGACCGCTATCTCATCCTGCCCATTGCACAAGAAGCCATAAAACCAACCAAACAGGTTACTCTAACTTTGGCAGAAACCTGTCAATATCTTTGGGTTTGGCAGACAGTTGGGGCTCTTAACAAATGATCGTCTGCGAAGATAAGGACAAATTTCAGACTACTGATCCTCTTGCTTTCCTTGAGATAAGCCACCAGAGATACCTAGTGGCAGTTCCCTCAAAGAGCAGGAACTACCAGTTGGGCGCTATTGCTTAGGGAGAGCCTGTGAGATAACCACAAGCCAAATAATCAACCAAACCTTGCTGAAAGTGATGTTTTAACTGCCTAGTTCTGGCTCTTTTTGAAGTTCCTTTGCCCTGCAGATTTTTTGTTCAATTATTGTTCTGACTTTGCAAAGTCATTAAGTTCTACCTAGAACAGGAGGGGAGGATGAAGCTCACCACAAATTTCCAGTAAATAAAATTCCAAAAATTTTTATTAAGTGAAAAACATGATTAACAACGAAACCTGACGCGTTTCTGATACGTCAGTGCACTTAGTCATAGGATACATAGTAATGTCGGTATGGTCATATATATATATATATATATATATATATATATATATATATATATATATGTGAGACAGTGAGAGTATGTGTGTTGAATGGGGTGTACATTTCACCTAGATACTGTGCTGATTGGTATAAGGGAAATGTATGGCTTTGTAAACCTAGTGGTAGAGAAAGGTCACTACACCTTACATTCAGTACACACTTGCAGCTCAGGCCTGAAACCACTCAGCTGTTAATTAGGAGACCAGAAGTAGGTGTCTGCGAACACAGACAGAGAGCTCGCTTAGTCTGGACAAGGAGTCCAGGCACAAGAAGGAGTCTCCAGGAGTATGAGCTGTCTCAGTCTGGGTGCTCGATGTACCCCGGACACAGGAGTAGTCTCAGTGAGAATCCATGCGGATAGCTGCTGAATAGGAGGGGAGCTCTCTCAAGTCTGGACGTTGAAGGTGCCTTCAGACACAAGGAGGAGACTCTGTGAAACTCCATGCTGGTAAATGCTGAACATATGTGTTGTTTTGGCCCAGGCTGTTAGAGTCTGGTCCCGGATAGATAGGGAAATCTATCTAAGTGTAGTAAGTGGCTGGACAAGCCCAGGTCTTATGTTTATGATTTGGTTTTGATTATGTTCTGTTTGCTGTGGACTTTAATAAAACTGGTTGCGGCCAGTTTTTACCAGAACTGCTGTCTGTGAATGAACTGTTTCCGTGCCACTCCGTCTACCCGGACGGCGATCCCAGAGCTATATCCCCTGAAAAGCTTACAATATATATATATATATATATATATATATATATATGTACAGAGAAAGAAAGCCACAAGTGTGATGGTAATTGAGTGATAATTGAATAGCTAGTGACGTGGTGTGTGGACTGATGTGAAATTGGATGTACTGAGTATTCAGCTTGTAGCAGAAGCAGGTGTTCAGGGAATGCAAGATATTTAAACATTTTAGGCCTCTTTCGCACTTCAGTCATTTGGCGTCAGTTAAAATCCGCCAAAGTGTGAAAATAGCGCATCCGCCAGAAAAGGTGAAAAACGGATGCAAACGGATCTGGTTTTTGACAGATCCGCTATGAACTTTTGAACCCGGAATATAACCCGGAAAATGCAGGTACGCATGTCTGGCACGGAGGAGAGATAGAGAGAGAGAAAGAGAGAAAGAGAGAGAGAGAGAGAGAGAGAGAGACCATGGTTTCCCCAGACAGTGTTCTGGCCATTTTGCAATGATTTTCTATGGGAGTAACGGATCCGCTCGCGGATGGTCATCCGTTACATCCGTTTTTTGACGGATCCGCCATAGTCCACCATTTT
Organism: Oophaga sylvatica; assembly: GCA_033576555.1. Taxonomy (NCBI): domain Eukaryota; kingdom Metazoa; phylum Chordata; class Amphibia; order Anura; family Dendrobatidae; genus Oophaga; species Oophaga sylvatica. The sequence continues at coordinate 432,987,719 of JARQOD010000003.1, read as the reverse complement.
GAAGCATACAAAAAACGTTGCATTGAACGTTTTCCAAAAATGGCGGACGCCAAATTTTTGGCTGATCCGTCAAAAAACGGATTTAACGGACGACCATCCGTAAAAATCAGCCACTAATGCGGATCCGTTTTTTTCACACTTTGGCAGATTATGACTGACGTCGCACGACTGAAGTGTGAAAGAGGCCTTAGTCCTTAACCTCACCACTGGGTCACATTCCGTATGCAATTCAAAACAACTATACCCTCAACAAAGAATACAAGGAATGTATATAAGTTGTATCAAAAGATTGAATTTATTAATCAACATATAAATACATGTCAAACATTATGAATGCTAGTTAGTCAAACTAGAAAATGGGCAGAAACTGGTACATATACACAAGCAGAATTATCAGTGTATAGCTAAGTGGTCCATACACATTAAAATATCAGCAGGTAATCCCTTCTAAGTAACAGCAAAAATTGCACCAAACCATATAATTCAGGGGTCTCAAACATGCGGCCCGCGGGCCGCATGCGGCCCCTGAGGCAGGCATCTGCGGCCCGCGGTGCACCATGTCTCAGGAGGAGGAGTGCGCCAGGGGGTCGGCGGGGGGGGGGTATCAGATCATGCTAACCCCCCCTGGCGCGTCTCTGCAACTCCCCTGCTTCTCCTACGATCTCAGGTTTCTTCCTTTAGCGGTCACGTGGTACCGCTCATTAAAGTCATGAATATGCACATATTCATGACTTTAATGAGCGGTACCACCTGACCGATGAAGGAAGAATAGCTGCCGGAGACCGCTGGAGAAGCAGGGGGGCTGCAGAGACGCTCCAGGAGGGGTAAGTATATGCGATATTCACATGTTCCCGCACACCGCTGTGTCCTCTGCGTCCTCTGGCTGTGATGTTCAGGTCAGAGGGTGCGATGACGTAGTTTGTGTGCGCCACGCCCTCTGCCTGAACAGTCACTGACAGAGGAGCCGGACGATAGAGCGGAGCGCAGCGGTGGACCGGGGACAGGTGAATATCGCAGGTGCCAGGGCCCTGAGCCAGCGGTGACACCGGCACCTGGCCCCCAGCGACGAGAGGTGAGTATGTCATTTTTTATTTTATTTGCAGCAGCAGCATATGGGGGCATAATCTATGGAGCATCTTATGGGGGCATAAAATATATGGATCATCTTATGGGGGCATAAAATATATGAAGCATCTTATGGGGAATAAAATATATGAAGCATCTTATGGGGGCATAATCTATGGAGCATTATATGGGGCATAATCTATGGAGCAGCATACAGGGCATAAAATATATGGAGCATCTTATGGGGGCATAATCTATGGAGCATCATATGGGGCATAATCTATGGAGCATTTTATGGGGCCATAACCTTTATGGAGCAGCATATGGGGCATATTATTCTATGGAGCATTTTATGGGGCCATTATTAACCTTTGTGCAGCATTATATGGGGCATAATCTATAGAGCATCTTATGGGGCCATTATTAACCTTTGTGCAGCATTATATGGGCATATTATTCTATGGAGCATCTTATGAGGCCATTATTAACCTTTATGCAGCATTATATGGGGCGTATTATGTATGAAACATCTTATGGGGCCATTATGAACTGTATGGAGTATTATATGGGGCTCCTGATTCAACATGGATATTCAAAAACATTTAACCTACTGATGTCTCAATTAATTTTACTTTTATTGGTGTCTATTTTTATTTTTGAAAATTTACCAGTAGCTGCTGCATTTTCCACCCTAGGCATATAAGCGAGTCAATAAGTTTTCCCAGTTTTTTTATTGCAAAATTAGGGGGGTCGGCTTATACTCAGGTCGACTTATACACGAGTATATACGGTAAGCTGTACATCGCAAATGACAACTTATTTGAACGGCCACAGAGAGAGGGGGAGGTCCGGAGGGAGAGAATTGTTAGGACCTGTGCACACGTTGCGGATTCCTAGCGGTTTTGCCGCTGTTTCTCGCGGCGGAAACGCCGCGAAACCGCGGCAAAACCGCTTACACAATACAACTCATTATGGCCTATGGGATTCCGCAATGCTGTGCACATGCTGCGGGTTTTCCCGCGGCGGAATCGCATCGCGGAAGAATCCGCAGAATGCTCATTCTTTTTTGCGGAACCGCGGCGATTCCGCCGCCATAGGAGTGCATTGAACCGATTACTTTCCGCATGTGGCTGTGCCCACCATGCGCAAAGTAAGCGGTTCATGTGCGGATGGTACCCAGGGTCTGGAGGAGAGGAGACTCTCCTCCAGGCCCTGGGTACCATATCTGTTTGACACCGCACCACAATTGTGGGTTACCAGGGCTATGGGGTACTCGGAGCCGAGCCTGTAGATTTCTATAGGGAATGTCACTGGTAGCGTGGCTCGGTCCATGACCCTGGCGGTCAGGCGTTAAAGGGTTTATTTACAGGGGATTTGGTAGATAACAGTTCGTGACGCCACCTGTAGTTGTCTAGTCACTAAGACCAGCGCTGCTGAATAGAACTCTGAGGGGATGTTATAGCAGCTAGGTGTTGGGTCCCCCACAGGTGGGACTGGTCCCTCAAAGTCTATGGTTATAATGATGTAGGGTGCAGATAAATGAATCAGTCTCACACCATCCAGCGTCTTTCCATACCTTTTACTTTCAAGATGTTAGGCAGGTCCCGGGGAGCTGGTTGGGGTGGAGAATGCGTTTCAAGATAACCGCTGAGCAGGTTAGAGGCCTCCTTTACTTCCAAATATAGATGAGTCCAACTTGCATGAAGCTAAGTTAACTCCAAATAACTCCAGCTAACTCCTTAGCTGTACTGCCCGGCCAGCATTGTGGTGGAGCCTTCCATCTCTCTGCTTTGCAGATGTTGAGAGAGCCAGGTTCTTACTTTTGTCCTGCAGAGACTCAAAGTTCCTACTCTCCCTGACTCCGGTTACGTACCGACTCTCTAGGGCTTGTTCCTGCGACTTGTAGTCCAGTGAATCTCTGGTTGTTTCATCACTATGCATAAAGCGATAGCAACACTTCGGTCCCCAGTGACCGGCTAATAGTGCAGATAATCCGATATCTAAGGCACTGCTCTAACTTCTTCCACTGCGCCCTTCGCCCTGCTCGCGCTCTTAACATAAGCACTCCACACTTCCTATGGTAGTACAAGTCAATCCTTTCTTACTTCTTCCTTGGAGCTCGCTGACAGATTCTCAGTATTCTCCTAGTTCAGGAACACATCGACTGAACTTCACTGTCCTTGGGACAGGCGACTGAAGTTTCTGCTGCAAACTTCCCTTTCTCCAAAGCTGTCTCCGTCTGTCTGACTTTAGCTCACACAGAGCTCTGACAGGAAATGCAATCTGATCTCCTCTCCTCCTGCACAGACTGCACACTGGTGGGATGACTCACTCCTGAGCCACCCGAGCTAGACTGAACTCCTTCCTCCCTCCAAGTCCAGACTAGACTGACTGAACTTCTACTGTTCTAAGACAGGAAGCTGACTCAATGGGTGTGTCTAAGGTGTATGTTGGAGTGAATGGATATCAAGCATTAAACGGTTACCTCTCCACGCATCCTCCAGGATAATGTGTGCCTTACATACCAGGGCTACACATCCCCCCTTGGTAAAATACAGCTCTCCCGGGCTGTAAAATAGAAAAAGAAAGACATATTTTGTTTTGCGTTAACAATAAACATTACAACTCTTCCCATCCGGGAGGTAAGGATTTCTTGAACGTTACAATATGTACAGTAAGAAAATACAAAAGTATCAAAACATCAAGACACTTCAATAAATACACAGTATTCTTGTGAAGGACCCGCACCAAACCTTCCACGTGGGTCCTGGGTGGGCTGCAGGACATCCGACTGCAGACCTCGCTCAGTGCCACACCATACGGGTTTTATGTTCAGAGGTAGTTGTGTACTAGTGGCTTCGTGTAAAACCAATATAATGCACCGAAGCGCAACTATGTACAAAGATAAGTTCTGGGCTGGCACAGTCCTCAGCCTCTCAGTCCATGGCATGGTTAAGGACACATATATATTTTCTCTTCAATATTTACATTATATATCTATATATATACTTGTTTTAACTTTAATTTGACTTTACCCAACCAGGGTATTTGATGCAAAACTATGCACTCAACTTTTTCAAATTTTCATTCTGGTACCCAGCCGGGTATTCTACTCATTATAGAAAACATAGATACATCTCATCATCATACATTTGGCAATAAAGTGCAAATCTGGCAAAAATTCTCAAACTTTCTACAACGTTACATGCGGTAGACCCTGTCTGGATCCTACCGGTCTTCACATTTTAATTCCTTCAACTACATTTTCCACCCCGGGGGCTGGAACAATGCGATGCTCCTTAGAGCACATGACAAACAGGTCGTGACCTGCTATCAGGGTTTGGGTCGCTACAGTTCTTGTGCGAACCGCTTGGGGCACGCCGGGCGCTTTCTCCTTGTGAGACGCCGATTGCGTCGCTGTTTGCGTAGCAGGGGGCGATTCAGCTGTAACCGCAGTTTGCAATGTAAAGGGAGACTTGGGTGCAGAGGTGCGAGCAGGTAGCGATGCCGATCGCGTCGTAGATTGCGATGGGCCTGCAGGGGGCGATTCCGGGGCACGGCCTGGTGCTATTTGAGCTCGAGACGGGGACGCTGCGGTAGTGGTGACGTTACCGGCGTCGGGGACGGGGTCGCTGACGACAGACACGTTTAGGGCATACCACCCCTTCAGACCCCAGTGCCGTGTATAACTAACTATGTCCCCATTAGCTAGGTCCCTACCCGGATGACCGATGGGCAGGTGGGACTCCACATCTCGGCGGCTTACAAAAACCCCTTGATAAAGTCCCGGCTCGCGGATGAAACCCCAGCCCTTGCGGAGCTGGAATTCCACAACGCACCCCTGATGCCGCGGTTCCCGCAGGGTACCTTTGTCCTTGCGGACCATCTCCTTGTCCGCGACCAACTGCTCGTATTGGCGTTGTCGGTTCTGCTGCACCTCTCGCTCTTCCTCCTGCCGGCGTCGCTGCTCCTCTTCACGACACTGCATCTCTCTTTCCCACTGGACAGCGTACGTGACGTCATCAATCCGCTCCATTGCATCCCAGTCGACGTCTGGCAACGATGGGCAGGACCCCTCCGGTGTCCCTGCCGGGGAACGGTAATCCGCTGCGGCCCTCTGACCTGGCTGGCATTCCGGAACGGGCAGGACCTCCTCAGCCTCCTTCGCCTCCACCGCTCCTTCGGTGGGATCAGGTACAGCATATCTGGTGTCCGCCTCCAGTCGCTCCGCAGCCTTTTTCATCAGGGCCTTAGGATAGTCCAGTGGTAGAGGGGTATCAAGAGACGGTATTTCACTTGCGGGAGAGAACATGGCGTCCCACAGCAGCCGCTGTGTTTGGGTGCGCCAGCGTCTCTCCGTCTCTTGTCGAATTGCACGATTCTGCAGCTTCTTCTTCAACTCAGCGTTTTCCCTCCGCAACTCCATCATGGCGGGGTCGGTGTCCCGATCTGGGGACAGCTCCGGCACAGGCAGACAGTCCTCTGGTATTGGGCACTGATTCTCCTGTCCTTCCGCCATCTCGGTCCAGATCTCACTGTGGTATCCAACAGGAACATTCTGGTCCTTTCCGTGGAGGCGGGATTTGCGTCTCCTCCTCTTCGCATAGAGGATGAAGAGGAGGCGTATCTCTTTTGCAGTGGGGCTGGATCGCACATTGTAGTAGGCCTTGGAGAGGGCGGCCATAACTTTTCGCGCTTCAGGGGGGTACACGCCCACGAAGGTACGCCCACCTTCTTCACCAGCGCCTCAGGGCGCGAATATGGCGGCAAAGATGGCGGTATTTGGCGCCAAAAGTGCAAACAGTCCTTTTTCACTGAAACATTTCACAGGCACACAGGACTCACAATCTTGCAAGTTTTCGCATCCTGTTCGTGACGCCAAGTTTTTGTTTGACACCGCACCACAATTGTGGGTTACCAGGGCTATGGGGTACTCGGAGCCGAGCCTGTAGATTTCTATAGGGAATGTCACTGGTAGCGTGGCTCGGTCCGTGACCCTGGCGGTCAGGCGTTAAAGGGTTTATTTACAGGGGATTTGGTAGATAACTGTTCGTGACGCCACCTGTAGTTGTCTAGTCACTAAGACCAGCGCTGCTGAATAGAACTCTGAGGGGATGTTATAGCAGCTAGGTGTTGGGTCCCCCACAGGTGGGACTGGTCCCTCAAAGTCTATGGTTATAATGATGTAGGGTGCAGATAAATGAATCAGTCTCACACCATCCAGCGTCTTTCCATACCTTTTACTTTCAAGATGTTAGGCAGGTCCCGGGGAGCTGGTCGGGGTGGAGAATGCGTTTCAAGATAACCGCTGAGCAGGTTAGAGGCCTCCTTTACTTCCAAATATAGATGAGTCCAACTTGCATGAAGCTAAGTTAACTCCAAATAACTCCAGCTAACTCCTTAGCTGTACTGCCCGGCCAGCATTGTGGTGGAGCCTTCCATCTCTCTGCTTTGCAGATGTTGAGAGAGCCAGGTTCTTACTTTTGTCCTGCAGAGACTCAAAGTTCCTACTCTCCCTGACTCCGGTTACGTACCGACTCTCTAGGGCTTGTTCCTGCGACTTGTAGTCCAGTGAATCTCTGGTTGTTTCATCACTATGCATAAAGCGATAGCAACACTTCGGTCCCCAGTGACCGGCTAATAGTGCAGATAATCCGATATCTAAGGCACTGCTCTAACTTCTTCCACTGCGCCCTTCGCCCTGCTCGCGCTCTTAACATAAGCACTCCACACTTCCTATGGTAGTACAAGTCAATCCTTTCTTACTTCTTCCTTGGAGCTCGCTGACAGATTCTCAGTATTCTCCTAGTTCAGGAACACATCGACTGAACTTCACTGTCCTTGGGACAGGCGACTGAAGTTTCTGCTGCAAACTTCCCTTTCTCCAAAGCTGTCTCCGTCTGTCTGACTTTAGCTCACACAGAGCTCTGACAGGAAATGCAATCTGATCTCCTCTCCTCCTGCACAGACTGCACACTGGTGGGATGACTCACTCCTGAGCCACCCGAGCTAGACTGAACTCCTTCCTCCCTCCAAGTCCAGACTAGACTGACTGAACTTCTACTGTTCTAAGACAGGAAGCTGACTCAATGGGTGTGTCTAAGGTGTATGTTGGAGTGAATGGATATCAAGCATTAAACGGTTACCTCTCCACGCATCCTCCAGGATAATGTGTGCCTTACATACCAGGGCTACACATATCCATGTAAAAACAATAATTAAAATAAAAAATAGAGATATTGTCACCTTCCGGCGGCCCCCGCAGCTTTCCCGCCTCTCAGCGACGCTCCCGCCAATCCTGTTCCCAGTAATGCATTGCGAGAATCACCCCAGATGACGTAGCGGTCTCGCGTGATGCTACGTCATCGGGGTGATTGTCGCAAAGGACGCCTGGGAACGGGACTGGCCGGGAGCGTCGCTGAGAGGCGGGAAAGCTGCGAGGTGGTGAGAATATCATTATTTATTATTTTTTTTATTATTTTTACATTAGATCTTTTTACTATTGATGCGGCATAGGCGGCATCAATAGTAAAAAGTTGGTCACACTTGTCAAACACTTGTTTGACTCGTGTGACCAACCTGTCAGATCGCTTGTAAAACGCTAGCATTCTGCAAGCTAATTACGCTTGCAAAACGCTAGTTTTTAGCGGGAATACGCATACCTATAATATGCGGATTTCCCGCGGCAGGGAGGTGCGGAATTGCAGCGGAAATTTCCATGGCAATTCCGCAACGTGTGCACATAGCCTTATAGTAGTTCAAATAAACAATTGTTTAACAATAATTTTGCACTGTATTAAGTTTGAATGGAACGCGGCCCCCAGCTTAAATTTTTTTTATGTACGGCCCTTTTACTCTGCCGAGTTTGAGACCCCTGATATAATTAAATATGAGAATTCCCTACAAAAGTCATTTTAAGCAGTCATACTCATGATGAGACAAAATGCTGACAATATCATAGTATAACACATAAAAGATGATGAAAATTCATCCTGGATAAGACTGAGGTGAACTCCCTGGTAAGTAAGGTGTCTATGTGCAACTGCTAATAAAGTGTACAAAGTGCCAACCATGAGATATTAAATCTCTCCTCAGGGATTTGTCCTTATTGCCTGCAGATCTCAATGAACCACCATAAAGTGCATAACATATTAAATTACCTGTGTACTGTGTCAGAAAACTGCCAAGTCTCCCGTGTGTTTCGGCGTTCCTTCTTCAAAGGGGCGTATCATAAATGGGGATCACACTCCTTTTAAATGCCCTCCATCCAGTAGGCTCCCATCCTAATGTCATGTGATTTACCCCAATAAAGTGACTAGTGCATATGTATAGAACGGGTTATGACGGCGCATGCTGCCCTGACGTCACCTCCGAATAATGATTACCCACATCCGGCTGTGATGGAACGTGTTGCGTTCCACCCGGCCATTGCCGGGCGGTAGTCAAGCGCTCACATCCCAAAATAGTACCTCTAAGCTACTGTGACTGAATATAATGTCTATAATGTATTCGGATGTATTAATGTATAAACAGTGAAAACCCCCCACAAGTGACCGCATTTTGGAAACTAGACCTCTCAAGGAGCTTATCTACATGTGTGGTGAGCACTTTGAACAGTCAAGTGACCCCCAAGTGCTTCACAGAAGTTTATAAACGCAGAGCCGTGAAAATAAAAAATATTTTTTGCCTCAAAAATGATTTTTTAGCACGCTATTTTTTATTTTCCCAAGGGTAACAGGAGAAATTGGACCACAAAAGTTGTTGTGCAATTTGTTCTAAGTACACCGAATCCCCTATATGTGGGGAGAAACCACTGCGCACATGGGAGAGCTCTGAAGGGAAGGAGCACCATTTTGGAATGCAGACTTTGATGGAATGTTCTGCGGGTGCCATGTTGCGTTTGGAGACCCCCTGATGTGCCTAAATAGTGGAAACCCCTCAATTCTACCTCCAACCCTAACCCCAGCACACTTCTAACCCTAATCCCAACCCTAACCCTAATCACAACCCTAACCCTAATCCCTAACCCTAATACCAACCCTAATTCCAACCCTAACCCCAACCCTCACTCTAATCCTAACCCTAATTCCAACCCTAACCCCAATTCTAACCCTAATTCTAACCCTAACCCTAATTCTAACCCTAACCCTAATTCTATCCCTAACCCTAATGGAAAAATGAAAATAAATATATATACTTTATTTCATTATATTTTCCTAACTAAGGGGGTGATAAAGGGGGGGGGGGGGTTATTTACTTTTTTTTATTTTGATCACTGTGATAGGGTTTATCACAGTGATCAAAATGTACCTTCAATGAATGAATGAATCTGCCGGCCGGCCGATTCGGCGGGTGCACTGCGTATGCGTCCACCATTTTATTCCTGGACAAAGATGGCAGCGCGCACCGGAGGCGGCAGGAGGGCCCGATGACCACCGGAGGTGGAGGTACCGGGGGGGACTGGGGACCCTATTTCTCTCTCTTCTGATATGCGATCACATCATAGGAGAGAGAAAGTGAAAGCAAAATCGCAGCTTTTTTTTTTTGCGGTCGCCGTTATACAGTTAATAACGGCGATCGCAAAAGCAGGGTCGGTAAAAACCGACCTGAATCATGTTCTCTGGGGTCTCGGCTACCCCCGGCAGTCGAGAGCCCGGAGAAAATCGCCCCCGCTCCCAGTCAGATCACGGCGGATGCGCCCGCCATTTTCTGAAGAAGATGGCGGCACCCATCGGAGGAGGCAGGAGGGCCCGAGGACCACCGGGGTACAAGGGGGGGATCGGGGACCCTATTTCTCTCTCCTCTGATGTGCGATCACATCAGAGGAGAGAGAAATTAAATGGCACATAGGATTTTTTTATTTTTGTTACGGTCGCCGTTATACGGTTAATAACGGCAATCGCAACACCGGGTTCGGTAAAAACTGACCTGAATTCTGTTCTCTGGGGTCTCGGCTACCCCCAGCAGCTGAGACACAGGAGAAAATCCGACTTTGGGGGACGCTATACACTTTTTGCACAGCGCCATTAATTAACGGCGCTGTGGTTTAAGTACCCTTAACTACCGCCTTTAAAAGGCGTATCGGCGGTCGTTAAGGGGTTAAAATGACTTTTGTAGGGAATTCTCATATTTAATTATATGGTTTGGTGTAATTTTTGCTGTTACTTATAAGGGGATTACCTGCTGATATTTTAATGTATATATACCACTTAGCTATACACTGATAATTCTGCTTGTGTATACGTATGTACCAGTTTCTGCCCGTTTTCTGGTTTGACTAGGAGAAAAAAAAAAAAATCTCTCTTTAAATCTTCTGCTTCAGCAAGTGTGAGCGAGCTGAGTGTGACCGGTGCGCAAGTGTGAACGGTGGTAAGTGTGACTTGAGATTCAGTGAAGAAGTATTTGAAAAACCTTTAATCAAATACCTGTGTGAATTGGTGTGAGTGGCTGAATTGTGGATTTCTGAGTGCCTTTCTACCTATTCTATCTTTTGGGGGCTTTTTTAACATATATTTTTTTTCTCTAAAGGATTAATCTCTTATTTTACTATCTGTGTGTTTAAAGGTTTAAAGGTTAACTATATTGCATTTAAATCTTGGTTTAGCTATATTCACAAGGGGTTAATTAAGGGTGGGGGTTCATAATTAAGGTTTTATAAGGGCCAGCTGGTTGGGGCTCAAGTCTTTTTGGAAGTGCATTTGAGCAGCAGGGTGATTTGCTGCTGAAGGAGAAAAAAAAAAAAAATCTCTCTTTAAATCTTCTGCTTCAGCGAGTGTGAGCGGTGCGCAAGTGCGAACGGTGGTAAGTATGACTTGAGATTCAGTGACTTTGGATTCAGGGAGTTTCCAAGGGAGGATTTACTGAATTGCTGTTACCGTATATTTTATTAATACTTTTTATTTATTTTTACTTATCTTTGCTGTCTGGTGAAATCCCCATTAGGAATGTGCTCCACTATTGCCAATGCCATCCAGTGTACATCTTGCCACATGTATGCAGTCCTTGAACAGCCGGTCGAGGGTGCATACTGCTGCGTGAGATGTGAGCACGTTGTGCATTTGGAAGCCCAAATCCTGGATCTAAATGTGCAGCTGGCAACACTGAGATCCATAGACAATATGGAAAGGAGTCTTCTGCTCACTGAGCAGACGCTCAATGGGATAGATGAGGGGGGGGATGCTAGGGTGGAGCTGCAGGACACTGAAGTAGGAAGCTGGGTGACAGTTAGAAAGCGGGGTAGAGGGAAGAGCGCCAGGGAGGCTAGTCCTGATCTGGCACACCCCAATAAGTTTGCAAAGTTGGCAGATGAGGGGGTGTCAGTACAGGGGTAGCACTGCTGCAGCCAGGCATGTCCTCTGAAAGCCGGGGGAGTGCCTGCTCCAGTAAGGGGGGAATTAGGAGAGCAGGGCAGGCCAGACAGGTGCTGGTAGTGGGGGACTCAATTATTAGGGGAACAGATAGGGCAATCTGTCACAAAGACAGGGATCGTCGAACAGTGTGCTGTCTACCTGGCGCTCGAGTCCGACACATCGCTGATCGGGTTGACAGATTACTGGGAGGGGCTGGTGAGTAGTGTTGAGCATTCCGATACCGCAAGTATCGGGTATCGGCCGATATTCGCGTTATCGGAATTCCGATACTTAATTCCGATACTTTTTCCATATCGTATACCGGAATCGGAAGTTCCCATAATTCTTTGAGAGGCAATGTGATTTTAGTCAGCCAATGAGGAATCCTACGAAGTGTGGGCACATCCTGTAATGCTGCGGTCATCTTAACTAATGGCATGGCTGTGATTGGCTGCTGAAATGATGTCAGAATGCACTATAAAAGGCGCCGCCGCCATTTTAGCGTCACTGTGCTGTGAACTCAGTAAGGGACAGAACGCTACTCTGCTCACTCTGAGGGACAGTTAGATATTGCGATTTTGTGTACTACTGTGCTTGAGGCAGGCTAGTTTACCAACCGCTGTGTAAAGCTTCATTTTGCCAGTGTTGTTTTAACAGCTCTGTGCAAGGTGTGTGTGTGACAGTGCAGGTGACGCTGCAGTTTGCTCTGCATCCACCGCTGTTTGTAGGCATCTGCACGTGTCACTGACTCTTTTTTTTTTTTATTTTATTTAGTGGAATTGGTGCAGCTCCATTATATTAGAAAAAAATCAAATCTATTAGTGTGACGTGCTTCCATCCGTATACAATACATTGGTTGCAAACACTATAGAAGTACACAAAGGAGCTTTTCACAGATAGTGAATAGTTGTGTTTCAGTGTTCACTGCAGTCTGTGAGGTTTTGATTTTTTGAGTGCAGATCACGCTCCAGTTAGTTCTTCAACCACTGCTGGTTGTAGTCTGCTGAGCGTGTGTCACTGCCTCATCCTTCACATTTTTCTCTAATTGGTGCTGCTCCATTTTAGTGGAAAAAAATCTAATCTATTAGTGTGACGCGCTTCCATCCGTATACAATACATTGGTTGCAAACACTATAGAAGTACACAAAGGAGCTTTTCACAGATAGTGAATAGTTGTGTTTCAGTGTTCACTGTAGTCTGTGAGCTTTTCATTTTGTGAGTGCAGATTACGCTCCAGTTTGTACTTCAACCACTGCCGGTTGTAGTCTGCTGAGCGTGTGTCACTGCCTCATCCTTCACATTTTTCTCTAATTGGTGCTGCTCCATTTTAGTGGAAAAAAATCTAATCTATTAGTGTGACGCGCTTCCATCCGTATACAATACATTGGTTGCAAACACTATAGAAGTACACAAAGGAGCTTTTCACAGATAGTGAATAGTTGTGTTTCAGTGTTCACTGTAGTCTGTGAGCTTTTCATTTTGTGAGTGCAGATTACGCTCCAGTTTGTACTTCAACCACTGCCGGTTGTAGTCTGCTGAGCGTGTGTCACTGCCTCATCCTTCACATTTTTCTCTAATTGGTGCTGCTCCATTTTAGTGGAAAAAAATCTAATCTATTAGTGTGACGCGCTTCCATCCGTATACAATACATTGGTTGCAAACACTATAGAAGTACACAAAGGAGCTTTTCACAGATAGTGAATAGTTGTGTTTCAGTGTTCACTGTAGTCTGTGAGCTTTTCATTTTGTGAGTGCAGATTACGCTCCAGTTTGTACTTCAACCACTGCCGGTTGTAGTCTGCTGAGCGTGTGTCACTGCCTCATCCTTCACATTTTTCTCTAATTGGTGCTGCTCCATTTTAGTGGAAAAAAATCTAATCTATTAGTGTGACGCGCTTCCATCCGTATACAATACATTGGTTGCAAACACTATAGAAGTACACAAAGGAGCTTTTCACAGATAGTGAATAGTTGTGTTTCAGTGTTCACTGTAGTCTGTGAGCTTTTCATTTTGTGAGTGCAGATTACGCTCCAGTTTGTACTTCAACCACTGCCGGTTGTAGTCTGCTGAGCGTGTGTCACTGCCTCATCCTTCACATTTTTCTCTAATTGGTGCTGCTCCATTTTAGTGGAAAAAAATCTAATCTATTAGTGTGACGCGCTTCCATCCGTATACAATACATTGGTTGCAAACACTATAGAAGTACACAAAGGAGCTTTTCACAGATAGTGAATAGTTGTGTTTCAGTGTTCACTGTAGTCTGTGAGCTTTTCATTTTGTGAGTGCAGATTACGCTCCAGTTTGTACTTCAACCACTGCCGGTTGTAGTCTGCTGAGCGTGTGTCACTGCCTCATCCTTCACATTTTTCTCTAATTGGTGCTGCTCCATTTTAGTGGAAAAAAATCTAATCTATTAGTGTGACGCGCTTCCATCCGTATACAATACATTGGTTGCAAACACTATAGAAGTACACAAAGGAGCTTTTCACAGATAGTGAATAGTTGTGTTTCAGTGTTCACTGTAGTCTGTGAGCTTTTCATTTTGTGAGTGCAGATTACGCTCCAGTTTGTACTTCAACCACTGCCGGTTGTAGTCTGCTGAGCGTGTGTCACTGCCTCATCCTTCACATTTTTCTCTAATTGGTGCTGCTCATTTTAGTGGAAAAAAATCTAATCTATTAGTGTGACGCGCTTCCATCCGTATACAATACATTGGTTGCAAACACTATAGAAGTACACAAAGGAGCTTTTCACAGATAGTGAATAGTTGTGTTTCAGTGTTCACTGTAGTCTGTGAGCTTTTCATTTTGTGAGTGCAGATTACGCTCCAGTTTGTACTTCAACCACTGCCGGTTGTAGTCTGCTGAGCGTGTGTCACTGCCTCATCCTTCACATTTTTCTCTAATTGGTGCTGCTCCATTTTAGTGGAAAAAAATCTAATCTATTAGTGTGACGCGCTTCCATCCGTATACAATACATTGGTTGCAAACACTATAGAAGTACACAAAGGGGCCTTTCACAGATACTGAACAGTTGTCTGCAGGGTTCACTGTAGTCTGTGAGGAATAACCACACTTAGGCCTTAACTTTTCTGACTTTCTTTATCAATCTACCAAGATGAAGAAGTCAGTGAGTAAGGCACGTGGTCGTGGTCGAGGCCGTGGATTTGCAGCAGGGAGAGGACGTGGGGATTCTGTGGCTGCTGCCGCACCCAGTGACACAGCATCCACCAGTTTTCCCCGTGAGCGTTCCTTTATGCGCACTTTTGTAGGAGCTCAGCGTACCCCCCTGCTGCGTGAAGAACAAATTGAAGCCGTTGTTGGTTGGATGGCAGCCAATGCATCGACTTCAATACCTTCCACCTCCTCTCAGGACCACAGCACTGTTGAACAACCATCAGTCTCTTCACCGCCTGCCAAATTGCCCAGGCAGTCAGAGAGCTCTGTACAGGAGCCAGCTGAGTCTCTGCTTCTGTTCTCAGAATCTGTTGGCTTGGAAACAGGGGCCCAGCCAAGCAGCATTCTGGAATGTGAAGAAGAGGCAGTATGCAGTGATGCGCAACAGCTGTGTCTCTCTGAATCTGAAGAGGCGGGTGAGCCAGTGCCGATGGTCAGCACACCGCAGAACGCATCTGATGATGATGAGACTCAGTTGCCAGTTTCTGTTGAGCATGGTGCTGGCCAGACCACCCAACAACAGCAGGTGATGGAAGAGGGTAGTGGTGGAGATGATGAGGTCCAAGACCCAACATGGCGTGAGGAACAGGAAGGTGGTGGGAGCAGCTCTGAGGAAGAGATTGCACCAACGGTCCAAACAGTAGGGAGAGGTAGGCTGCAGACTCGCTTGCCTGTAGCCTCCAGTTTGTCACCCGTTCGGAGCAGTTCTCTTACAACAGCCAAACCGGGCGCTCCCAGGACTTGCTCTGCGTGGTCCTTTTTTGATACAGTTGCAGATGATATTTGCTATGTAAAATGCAAGCTGTGTAATCAAAAAATTAAAAGAGGTAAAAGTGTCAGTAACCTTAATACAACAAATATGTGGAAACATGTGCGGTCAAAGCACTTTGTTGAGTTACAAAGACACACTGGAGATGTAGGCCAACCTACAGCAGCACCTACATCTTCAGCTCCTGTTGGAGCCTCTTCCTCCAGTTCACACACAGCTGGTAAGGCTTCCTCAAAGGATCGCCATGGAAGAACCTCTGTCACTGTTGTCCAGAGACACAGTGTTATTCCACCCACAGCTGCAAGTTCCCTGTCATCCTCACACACCCAGGCCACAAAACAGCCATCGGTAGCACAGGCATGGGATAAAAGACGGCCATACTCGGCAAACCATCCACGAGCACAGGCTCTGAATGCTGGCATTGCAAAACTCCTGTCCCTTGAAATGCTGTCATTCAGGCTGGTGGAGACTGACAGTTTCCGTGAATTAATGGCATTGGCAGTCCCACAATACAATGTGCCCAGCCGATTTTATTTCAGCAGGCAAGCCGTCCCTGGTCTGCAAAAGCATGTTGAGGCAAAAATTAAACATGCGCTACTAAACGCCGTCAGTAGCAAGGTCCACCTGACCACCGATGCGTGGACCAGTACCCATGGCCAGGGACGATACCTTTCACTCACTGCCCATTGGGTGAATGTTGTGGAGCCGGGTACAGATCTTGCGAGTGGCGCTGTACGTGTTCTGCCAACTCCAAGGATTGCCGGAATCAAGTCTGTCCACATTGACTCCTCCTCCTACTCCAGTTCCTCAGAATCATCGCTGCAGGAGCCGTCACGGTCTACCTCCACATGGACCCGTGGACGCTTACCTGATGCGACCGATATGAGCACAGCCGTGGCCAAACGGCAACAGGCCGTTCTGAAATTAATTCCCATGGGAATCGAAGCCACACAGCGCAGGAGGTCTGGAATGCCATCAAGCAGGAGAGCGACGTGTGGTTTTTGCCAGCGAATCTCCAGCCAGGCTTGGTAGTGTGTGACAATGGTCGAAATCTGGTGGCAGCTCTGGGCCTTGGCAACCTCACTCACATACCATGTCTGGCACATGTGCTCAACTTGGTCGTGCAGAGTTTTTTGAGGGACTATCCGGATCTTGATGCACTGCTGCACAAGGTCCGCCTAGAGTGCGCTCACATTGCGACGTTCCAGCATGGCCAGATCGCGCATTGCAGCTCTGCAACGCAGATTGCGCCTTCCTGAACATCGCATCATATGTGACGTATCCACCAGGTGGAATTCAACGTTACATATGTTGGAGCGGTTGTGTGAGCAGCAGCCAGCAGTTATGGAGTATCAGCTGCATCAGGCGCAATCAACACGCAATTTGCGCCGTCCACACTTCACCATTAATGAGTGGGCCACTATGAAGGACATGTGCCACGTTTTGCGTGCGTTTGATGAGTCAACGCGGATGGCGAGTGCAGATGATGCACTAGTCAGCCTGACTGTCCCCCTTATCTGCCTGCTTCAAAAAACACTGCAAGCAATAAGGGATGAGGTTTTGGAAGAGGTGGAGGATGAGGAGTCACAAATTCCATCACCTTCTGGAAAGTCAGCGCAACGTGGTTCCTCACAAAGGGCTGGGCAGGGCTCACTTTGTGAGGAGGATGAGGAGGAGGAGTCAATGGAGGAGGAAGACATCGCTCCAGAGGGAGGTACACAACGCTCTAGTCAGTATGTAGAGCGAGGGTGGGGTGATGCAGAGCAGGCAGAGATAACGCCTCTTGCAGAGGACAGCGTTTCTTTGCCAGTTGGGAGTCTGCAGCACATGGTTGATTTCATGCTGCAGTGCCTAAGAAACGACCGCCGCATCGCCCACATTCTCACGACGTCTGATTATTGGGTGTACACCCTCCTAGACCCTCGCTACCGGGACAACGTCAAAAGCCTCATCACACCGTTGAACCGGGAGCGTAAAATGCGGGAGTACCAAGACACACTGGTGCAATCCCTAATGTTCTACCTTACTGCCGAGAGCACTGCTGCTGCTACTGCTTTACAAAGCAGCTCTGTGCGTCGAGGCAGTGTAGAGAGCTCTGCAACAAGAGGGAGCACACGCAGTGCCTCTGCACAGGGAAAGACCAGTATGTTCAAAATGTGGCAAAGTTTTGTGGCAGCGCCACAAATGTCTACACCATCCGAGAGGGCTCCAGTCAGCGGGAGGCAACGTATCCGTCAGATGGTGACAGACTACTTGGCTTTGCCTCTCAGTGTACTCCCAGATGGCTCTTCCCCATTCAAGTTTTGGGTCTCTAAGCTGGATACATGGCCAGAGCTTAGCCAGTATGCATTGGAGGTGCTGGCTTGCCCTGCTGCCAGTGTATTATCGGAGCGCGTCTTTAGTGCTGCAGGTGGTGTACTAACAGACCGTCGCATGCGACTATCCTCCGATAATGTAGACCGGCTTACTTTTCTGAAAATGAACAAGGCATGGATCTCGCCAGAATTTGTCTGTCCGTTTTCAGATTAAATAACTGGTTCGCAACGTTATCCATGTCTCCTGTTATGTTCATCTTTCTACCACCTGAACTCTACTCCCTGGGCTCCAACACTGCCAGTTGCTGCTCAGAAGTGTCGTGTCCACAGAACAAAACACAAGCTCTACTGTTAGTGGGGTTCAGTAACGCCAGCTGTTCCCCTGCTGTGTCAACGGCAAGAAGTGTCCTGTTCCCGACACATGGACAGAAAAACACATGACCAACATGCTCCAAATAGGGAAGAGCCGTCACCCTGCTTGTTATGCTGAAAACATGAAATTTTGAAGTTTTGCAGGCCTAGAATGATAAATTTTTATTACAAATATGGACAAATAATAATTTGTCATCACAGCGCATATCTGCACATGTCTATTAGAAATGGTAACAAAAAATAAAACATAGTCTACTCTTCACATTTTTAAATTAATGCATAAAAGTACATTTCAGACTTATGAATTAATGCTTTTTAAGGAACTTTATCTGTACCTGTAAGATAATGCACTCAATGGATGTACGAATCATTAAATCCTCATCATCATCATCACGAGGTTTATTTATGACAGACATTATAAAATACACATACTGATGCCAACTGTAACTTCAAACACCATATATGAAATGGCCAGCATGTAAACATGGTAATAATGTCCAATAATAAATTATTACATCTAGAAAGTGCATCATGCATACTGACAATAGGTACTTATACCTGCAAGTGCTGTTGAAACAACCACAAGAGATATAAATTAATACTGGTATATAGGTATCACAGTGCATAGTTACTCATGGACAATGTTGATGTAATACTGTATCTCAATTAAGTCAGCGTCAACCATTAGGCTTGTTAGTCTTGTACATTGTTAAAGAGGGAACGTAATTTTTTGGTTTGTCATAGGTGTAGTATTACACATTAAATTATTACTGCTGTATTTTTTTTTGCGTCCCTAGTGCGCAATAACGCAGCCTAACCTCACATTTGATAGTCAGCTAATTGCCACACGCTACCCTACCCTACGCGTGACAGTAGGAAGGTAGTGTTGACGGATAAAGCTTTGCGCAACCAGACATTCTTTTACCCTCTTCAACACTCTACAAGCAAAAAATGCATGATTTCAGCCGCAGACTTTATTGACGTACAGTATAACATCGGCATTACCCATCAGAGGCTGTCCACTGTCTGATACAGACATAGAATATACCTTTGCTATCCGTAGCCTTTGTTTCACCTACACTTGCAGGCACACACTTAAATTGTGACAAACAATGCCTAATGTTTTTTTAAATGGTTATTTTTTATTGTACATTATTGTGTCATCAATCACATTGATGAGTCCATGCTGGACATGTCATACATGCTATAGAAAGTTACGATTTTATGAACTTAAATAATTGAATTGTCTGTGACTGTCACATAAAATTTGCGATGATGATGATGAGTGACTATTACAAAATCCATTGTCTTCACTATGTTATGGTTTAACATAGCGTTCCTTAAGCATTATTCATAAAAAAAAACATTTACTTTTATTCTTAAATTTACAACACTATATTTTGTTACCAATTTTTGGGTGTTGTGTTGTTCCATTTATTTTTGGCATGTGCATATATGCGTTTATATTTGTATTTTCTTTATTTTTCCTTCTTGAAATTAGAAAACATGTGTATCTTTGTACCGTGTTAGCCAGTAGATAGAAAAATATTTAGACTTCAGAGTCAGCAGTGGTTGATACCTTTTTATGGATAACTGAAAAGATGGAAACAAATTGCAAGCTTTCAAGGCTACTCACGTCTCTTCATCAGGGAAAGACTAACTAAAAAAATTAAGCATCACATATTTCTATACACAACAGGACACAGGAATAGTGCAATAGGTAAGACAAGTAAGTGACGTGTATCAGAACTGTCATTATCTCACAGGGATGAACATAAATATTGGAACAGTTCCTAGATAAGGATAGAAAGTTTGATTGCCCTCTCATTGGCGTATTTTTTGGGGTTTTCATGACCCTGGAAGGTCATAGACGCAGATTCCTTAATTGATATAGAATGACATAAATCCATGTGATCTATTCATTCCATCACTAACAGTGTCAAAGGTCATGATGAGCTTATATTCTGAAACCTTTGTACGTTTCTCATATTTGAAGTTATATTTTAATACCAGTAATTCCATATCCATGATGCTATGACCGGGCATACAAAAGTCTTTTGCCACAGGTAAATTCATGAATTTATCTGTGATTGTGTGGCGCTGATAATTCATCCTTGTTCTCATTTTTGTTGCCGGTCTCCCCTCACTTGTCCCTCCCTCACTTGTCTTAGCTATTCCTGTGTCCTGTTGTGTGTAGAAATATGTGATTCTTCATTTTTGGCTTTACTCTTAGCCTGATGAAGACACCTGAGTAGTCTCGAAAGCTTTGAATTTGTTACCATATTTTCAGTTAGCCATTAAACGTTATCAATCACAGAGGACTGTCAAGTATAAATATTTTTCTATTCTTGTAATTGAAATTCATCATTTTATTGTCGTAGTAAAACTTCATTTATTCTTGTTTGAAGTACATACATTTGCAATGGCCACGTAACAAGGCAATAACTCAATATTTTGTGCCTACACCCTCCTTGACCCTGGGCTTCAACAGCGCCAGTTGCTGCTCAGAAGTGTTAGATGCACAGATGAAAACAATCGCTGATGTGTTTGTGGGGTTCAGTAACGCCTGCTGTTCCCCTGCTGTGTGTCTGGCAAAAATTACTGCTGCTAACTACAACTTCAACTTCAAACGTCTCATACTAGGCCTCTGCCTACACCCTCCTTGACCCTGGGCTTCAACAGCGCCAGTTGCTGCTCAGAAGTGTTAGATGCACAGATGAAAACAATCGCTGATGTGTTTGTGGGGTTCAGTAACGCCTGCTGTTCCCCTGCTGTGTGTCTGGCAAAAATTACTGCTGCTAACTACAACTTCAACTTCAAACGTCTCATACTAGGCCTCTGCCTACACCCTCCTTGACCCTGGGCTTCAACAGCACCAGTTGCTGCTCAGAAGTGTTAGATGCACAGATGAAAACAATCGCTGATGTGTTTGTGGGGTTCAGTAACGCCTGCTGTTCCCCTGCTGTGTGTCCGGCAAAAATTACTGCTAGCTACCTAATCATGGTGAAAAAAACATGACATCTCAAAGTGTCTAGTGCTACACATAGATATGAGGCTACACCATGATTTCTAAGCTGTAAACATTTGAAACGTCAACTTTCAAACCATAAAATGATTTGTCTGTCACAAATCGGTAACAAAATAATTGTGACATATTATTACAGATATGCACATGTCGAAAACAAATGCAAACACAAAAGCCTACTTATGCTATAGGATACTGATGGTCAACCTTGTCACTCCATAGCTTAGACAAATCCAACTCACATCATGATGACTCAAATACTGCAATGTTGGAAGTGCATAATGTGGGTTGAACTTTGACAACTGCTGCAGTGCGAAGGTTATACTTCAGTGTTCTTGCCTTTGAAATAAAAGCATACAAGTAAATATAATATCCAATGTTGATTAAGGGACGTGATGTACACCTGTAATATTGTGCAAACAATGCATGTAGGAATAGTCCTCTTCAACATTACTTATATTTGTGTCATTTTAAAAAATACATATTTGATTAGAAAGTTAACAGCCCATATCATAAAGGTCCTTCATGTAAACATGATAATCGCTAACAAAAATCATGCATTACCTTGGTAAAGTCAATAGTGCATAGTCACAATAGCAAAATATATACCTGTAAGTGGTGCTGAAAGAACGACAACTGATAGAATAGGTGAATGATATCTATTTATCAGACTGAATAGCGACACCTGTACAATGTCGATATAATACTGTACCTTAAAAAAACAGCTGTGTCACACCTCACACGCATTTTTCTTGTAGCTTGTTATGTAATAGGGCACATGCGTGTATGTTTCATCATAGGTGCATGTTTACTGAGTAAAGCAGTCATGACAACGCCTTTGTGTTGTCGGTACGCTTGCGATGATGAACGATGCGCACCGTGAATGTTAGTCTGCGTCATAAGACGCACAGACGCTCCAATACCCAACGCGTCACAGCAGGAAGCCAGTCTGTGCGTCCAAACAAAGGTGCAAGCATACATGCACGTACCCTTTTATAAAGCTATATAAAAAAAAGGATGTAGTAGTAACGCACACTTTATTGAGGTACAGTATTACATCGCCATTCACCATCTGTGGCTATGCAGACTCATCTATATATACCTTATCTATCCGTTGTCATGCTTGCAAGTCCACAGTCAGGCATAAATAGCTGTTTTCACTATGCACTTTTTAAAGGTTTTTTTTGTTAATATAAATGATTGGCACATATTATCAGTATTACATGATGGAAAATTTTAGATATTTTTAAAAACTTTTTAGTGATATTATTCAGCAAATGAAAATGGTGTACATACTGTTACTTATCCATCATTAATGGATTCTGATATGTACTTGTATGCTTTTATTTAAAACCGTATAGCAGATTATTTAACCGATTTTTATTGTGGTTTGCATTGCTTTTCAACATGTTAATGTATGCGTTTATGTTTGTCAATTATTAATTTACATATATTTTTTAAAGTAAAATCATCATCTATGGTACTAAAGGTTATATTTCTCTTGTTTGGAGTATAGACATTTTTAATTGACACGTAACAAGGAAAATACTTGATCTAGTATTTAAACATCCTCCTTGACCCTGGGCTCCAACACCGCCAGTTGTTGCTCGGAAGTGCTGTTAGCACAGTTAACACTTGCTCCCGTGTTACTGGGGTTCAGTAATGTCAGCTGTTCCCCTGCTGTGTGAACGGCAAACAGTCCTGCTGCCTCCACCATGTTCTCTTCTCATCCCTGGGTTACAACACCGCCAGTTGTTTCTCGGAAGTGCTGTTAGCACAGTCTACACTTGCTCCTGTGTTACTGGGGTTCAGTAATGTCAGCTGTTCCCCTGCTGTGTGAACGGCAAACAGTCCTGCTGCCTCCCATGTTCTCTTTCATCCCTGGGTTACAACACCGCCAGTTGTTTCTCGGAAGTGCTGTTAGCACAGTCTACACTTGCTCCTGTGTTACTGGGGTTCAGTAATGTCACTGTTCCCCTGCTGTGTGAACGGCAAAAGTCCTGCTGCCTCCACCATGTTCTCTTCTATCCTGGGTTACAACACCGCCAGTTGTTTCTCGAGTGCTGTTAGCACAGTCTAACTTGCTCCTGTGTTACTGGGTTCAGTAATGTCAGCTGTTCCCCTGCTGTGTGAACGGCAAACAGTCCTGCTGCTCCACCATGTTCTTTCTCATCCTGGGTTACAACACCGCCAGTTGTTTCTCGGAAGTGCTGTTAGCACAGTCTACACTTGTCCTGTGTTACTGGGTTCAGTATGTCAGCTGTTCCCCTGCTGTGTGAACGCAAACAGTCCTGCTGCCTCACCATGTTCTCTCTCATCCTGGGTTACAACACCGCCAGTTGTTTCTCGGAAGTGCTGTTAGCACAGTCTACACTTGCTCCTGTGTTACTGGGGTTCATAATGTCAGCTGTTCCCCTGCTGTGTGAACGGCAAACAGTCCTGCTGCTCCACCATGTTCTCTTCTCATCCTGGTTACAACACCGCCAGTTGTTTCTCGGAAGTGCTGTTAGCACAGTCTACACTTGCTCCTGTGTTACTGGGGTTCAGTAATGTCAGCTGTTCCCTGCTGTGGAACGGCAAACAGTCCTGCTGCCTCCACATGTTCTCTTCCATCCTGGGTTACAACACCGCCAGTTGTTTCTCGAAGTGCTGTTAGCACAGTCTACACTTGCTCCTGTGTTACTGGGTTCAGTAATGTCAGCTGTTCCCCTGCTGTGTGAACGGCAAACATCTGCTGCCTCCACCATGTTCTCTTCTCATCCTGGGTTACAACACCGCCAGTGTTTCTCGAAGTGCTGTTACACAGTCTACACTGCTCCTGTGTTACTGGGTTCGTAATGTCAGCTGTTCCCTGCTGTGGAACGCAAAAGTCTGCTGCCTCCACCATTCTCTTCTCATCCTGGTTACAACACCGCAGTTGTTTCTCGAAGTGCTGTTAGCACAGTCTACACTTGCTCGTGTTACTGGGGTTCAGTAATGTCAGCTGTTCCCCTGCTGTGTGAACGGCAAAAGTCCTGCTGCCTCCACCATGTTCTCTTCTCATCCCTGGTTACAACACCGCCAGTTGTTTCTCGGAAGTGCTGTTAGCACAGTCTACACTTGCTCCGTGTTACTGGGGTTCAGTAATGTCAGCTGTTCCCCTGCTGTGTGAACGGCAAAAGTCCTGTTACATGTTTCTTATCCTGGTACACACGCCAGTTGTTTCTCTTTTCCTCATGCCCTGGTTTCAACCTCGTCGCAGCTCTTTGTCTTTCTCCGGAAAGTGTCTATGTTAGCACAGTCTACACTTGCTCCGTGTTACTGGGGTTCAGTAATGTCAGCTGTTCCCCTGCTGTGTGAACGGCAAAAGTCCTGCTGCCTCCACCATGTTCTCTTCTCATCCCTGGGTTACAACACCGCCAGTGTTTCTCGGAAGTGCTGTTAGCACAGTCTACACTTGCTCCGTGTTACTGGGGTTCAGTAAGTCAGCTGTTCCCCTGCTGTGTGAACGGCAAACAGTCCTGCTGCCTCCACCATGTTCTCTTCTCATCCTGGGTTACAACACCGCCAGTTGTTTCTCGGAAGTGCTGTTAGCACAGTCTAACACTTGCTCCTGTGTTACTGGGGTTCAGTAATGTCAGCTGTTCCCCTGCTGTGTGAACGGCAAACAGTCCTGCTGCCTCCACCATGTTCTCTTCTCATCCCGGGTTACAACACCGCCAGTTGTTTCTCGGAAGTGCTGTTAGCACAGTCTACACTTGCTCCTGTGTTACTGGGGTTCAGTAATGTCAGCTGTTCCCCTGCTGTGTGAACGGCAAAACAGTCCTGCTGCCTCCACCATGTTCTCTTCTCATCCCTGGGTTACAACACCGCCAGTTGTTTTCTCGGAAGTGCTGTTAGCACAGTCTACACTTGCTCCTGTGTTACTGGGGTTCAGTAATGTCAGCTGTTCCCCTGCTGTGTGAACGGCAAACAGTCCTGCTGCCTCCACCATGTTCTCTTCTCATCCCTGGGTTACAACACCGCCAGTTGTTTCTCGGAAGTGCTGTTAGCACAGTCTACACTTGCTCCTGTGTTACTGGGGTTCAGTAATGTCAGCTGTTCCCTGCTGTGTGAACGGCAAACAGTCCTGCTGCCTCCACCATGTTCTCTTCTCATCCCTGGGTTACAACACCGCCAGTTGTTCTCGGAAGTGCGTTAGCACAGTCTACACTTGCTCCTGTGTTACTGGGGTTCAGTAATGTCGCTGTTCCCCTGCTGTGTGAACGTGCAAACAGTCCTGCTGCCTCCACTTTCTTTTCTCCCTGGGTCACCCTTTTCTGTCGTACTCCATTTCCGTGTTCGCAGTAACGTCAGCTGTTCCCGCAGTGCCTTTGGCCTCAGTGCCTCCATGTGGTAACTCCGAGTTCCAAGCACGTCTGCGTGTACTCTATGTAGTGCTTTGGAGCACAGGTACCTCCTGCCTTAGTTAACCGTGTCCCAGTAACGTCCAGCTGGTCCTCGGTTGTGTCCATTTGGCCTCTCTTTTCCTTCTGCTGACCCGTCCGGTTCCAGCACAGTCAGCTGGTCCTCATTACTTTCATTGGCTCTTGTACCTTCTGCTACCCATCGGGTTCCAGTACCGTCAGCTTGTTCTCCGCAGTGCCTTGGCCTAGGTGCCTCCATGTCGGTATCCGAGTTCCAGCAAGTCTGCTGGTCTTGGTAGTGCTTTGGAGCACAGGTACCTCCTGCTTAGTAACCGTGTCCCAGTAACGTCAGTGGTCCTCGGTTGTGCCATTGGCTCTTTTCCTTCTGCTGACCCCCGGGTTCCAGCACAGTCAGCTGGTCCTCGTTACTTCCATTGGCTTTTGTACCATCACCAACAGGACAAAGAGGTTAAGACAAACACAAGATACAGAACAGAGACAGAAGAACAATAAGCAGAAGATCAAAAAGCAGAAGAACATTAAGTATAAGACCAAAATGAAGAGCAAAATATATGCTCTAAATTCTAAGCAGAAGAAGACTAAGCAGTGTATGGGGGTGAGTCCGTCTCCTCTGGTGCCCTGGAAAACCTGATGCTGCTGCAGGCTAAACTGAACGCGGACAAATACTGTTGTAATTAAAATCTTTCGTGCAGCAAGAACGGAAGGATGAAAATTCGAGTTTACAGATTACAAGTACAGGAATGTTGTCACAAATAGAATATGATGAAAAGGATAATAGGAAGAGATGAAGAAGTATATAAGATAATAACTGTTTAATAAGAACAATATAAGTATGTTAACAAAAAGATGAATAGCAAGAAGTTTTAGAAGATTAAGAAGGGAAGAAAAAGAATAATTGATGAAAAGATGATGCTGCGAATTTTAAAGGAAAATTGGGAAAAAATTTAAAAAGGGAACCCCGGGGAATTTAAACAAAAATTTGACAAAATAAAAAAAGGTTAACAACAGTGAATTTCTTCGCAATCCAACTTTTTTCCTAAAAAAAAAAAAAAAAGCTTTCCATTGATGGGGTTTAAAAATCTATCCCCTTTAATGTCCCCTCAACCCCCCAATACATTCACATTACCTTTCTTGTTTTTTCCCTTCATGTACAATAACCAAAAAGGGGAAAAATGGGTTTTTTTTAATTTCGATATTTTGTTCCCATAACTTTAAAAGGGGCTTCCGGGGTCGGGGTAACCCGAAAATTTTTTTGAATCCGGGATACCATTACGATTCCGATACTTTTTGGAAATCGGAAAGTATCGCTCAACTCTACTGAGGACCCAGCATCATGGTGCACATTGGGGCAAATGACAAAGTTGGGTGGTGGGGCCTTAAAGATGATTTTTGGGAATTTTGGGTGCAAGCTTAAAAAAAAGGGGGGCCCCCCAAAGGGTATTTTGAAATACTCCCCTTCCACTGCCACCCAAGAGGCAAGTTAAAATTTAATAGTACAGTTCAATAGTTCTTTGCTTGGGGCGATGAAAACACAGGGGGCACAGGTTTTGATTTTTAAAAGGCTTGATTACTTTTACAAGTGGTAAAATGTCACACAGTTTGCAGATACAAAAGCAGAGACACAGCGGCCAAGTAACTAACTCACAATCACTCTCCACAACAGGTTAGATCTCTTTTTTGTTACCTAATCCATGCAAACGTGGATTTTTTTAAAATAGCAAGGTTCCAAATCCCGAGTGTTTCCAAATTTTCCCAATAGGGGAAAAACTGGGGGGACAAGCCAAGGTACAGATCAGGTCACAGGGGTTAGCGGCTTGATTTTTAAAAACTGATTGCTCCTGGGGCTGCTTAAGAACAAGGGGAAGAATCAGGGGGGAACATCAAGCTGGAAACTCCATATTGCTGAGGGCAAGAAAACTGCACAAGACGAAAGTAAAATGGCTGACGAACAAACTGATTTCAGAAAAGTAACAAACCTTACTTACTCCCCCCTTTTGGGGCAAAACCCCGGGGGGACCTCAGGCCAGGTTGTGGGGTACCCTGATGAAAC
>JARQOD010000003.1:432902360-432960091 GCA_033576555.1 Oophaga sylvatica | reverse complement strand
AGAAATCTACAGGCTCGGCTCCGAGTACCCCATAGCCCTGGTAACCCACAATTGTGGTGCGGGTCAACACAGATCCCCTATTTTTGTTAACCAGCCAATCTAAGCAGACTGCTGTGGCCTGGTATTATCAGGCTGGCAAGGTCCATGGATATTGGATCCTTACCAGCCTGAAAAACCAGGCCTCAGCAGTCTGCTTCATCTGGCTGGTTAACAAAAATAGGGGGGACACCACGCCAAATTTTTTTCGAGGGGATCCCCTATTTTTGTTAACCAGTAGAGTTGAGCGATACTTTCCGATATGCTAAAGTATCGGAATCGGAATGGTATCGCCGATATCACTAAAATATCGGCGATACCCGATACCGATACCGGAAGTCCCATGTAAGTCTATGGGAACAAAATATCGCAACTAAAAAAACCCCATTCTTTCCTTGTAAACACTAAATATACACACATAGAATACATATATATATATATACATGTCATTGTGACATATATATATACATATATGTATAGTTTATACACTTCTACATAGTAAAATATCCTTTGATTCAATTGCCGGGTAAAGCCGGCTTCAGTGAAAAGACAGAAGCACCCGACATGAAATGACACTTGGTGTACATAGGGTTAAACATTTCTTTTCATGTCCTTTGCTATCTAATTTGCACAAACAATTAAATCAGACTATGTGTGCAAAATTTCACACCTCTAGGGGTTAATTAAAGGTGTAAATTCGTTGTAAAAAAAACGGACTTTTTTGCTACGAATTTACACCTTTAATTAACCCCTAGAGGTGTGAAATTTTGCACACATAGTCTGATTTAATTGTTTGTGCAAATTAGATAGCAAAGGACATGAAAAGACATGGTTAACCCTATGTACACCAAGTGTCATTTCATGTCGGGTTCTGCATTTTCACAAAAGCCGGCAATTGAATTAGCGGCTATTATACTATGTAGAAGTGTATGAACTACAAATATAAATATATATATATATGTGTCACAAATTCAATGACATGTATATATAATATATGAGGTGTAAAATTGCTGAAAAAAAATGCGTGGGCTCCCGCCCTATTTTCGCAACCAGACAGACAAAGCCAGTGAGTGGGGGCAGATAATAATAGCCCAGAGAGGGACCATTATTTTTGCCCCCCCCCGGCTACTAACATCTGCCCCCAGACACCCAGGAAAGACAAATCTATAATTAGATTCGCCCTTTCTGGCACTTTGCCCGTCTATTCCCATTGCCCTGTAGCGGTGGCGAATGGGTTAATATGGGGTTAAAGCCACCTTGCTATTGAAAGGTGACCTTAAGCCAGGTTAATAATTGAGAGCTGTCAATTAGACAACTATCAATTATTAATCCTATTGCATGAAATAAAAATAAAACACACACACTTTAATTAAAAATCATTTTAATGAAATAAAGACACATGTTTTTGACCATCTTTTATTTTACTGCAAAAACCATTTCCTGTAATAAAAATAAAATAAAAAAGCAAAATTATTCTTACCTATCCCATGCACAGTCAGGTCCCACGGTGTAATCCTTCAGAAAGGGTTAATGTTTACTGCAGGGACCGCAGCTAATGCTGCAGCCTCACAGTAAACCCCAAATGAATGAGTTCCTCTCCTGCCTGACAGGAGAGTAAAGGCTGGGTGTCACATAACGATACACCAGCGATCCCGACAACGATATGCACTTGTCAGGATCGCTGGTGTATCGCTACATGATCGCTGCTGAGCTGCCAAACAGGCAGCTCAGGCAGCGATCTGGGACAGCGACACTGCGGGTAACATCGCTTAAGGGCCCGTCTCACATAGCGATATCGCTACCGAGATCGCTGCTGAGTCACTAGTTTTGTGACGCAGCAGCGAGCTCACCAGCGATATCGCTGTGTGTGACATTCAGCGACGATCAGCCCCCCTGCCGGGTATCGCTGATCGTCGCAGAAATGTCAGGACCTTTTTTTGATCGCTGGTTTCCCTCTGACAGGCACGCATCGCTGCGTGTGACAGGCGGGAAACCAGCGATCAAAGGTCCTGACATTTCAGCGACGATCAGCGATACCCGGCAGGGGGGCTGATCGTCGCTGAATGTCACACACAGCGATATCGCTGGTGAGCTCGCTGCTGCGTCACAAAACTAGTGACTCAGCAGCGATCTCGGTAGCGATATCGCTATGTGAGACGGGCCCTTAAGTGGAAAGCTTAATTGATTGCTTTCCACTTTCACTCCAGGTCAGCCAGGGACACAATCAGTGACGTCAGAGGGAACTGATTAACAAAAATAGGGGTTCCCTTCGAAAAAAAAATGGCGTGGGGTCCCCCCTATTTTTGTTAACCAGCCAGATGAAGCAGACCGCTGAGGCCTGGATTTTCAGGCTGTTAAGGAGCCAAGATCCATGGACCTTGCCAGCCTGATAATACCAGGCCACAGCAGTCTGCATATCTTGGCTGATTAACAAAAATAGGGGATCCCCTCGAAAAAAATTGGCGTGGGGTCCCCCCTATTTTTGTTAACCAGCCAGATGAAGCAGACCGCTGAGGCCTGGATTTTCAGGCTGTTAAGGAGCCAAGATCCATGGACCTTGCCAGCCTGATAATACCAGGCCACAGCAGTCTGCATATCTTGGCTGATTAACAAAAATAGGGGATCCCCTCGAAAAAAATTAGCGTGGGGTCCCCCCTATTTTTGTTAACCAGCCAGATGAAGCAGACCGCTGAGGCCTGGTTTTTCAGGCTGGTAAGGATCCAATATCCATGGACCTTGCAAGCCTGATAATACCAGGCCACAGCAGTCTGCTTAGCTTGGCTGGTTAACAAAAATAGGGGATCCCCTCAAAAAAAAAACGGCGTGGGGATCCCCCCTATTTTTGTTAACCAGCCAAGTAAAATGCAGACTGCTGCGGCCTGGTATTAAAAGACTGTCAAGGCCCATGGATTTTGGCCCTCAACAGCCTGATAATACCAGGCTACAGCAGCCCCACATTTGGCGCATCAAAAGATGTGCCAATTGTGGCACTTTACCCGGCTCTTCCCACTTGCCCTGTAGCGGTGGCAAGCGGGGTAATAAGGGGTTAATGTCACCGTTGATTGCACGGTGACAATAAGCCCGGTTAATAATGGAGAGGTGTCAATAAGACACCGATCCATTATTAATCCCAAAGTTATTAAATGTGTAAAAAAAAGACAAAGCAAGAAAAAAGTCTTTTAATGAAATAAAAGAGACAACACAGTTTTCATTTCTTTTATTACACTCTCATTCCTGCGACGCCATCGATCTCCTGTAAAAAAAGAAAAAAAAACAAACCAACAGTATACCACCTGTCCGACGCAGTCCATAGTAACGACAGTCCCACGGCGATCCAGCTCTGCTACATCGCAATGACAGGCAGAGCCTGTCATTGCAACGCAGCACAGCTGATTACCTGCTTCCCCGGCGGTGACGTCATCGGACTGACTGCTTTACGGCCGGGATTACCCAGCAGTCACTGCAGTTATCGCAAGAAACTGCATGTGACCGCCGGGGAGAAGAGGATGGCGGCCATGAAGCAGTCCAGGACGTGACCGCCGGAGATCTTCTGCCAGGTAAGTGCCGCTGACTCCTGACAGACCCGACAGACGGACACTGACAGTGACAGTGACAATCCCGATTCCGGTATCCGATAAGACGAAAATATCGGAACTCGGAATCGGAATTCTGATACAGCTAATATCGGCCGATACCCGATATTTGCAGTATCGGAATGCTCAACACTATTAACCAGCCAAGATATGCAGACTGCTGTGGCCTGGTATTATCAGGCTGGCAAGCAGGGTCGGACTGAGGCACCGGGACACCGGAGAAACCTACGGTGGGCCCAGCTCCTGCGTGGTGGGCCCTGATTTGAAAGGATAGGTCGCGGGGCAGAGGGGGTGGTGGCCCCGGGGCCCGCGCTCTGAGGGGGCCCACCCGGAGCTACGATACAGTTACATTCTGCGGCAGAGCAGGGAGAATCGCTCTCCCTGCTCTGCCGCCCGGAAGCTATGGGGCCTGAACAGGCGTTGGGGGGGCCCGGTGCCAGCAGTGGGCCCCCCACCCGTCATCGGAGGGTCAGCTGTATCGGCATCCAGCCGATAAAGCTGACCGCATGGAGAGAGAAGGAGCGAGCGCTCCTACTCTCCCATAATCCCCCTCTCAGCGTATGACAGCGGGCGCAATAACATCACCTGCCGGCGCCCGCTGTCAGACGCTGAGAGGGAGAACAGTGAGCAGCACAGGAGCCGGGAGGTGAGTTTTTTTTAATTTTTTTTTTAATGGGGGTGCAGTCGAGTCCTGACTGGAGAAGTCGTCATGTCGGTGTGGGCCAGATGGAAAAGACATGAAAAGTGAACAATTCCATTAGAAAGAACATCAGCGGTAAGTCATTATCTGTACCTGTGCTGTAATCTATTATATGTTCTGTAGGACTGGTATTATTTAACACAGACCATATGGCGGTAATATCAATATTGGTCTTTTTATATATAGATTATTTTGGCCAACAGCGCTGTCATTTGCTGAGGTTCACTGATGATGGGCCCACTCAGAAGTTTTGCCCCCACTAAACCAAAACCCTAGCTATGCCTATGGCTCTCTCTCTAGTCTTTCTTTCTCGCTCTCTGTTCTTTCCTTCTCGCTCTCTGTTCTTTTTTCTCTCTGTTCTTTCTTTCTCTCTTTTCTTTCTTTCCTCTCTTTCTTTCTCTGTTTGTTCTTTCTCTCTCGCTGCTCTTTCTTTCTTTTCCTCAGTACCAGCCACTGTGCCCTCATTACCAGTCAGTGTGATCAGCAGGGCTAAATGGTTACGCTTGGGGCGAGGATATGGGTGTGATTAGCTGTGAAATGGGTGTTGTCGGGGCGTGGCCTAAAATTTTCAGCGGCGCGCAACACGCGCCGCAGCCTTTAATCCTCTTTCCTGTCTTCCAAATTTGGGAGGTATGCTGTATGACCTCCCTACAACTTCTGGCCATGCTCCTGATGAGCGCGACGGATGGTCTCGTGAGGGATCTCCTCCCACACCTGGACTAAAGCATCCACCAACTCCTGGACAGTCTGTGGTGCAACGTGGCATGGCCTAAAATTTTCTGCAGCATGCACAGCGTGCCACAGCCTTTGTCCCTCTTTCCCTTATTCAAAGGTTGGGAAGTATGATGTTGGGCCGCAAGAATATATTTTCTCTGGTGGGCCCAAGGTACTCCAGTCCGACGCTGCTGGCAAGGTCCATGTATGTTGGCTCCTTAACAGCCTTAAATACCATGCCTCAGCAGCAGGGGCGTACATATAAATCATGGGGCCCCATAGCAAAAGTCTGAATGTTCCCCACCCCCCCAAAAAAAAAACCCAGAGGCATTGTAAATGTAAAGTGCCAGCACAGTGAGGGAAGTTGAGTCGCACAGAGACAGGGGTTTTGGGGGTACTCGGCACCGATCACGTCGACTTCTATGGGGGATGTCACGAGTAGCACAGCTCGGTCCGTGACCTGGGCGATCACTGGAATGTGGGATATTTCCAGGGGATGATAGAATGTTCGTGTAGTTTGTCGTGACGCCACCTGTAATACCTGGTCAGGGTGTCCAGCGCTGCTGTGCAGGTCCTCTGGAAGGGATGGTGTAGTGCATGTAGGTGAAAAGTCTTCTACAGGTAACATGCTATCCTTCCAGGGCAGATAGATGTGAGATAGAGCAATGGTGCAAAGTGATGTAGCAGAGTGGACTATGCGACGTAGTAAGAAAGCAGGAAACACTTCAAGTTAAACGTTGCATAATAAAATTTTAATAATAACATTACAAAAGTGCAAATGGCTTATATTATGTGACATGTTTTGTTACTGTTCATACCCTTGATATGTGTTATACATGTGTGTTAATAAATACATATTCAACAAAAGTGCAAATAGCATTAGTGCCGAAGTTCGTGGAGACTTCTTAGGACTACAACCCCACCGGGGTAACTTCACAGTGTCCTTTACTTGTGCTTGTGGAGGACCCGCTCCAAACCTCCAACTGTGGTCTTGGGTGGGCTGCAAGACTTTCCTTGAGCAGACCTCACTTTCGGCCACACCAAACGGGTTTTTAGTTTCTGAGGTAGTTGAAAATAGTGCACAGTAAAGTTTTTTGTAAAACCAAGATGGAGCACCGAAGTGCCAACTATTTACAGAAAAATTTGTGAGCCAGTACAGTTCATGGCTTCAAAGTTCAACATTTTCATTACAGTGAAACACCATTACCCAACCTGGGTATATTAAGGCAACAATAAACTTGTTCTTCTGAACATTCACCCGTCCGGGTACATCAAACCATTACCCAACCTGGGTATATTAAGGCAATAAACTTTTTTTTATGAACATTCACCCGTCCGGGTACATCAATAATTTAACTATTTACATACAGAGACCCTGTCCGGGTTATTTAGACTTCTTTGGCTGGCCTCTTCCAGGTACCACCTGGTACTCTTCTGGAGCTTGCCAAACATCCGTGACAGGAGGGTCCACCCAGACCTGATGACGTCGTGTGGCCAGTACAGTGACGTCGTGACCCGCTATATGGGTCTGTGTGGCCACC
This sequence comes from Oophaga sylvatica, assembly GCA_033576555.1. Taxonomy (NCBI): domain Eukaryota; kingdom Metazoa; phylum Chordata; class Amphibia; order Anura; family Dendrobatidae; genus Oophaga; species Oophaga sylvatica. The sequence continues at coordinate 432,953,507 of JARQOD010000003.1, read as the reverse complement.
TCTTTCATCTCCCTCCGGGTCTGGACCCCTATGTCCCGGACTGAACGAACCCCAGGGGGCCTAACAGGTGCCGGGTACGGGCCAGCTATCATTATCATGTCCATAGCTGGGGCTGCTGAGGAGACCACTGAGGGAGGCTGGGGAGATTTACGGCGTGGGGTGGGCACTTGTGCGGAGGCCTGGTTGGGGGAGGCTGAAGGCTCGTAGGGTCTGTCAGTTTCCTGACACTCTGGGGAGTAGGGGTCGCACCTGGTAACATTTAGGGTGTACCATCCATTGTAACCCCAGTGTCGGGTGTAAGTCACCAAGTCTCCTGGCAACAGGTCCCTCCCCGGGTGTCCTTCTGGGAGGTGAGCCTCCACGTCCCGCCGGGTTACAAAAACTTCTAAATAAAGTCCAGGCTCCTGGATGAAGCCCCAACCACCTTTTAACTTAAAGTTCCGTACTGCACCCTTACGCCGCGGCTCCCTCACCGTACTTTTATCCTTTCTCATACGTGCCTTCTCTGCCAGGTCCTTCTCCAGGTGACGTTGCCGAAGCTTTTGGGATTCTCGCTGCTCCCTTTGTCGCTCTGCTTCCCGCTCCCGACGTCTCCACTCTTCCTCCTGACGCCGGTTGTAATTCTCCTCCACCAGCATCTCCATGTCTCCACCATCAAACGCCAGCTTACGATGTCCGGTTTGCGGCAGCTCTCCTGGCGCCCGCCAGTCCTGGCGCGCTCACCTGCGGCGGAAGCAGCCGGCTCTGAAACAGATGACGGTCGGGGCTCTGGTACAGGCAGGTAGAGCTCTGGTGCCTGCGCGGCCTCCTCCATGAGGACGGGTGTTGCTTCTTCTGCCTCAGCGACGGGGGCAGACAGCGGGATCTGGGGTGCTGGTGCGGCGTTTTCTGCAGGAACGGGTGCCTCCACTGTGATACTGGCAACCGGTTCAGATTGCAAGGGCTGGGATGCCCGCACGGCCTCCTGTACTGGAACGGGTGCCTCCACTGAGATACTGGCAACCGGTTCAGATTGCAAGGGCTGGGATGCCCGCACGGCCTCCTCTACTGGAACGGGTGCCTCACCTTCCGGTACAGACACTTCAGGGGGTAAGAGGGATTGGCGCCGCTCCAATTGTAGTTTTAGGGCCCGCCAGCTCGCTTCCATCCTGGCGAACTCCTCCCGGTGCCGGGCCAGGTCTCTCAGGGTATCCTCCGCTTCTTCCAGCGTAGGAGGGTTTCCAGGCCGGGTGCCAAACGGTGGCTCCGTGGCGATCGGGTCGCTTCCGTGGGGGGAGAGCTCTGACTCCTCCATCCCTTCCCACTTCTGCTCACGTCCATTCGCCATCTCAGCAAAGTCACATGTGTCATTAGCATCAGGAGAGGCGACATCTTTTGTAGGGAGGCGTGACCTTCGCGTTCGTTTACGCCCACTGAGGAGGATGAGGAGGCGGAACTCCAGAGCTGTGGGGCACGATCTTACATTGCAGTAACATTTAGAGTGTGCGGACATCGTTTTCGCGCCACGGAGTGAGTGTACGCCCACGAGAGCACCCCCTTATTCTTCACCTGTGCCTCGTGGCGCAGATATGACGGAAAAATGGCAAATACAGTCTATGATGATTTTTGCAATTCTCAAGCAAAAAAACAGTTCAATTAAGGCACACAGGACTCGCTTATAGCGAGCTTCTGAATCCTGTTCGCTGGGTGCGATGCAACATCTCTGTGGCGACTGGACCCTCGGGTGCTTCTGTCTTTTCACAAATGCCGGCTTTACCCGGCAATTGAATCAGAGGCTATTTTACTATGTAGAAGTGAATAAACTATAAATATATGTATATATATATGTCACAATGACATGTATATATATATATATGTATTCTAAGTGTGTATATTTTGTGTTTACAAGGAAAGAAAGTGTTTTTTTAGTTGCGATATTTTGTTCACATAGACTTACATGGGACTTCCGGTATCGGAATCGGATATCGCCAATAGTTAGTGATATCGGCGATACCATTCCGATCCGATATTTTTAGATATCGAGCAGTATCGCTCAACACTAGTAAGGAGCAATTTAACAATTTTCGCTAAAACCACTTCCAATTTTGAAGATAGACCCCTCCATTCATATTCTCCACCTCTCCATGTCTCATTCTACTACTCCAAAATGAAGAAACCTCCTGGAATTTCTGGCTTCCTGAAGAGTCCAACTAGTATCATCAGGGCCCAGGAGATTTGCTGACTATTCCAGTAGAACGCGAGGTCTCCACTCATTACAAGATCCTGACAGATAAGGTGGGACAGTTGGTTGAGGATGCCTTAATACATCATGCGGAATTATACATACTCGTTTTTATGGCACTGATGGTCTCAAGACACACATTATGCTCGGAGGAGCAGGAAACATTCACAGCATTTTCAGGTAGGCAACCGCCTTCACCATGGTCCGTGCAAGAGTAACATTCAATGGACTGGGACCTCACACCTGTAGAGAGAATGATGAAGGAGAGGATGTGATGAACAAGTAAATAAAACCAGTACTATATACATATTACAGTCTTATTTAGTAAAGCTAGATGGAGATTCTTAATATTGTCTAAACATCATAAATATGCATCCGTCATGACTATGGTTCAATAACTTCACTAATGCACATAGAATGGGTTAAATATATATGTGGTATCCTCCAGCGTCATTACAGAGGTGGTTATTGAGTTCCTCTTGAAAAATGTAATGATCTACAGTAGCCTTTACATCTTTACCAGGAGGCAAAAACACTTGGTGGTTGCAAATACAAAATGCCACAGTAGGCTTGATGTTTGCCAAATACTCTAAGGGCAGAGTACTTGAACGTTACCATCATAGTTAAAGAGGGCTGATGAAGATGACCCTAAGAGCTCATACTCACTTGAGCCGAAAACGGATGATTTTCAGCCGATAAAAAATCAGATTTAAATCGGACCAATGTTATTCTTATTTGCGATTTTTTTCTCAGTCGAAATCGATGTGAGAAAAAAATCGCAACATGCTGCGATTTGATGCGATTTGGCATGATAATCGCTAATGCAATAGATGGTGCTCTAAAAAATCGCATGCAAATCGCATGACAATTGCACATAATCGGACCATCCTGAAAACTGACCGATTTTTTTCCAGCAAATGAGTATGAGCCCTAAGTGTTATGAATGTGCTAGAGATGGTTTCTGAGCAGAGGCTCCCTCTGGTGGTTACAGACAGTACTGAACCTTTCAGCGAGGAGTGGCAATATGGAATCACGGACTGGTCTGATATAAGGGAGATTCCCTCCCATGATGGTTGCCGGTGATCAATTGTTCTTGTCTCAATTGAGGTTCCTGGTTCATTTGGAAGTTTGCTGGAGTCCTGCCTGCTTTCTCCTGCTTTCAGATAAGATATTTTTTGCTTTTCTTTTTGTGCTTGGTTTTTGCATTGTTTTCTGCACTTTTGTGGAGGTCAGCCAGGTCCCCTCCTGGGGCCTGAGCTCCTCACAGTTTTTCTGCAGCCACTGTTATTTGCTCATTTGCTTTTTCCTGTTTTTTCAGCGGCTGCGGCTTGGTTTTTGTTCACACTGAGATCTGATTTAGTGGGAGGCGAGATCGTGTGATCTCAGTATTTTTTGTAATCAGAATTGTTGGATTTTTGTAGGGTTTTCTGGGTTTCAGAAAGTAATCTCTCCTGTCCTATCCTATTTAGTCAGCTTGTGGCCCCAGCATTTGCTCAGTCTATTTTCTTCTTATGTTTGTATTTTCATCTTGTCTAACCGCCATTATATGTTTGGGGGCTTCCTATTTTCTTTGGGGATCTGCTCCGGGGCAGATAGCTTTCATCTTTCTGCCTTTAGGTGTAGTTATCTCTCAGGCTGTGACGAGGCGTCTAGGATCAACGTAGGAACGCTCCACGGCTACCTCTAGTTGTGTCGTTAGTTTAGGAATTTGCAACCCATCAGTTACCAACATCTCAGGTGTTCTGCTGCCCTACTGTTGTTCCTGTCCTCCTCAGCTACCGAAACATAACAGTATCACCGGCCATAACTGAAAATTATATGGTACTCACAGAAGGGAAAAAAAAAAAAGTGTGGAAAGAAAAAAGTTGTCAGAGTTGTCTGAGATTTTTTTTTTCTGTCTGTTACATTTTTTCCCTCTTTTTCTCTGGGTGCTGAGGAGGATTTTTTTTCTCTAAATGGAGTTTGCACAGTTGTCTGGCAGTGTGGATCAGCTTGCCACTGAGGTTCGGAGTATTGCTACCTATCTTGCTGGGTTGCCGGTTGTGGAACCTAGGATTCCCATGCCAGATTTGTTTTTGGGGGATCGGGCTAAATTTCTGAATTTCAAAAATAACTGTAAGTTGTTTTTTGCCTTAAAGCCTAAGTCCTCAGGTAACGCAGCACAGCAGGTTCAAATTGTCATCTCTCTCCTGCGCGGCGATCCTCAGGATTGGGCTTTTTCCCTGACACCCGGGGATCCTGTTTTGAATGATATTGATGCATTTTTTCTGGCTCTGGGGTTATTGTACGATGAACGTAATGTCACTGATCAAGCTGAAAAAAACTTGTTGGCATTAAATCAGGGTCTTGAAGACGCTGAGTTGTACTGTCAGAAATTCCAAAAGTGGGCAGTCCTGACCAAATTGAATGATGATGCTTTGGCAGCCCTTTTTCGGAAGGGGCTGTCAGAGAATGTAAAGGATGTTATGGTGGGATTCCCTGCTCCCTCTGGTCTCAATGATTCTATGTCACTGGCTATTCAAATTGACAGACGTTTGCGTGAGCGCAGAGGTATGCGTGTGATAGTGTTGCCTTGTGAGCCAGCTTCTGAGCCCATGCAGTGTGATAGAGTGACTTCTGGGGCTCAGCGTCATGAGTTTCGAAACCGCAATGGGTTATGTTTCTACTGTGGTGATGCCTCTCATGCTATTTCAGTCTGCCCTAAGCGGGGAAGACGTTTTGCACGCTCAGTTGTCTTGGGTAGTGTTCAGACTAAATTTCTGTTGACTGTTACCCTGATTTTCTCCTTGTCCACAATTTCTGCTCAGGCTTTTGTTGATTCAGGAGCAGCTATTAACCTGATGGATTTTGACTTTGCCAAACGTTGTGGGTTTCCCATGATACCCCTGCGGAAGTCTATTCCCCTACTGGGCATTGATTCTACCCCTTTGGCAGAGAATAAACCCCAGTTTTCTACTCAGGTGATAATGGGGGTTGAACCAGATCATCAGGAGAGTTGCAAATTTCTGGTGCTGTATAGCATGACATTATTGTACTAGGTTTCCCTTGGTTACAGTCTCATAATCCTGTTTTGGATTGGAAATCTGTGTCTGTGACCAGTTGGGGCTGCCAATGTGTTAATGCCGACACTCCTGTTTTTTCAGCCTCTCCCAAGTCTCAGGATGTTCCGGACTTTTTGACTGATTTTTCGGATGTATTTAGTGAAAGTAAATCTGCATCTTTGCCCCCTCACAGGAGCTACGATTGCGCTATTGAATTAGTGCCTGGTGGTAAATTTCCTAAAGGTCGCCTTTTTAACTTGTCTGTACCTGAACACGATGCTATGCGATCTTATATCAAGGAGTCATTGGAGAAGGGTCATATCAGACCATCCTCTTCACCCTTGGGTGCCGTTTTTTTCTTTGTGGCCAAAAAGGATGGTTCATTGAGGCCGTGTATTGTCGTCTCTTGAATAAGATCACTGTGAAGTATCAATATCCGTTACCCTTGATTTCTAACCTGTTTTCCAGGGTGAAAAGTGCGAGTTGGTTTACCAAGCTTGACCTCGGGGGGGGGGGGGGGGGGGGCGTATAACCTTATTTGCAATAAGCATGGGGATGGATGGAAGACGGCGTTTAATACCCCAGAGGGGCATTTTGAGTACCTATTGATGCCCTGTGGGCTCACTAATGCTCCTTCCGTCTTCCAATCCTTCATGAATGATATTTTCAGGGATTTTGAGGATAAATTTCTGATTGTTTATTTGGATGATATCTTGATTTTTTCCAATGACTGGGACTCTCATGTGAAACATGTTCGGACTGTGTTCCAGATTTTGAGAGAGAATGCACTGTATGTGAAGGGATCAAAGTGTCTTTTTGGCGTAAAGAAGGTCTCATTTCTGGGATTCATTTTGTCTCCGTCTGTTATTGAAATGGACCCGGTCAAGGTTCAAGCCATCTGTGATTGGGTCCAACCTACTTCATTAAAGGCTCTTCAGAGATTTTTGGGTTTTGCCAATTTTTATCGTAAATTTATTGGTAATTTCTCCGGTATTGTTAAACCATTGACTGATTTGACCAAAAAGGGTTCTGATGTGGTGAATTGGCCTCCTGAGGCAGTCTCTGCATTTCAGGAACTTAAGCAGAGATTCACTTCTGCTCCTGTTCTATGGCAGCCTGATGTTTCTCTACCGTTTCAGGTGGAGGTTGATGCCTCTGAAATTGGGGTAGGTGCCGTTTTGTCCCAAAGAGATCCAGAGACCTCTAAGAGTAACCCTTGTGCCTTTTTCTCTCGAAAATTTTCTCCAACTGAACGTAATTATGACGTGGGTAATCGGAAGTTATTGGCCGTGAATCGGGCCTTTGAAGAGTGGAGACATTGGCTGGAAGGAGCCAAACATCAGGTGGTGGTCCTCACGGACCATAAGAATCTGGTTTATCTCGAATCAGCCAAGCGACTTAATCCTAGACAGGCCAGGTGGGCCTTGTTTTTCACACGTTTTAATTTTGTGGTTTCTTTTCTTCCTGGCACTAAGAATGTTAAGGCGGATGCCCTCTCGAGGAGTTTCTTTGCGGACTCTCCTGAGTTATCTGATCCTACTGTTATTTTGAAAGAGGGTGTAGTTCTTTCCACCATCTCGCCCAATTTGAGACTGGCCTTGGAATTGTGTCAGGAGGATAAACCTGAGCGCTGCCCTATTGGGAAATTGTTTGTCCCAGAAAAGTGGAAGAAGAGTGTGATGTCTGAGATTCATTGTTCCGCGTTGGCTGGTCATCCCGGGATTTTTTGTACCAGAGACTTGGTGAGTCGGTCCTTTTGGTGGCCTACTTTGTCTCGTGACGTCAAGGAATTTGTGCAGTCCTGTGGGACTTGCTCTCGCTCCAAGCCATGCTCTCGCTCTAGTGGTTTGTTAATGCCATTACCTGTGCCCAAGAGGCCATGGACCCATATCTCTATAGATTTTATTTCCGACCTCCCTGTTTCTCAGAGAATGACCGTTATCTGGGTAATCTGTGATAGGTTTTCCAAGATGATACATCTTGTGCCATTACCTAAGTTACCTTCCTCCTCCGAATTGGTGCCTTTGTTCCTTCAGCACGTGGTTCGGTTACATGGCATTCTGGAGAACATTGTGTCTGACAGAGGAGTCCAGTTTGTTTCCAGATTTTGGAGGACATTTTGTTCTAAACTTGGTGTTCAATTATCTTTCTCCTCTGCTTTTCATCCTCAGACCAATGGACAAACCGAGAGAACAAACCAGACCTTGGAGACTTATTTGAGATGTTTTGTGTCTGCTGATCAAGATGACTAGGTCTCTTTTTTGCCTTTGGCTGAGTTTGCTCTTAATAATAGGGTTAGCTCTGCCACCTTGATGTCTCCATTTTTCTGCAATTTTGGGTTTCACCCTCGATTTTCTTCGGGACAGGCGGAGGCTTCTGTCTGTCCGGGTGTTGACAGATAAGATATTTTTTGCTTTTCTTTTTGTGCTTGCTTTTTGCATTATTTTCTGCACTTTTGTGGAGGTCAGCCAGGTCCCCTCCTGGGGCCTGAGCTCCTCACAGTTTTTCTGCAGCCACTGTTATTTGCTCAGTTGCTTTTTCCTGTTTTTTCAGCGGCTGCGGCTTGGTTTTTGTTCACACTGAGATCTGATTTAGTGGGAGGCGAGATCGTGTGATCTCAGTATTTTTTGTAATCAGAATTGTTGGATTTTGTTAGGGTTTTCTGGGTTTCAGAAAGTAATCTCTCCTGTCCTATCCTATTTAGTCAGATTGTGGCCCCAGCGTTTGCTCAGTCTATTTTCTGCCTATGTTTGTATTTTCATCTTGTCTAACCGCCATTATATGTTTGGGGGCTTCCTATTTTCTTTGGGATCTGCTCCGGGGCAGATAGCTTTCATCTTTCTGCTTTTAGGTGTAGTTATCTCTCAGGCTGTGACGAGGTGTCTAGGATCAACGTAGGAACGCTCCATGGCTACCTCTAGTTGTGTCGTTAGTTTAGGAATCTGCAACCCATCAGTTACCAACATCTCAGGTGTTCGGCTGCCCTGCTGTTGTTCCTGTCCTTCTCAGCTACCGAAACATAACACCTAAGTGTTAAATTTAGAAAATGTTATCTCTCAAGAAAATAAATAATAGCAGACAACTCATTAAACAGTATATGATATAGGAGACAGATGTTTTGTGCAAATTATCTGTCTACTTCACAAAAATTAGTAAAAACTTCAGGGCAAAGGGCCCAGAACCTCCTTGGCTGCATGCAGTGTCAGAGTCGAAAGATCTCTTGGCCTTGGCTAAAAAAAGCAAAAGTATATATATAGCTAATCCCTAATTATTGCAATAAAAATGCTATAGACCGGACTCTAAGGGGAGGAGACAGTATTAGTAGGGGGAACATAGACGATTTTGCTTACATTGCTTGGCTTACAATTCCAATCCTGAATGGGGCCCCATGATGGTTATGTCAACTCAGGACTCTGGAGGACGGCACATATGTAGGGGACAGGCTTTGATGCCAAGAAAGCAGGACTGATATATTCTTTGCTAGTCGAGTATCACCACACAAAGATCAGGCCAGCTGATCAAAATAAGAGCCGTGGATTCCCGGATGTAAGAGATGGTTCTCCGGGTTCTCCCATCCAGTAGCCACCACTTATTGACACTTCACAACTTCTCTCCCTACCTTACTTAAGAAACCTTTTTTTTTTACTGTGCATAAGCCATATCTATGCATATTATGGGCCACATTATTTTGTGTCATTGCATCATTGTGTCCTTAAGGAGTTAAAGGCACTTAGTTGCTGATAATATAGCAACGTCATAGGTCAGTGTGGTGTCTGCACTTTATGAGCTTCCTCAACTGTTTTTGCATTCCAGTGATCATAAAATTACCATGTTTCCCACAAGTAGAGGACAGGCAGACTGAGCAAACAGTCAGAAGGTGGCGAGCTATTCAGCTGAAAAGAAGAGTTTACGTCATAGCTAGATACAAAGTGGCAGTGAGTCGCATTCACTACTCAATCAGATGTAAAGAGGTCCAAAGAGGAACTTATATAAAGCTTCAGCTTGACCTGCTATTACTGGTAAGGCTGCTTTCACACATCAGTTTTTTGACGTCAGGCGCGATCCGGCATGTTTTTAAAAAAACGGATCCGGTACCGGATGTTTTTATTGTCATTGACTTTCATTAGCGCCGGATCGCGCCTGATGTCGTTGCGTTGCATCCGTTTTTGGCCGGATGTACATTCTGGCGGCCGGACAAAACGGTCACTGCAACATTTTTTTTTTCCGGAAATAATAGAAGTCTATGGAACCGGACCAGTCTTTTGTGCAATCCGTCAAAAGACTGATCCGGATTCTGGAAACCAAGGTCTCTCTCTCCTCGGTCCGTACATGCGTACCTGCATTTTCCGCCTGCAAAACTTCTTTTTCCGGGTTCAAAAGTTCAGGTCGGATCAGGCAAAAAAACTCATCCTTTGCATCAGTTTTTTCATTTCAGCACCGGATCCGTCCCTTCAGGTATTTGACGGATTATGCCTGACACAAAAAAACTGATGTGTGAAAGCAGCCTAATGGAGGTAACCAGCCCACCTGCATGAGAGCACTTCAAACAGAATGAGAAGGCAAGGACTGCCATAGCAAATACTGTAGAATGTGATTTCTGTTACTGTAATGTATTAATATTGTAGTATTCAGTACTGACAGTAGGCATCACTGTTTGTCTCAGTTATAAGGTCTTCAACAAAGACCAAATTCTCACCGACACTGCTATCATTCACCAGGCTTGGTCACCATCAGTGTATCTATGACCTTATCAGCCCACTAGTGCCACTCCAGTCATCTTGCTCAGCAACAATATTCTGTATTGTTTGATTTGAAGTTACAATAACGCACTTGCAGTACTCACAAAATATATCTTCAATGTGCTTTATCCTTATGTCATGCAGGTAATTGGAAAAAGTAGCATCAATACCATTTTGCGAGCCGAGGAGGCCTTGAGGAAGTAACCGTCCATGCAAAACAGGAGGAGCCCTTGAGGAAGCATACGTGCAAAACATCTATGAGACTCACCTCCTGTGTATGGATGAAACATTCTAATTTCCCATTCCCTTTAAGTCTGGGAGATCCTCTATATAACTAGTCTCCAAACATTTCCTGAAACTACAAGTAAGCTTGTAACTCCCAGTAAGCTTTGGCTGGAAAGTCACAGATGGCTATACATCATGGTTTACTGGTTTCCAAGAGAAATTAGGAAATTTGATTTAATTTTATGGAATGCAGGGTTATGTTCAAGACATTACTGCCTACTGAAGGGGCCTTCCTATCTTCCAAGATGGATATAATTTGATAGTGCATGCAAAAACAAGCAACTTTCCAATTTCTTCCTATTGAATTAATCACAATATTATTATTTATTATTTACAGCTCGTTGCCAAGTGGACCAGCCACTGCTGCTGTCTAAAAGCGGTGGCTGAATTTGTGCAATAATACAAGCTTCTTTCTATTGATCTTGTAAGCACTGCTCTGAAGACGTTTGGATTGCTGGAGCTCACTATTATCTCCTGGCCAGCTTTAGTGTTATTGCGCTCTCCTATTCTGCAAAGCCAAACAGTTCAGGTCAGCAGAGAGACAATGCTACTGGTCCGAACTGTCAATCAAGCAAGAGCGCAGTTTCTCCGTGAGCCGGGAAGATGGGAGGTTGGAGAATGTTGTGTTCCTGCTTAAGACAATGATACACACCCTTTAAGGCTACTTTCACATTGCACTTTTTTCCATAGAAACTTCTGGAAAAAGTGGTTGTCTATGAAGACTACCCCTTGCCATATGAGCATCTGGACATCATGGATGGTCACTTGCTCAATGGCTACCTACCTAAGTATTATAGAGATAGCCATGGAATTCACGACTTATGAAACAAAGCTAATTAATTATACTCATAGTATACAGTGATATTTATTTTGGAACCGAAGATGATTCTTTCGCAACCTGAAGAAATATTACCTGCAAGAATCCTCTGAACAGAATGAGTAGAAACAGGGAAAAGGGAGTGACAAATGAACCTTTCGATCCCACATAAAATATACTTGTCAGGTGGAAGAAATTTAGTAACACATACATGTTAAATATGTATTGATACTTTATAGTTGGAAGAACTTTGCTATTTAGAAGACAGAAGGGTGGCATAGAGTTCCTACATGGAAGGCCACCAAGTGTTGACTCAAATACCCCAGTAAGATATCTGAAAAGGTGTTTGACTAGCAACTCATTTAATTTTCTGATGTCTTTGTATGACCCATCTCTAGAGCTCCATGGTCTCTAAATGTTTTCTACAACACTATTCCCAATTTATAATGCCTTGTGCTCCCCCAAACTAGTGATAAACCAATCTTTTCACTATCTAAACACTCATTCCATGGTCACTTTAATAGTAAAGTCATCGTATGCATCTTTTTGGGGAATGAAGTCAGCAGGATTTCTCAGAGAAACTCCATACAAAGGCATATAAACCTCATGTAGATGTTGGGGTTCGAACCTTGGTGGTCCAAGTTAACAAATGTGCTCTATTCACATGTATCTGTGACATAGCTGATGACCATAACAATTTGGCTTCTCATCTAAGGGCAAACATTCCAATAATGTGATTGTGATGTCTCTAGAAGCACCTTACCTTTCAGACCAAGTGTGGAGACCAAGCAGATGACCATCAGAGTAGACCCTTTCCATAAACGACCAGATCTCTTCTCCATCTTCAGAGATTTAGTCACCTCGTGGTTCTGGAGAAAGTTATTCTGGTTCCATCCAGCCAGCTAATAAAACAGTGTCGTCTTTCTTTTGTCTGTGTCTATGTTTATCAGTTGAGTTTGGATCCAATCCATAAGTCAAAGTTGGGATCCTCCCATCAAACACAATCATCAGCTCCATAACCTGAATATTACAAGCCAAACTTTCCCTGGAGCATCTATTACTATTACAGTCATTCAAATTACATGCTCAGTCACTGTAATTAATCCGGCCAAAAGGCAACTGCTGCTAATCCTGTTTTTTAATCCTGTTTTAACATTTGAATGGTGTCGGTGGCAGCATAATTGTTAGATTGTAATAAACCTTCTGTTTCATTCAAATTATAGACTTCTAAAGAAGACAATATGATCTTCTACCCTAAATTGGACCGGATCCTTGGCAAACAACCCTGGAGCCTGCTATGCATGACTTCATTCAAAGTTTGCATATTAATTTTCACTGATGATCGTTTGCCCTAACGGTCAGCCATCGGTCAACAGCCTTAGGAAACCGCCTGGCAGATGCACTTTCCCACCAGTTTTATGTCTGTTTTACAGTGGATTCAAAGTTGCCAGAAGAAATAGATTCACGCACAATGACAAATTGAAATAATACAGTTTACTGAAAATAGTACTTTATTAATTTATTTCATCTTGTTGCTAATATATATAATCCAAGTGTTGTTATATGTTCATTTCTATCTGAAAAGTCATGGATTCCTTCCTCTTTAGTATGTTCATGTGATTACACTTTGACCCCCTGACTAGGTAGTCAACATCCCAGTTATCAGAATTTCAAGTATGATGAAATTCCATGGACTGTACTACTAAAGTTTTCCAAAGGAAGGGGACAGAAACTCCTATCACAGATACTGATGATGATTAGACAGCTCCTGTTACACAACTTTGGCAACTTTGCCTCCTGCACCTTTGCAAATTCTTTCGCAGTGCTGCCAGTTTTCCACAGGTATACAGTATAGACCAAAAGTTTGGACACATCTTCTCATTTAAAGATTTTTCTGTATTTTCATGACTATGAAAATTGTACATTCACACTGAAGGCATCAAAACTATGAATTAGCACATGTGGAATTATAGACTTAACAAAAAAGTGTGAAACAACTGAAAATATGTCTTATATTCTAGGTTATTCAACATAGCCTTCTTTTGCTTTGATGACTGTTTTGCACACTCTTGGCATTCTCTTGATGAGCTTCAAGAGGTAGTCACCGGAAATGGTTTTCACTTCACTGGTGTGCCCTGTCAGGTTTAATAAGTGTGATTTCTGGCCTTATAAATGGGGTTGGGACCATCAGTTGTGTTGTGCAGAAGTCTGGTGGATACACAGCTGATAGTCCTACTGAATAGACTGTTAGAATTTGTATTATGGCAAGAAAAAAGCAGCTAAGTAAAGAAAAACGAGTGGCCATCATTACTTTAAGAAATGAAGGTCAGTCAGTCTGAAAAATTGGGAAAACTTTGAAAGTGTCCCCAAGTGCAGTTGCAAAAACCATCAAGCGCTACAAAGAAACTGGCTCACATGAGGACCGCCCCAGGAAAGGAAGACCAAGAGTCACCTCTGCTTCTGAGGATAAGTTTATCCGAGTCACAAGCCTCAGAAATCGCAGCTTTACAGCAGCTCAGATTAGAGACCAGGTCAATGCCACACAGAGTTCTAGCAGTAGACACATGTCTTCAACAACTGTAAAGAGGAGACTTTGTGCAGCAGGCCTTCATGGTAAAATAGCTGCTAGGAAACCACTGCTAAGGACAGGCAACAAGCAGAAGAGATTTGTTTGGGCTAAAGCAGTGGTGGGATTCAGCTGGTTCTCCCCGGTTCGATGGAACCGCTTGTTCAAAAAGCAGCCGGTTCCCCGAACCGGGGAGAATCAGGGCGGTGATCTGGTACTATTTTTAGCTAGCTTGCAGCGCCGCAACACCGCCAGCCCAGGCCCCCGCGGACTGATCTCTGCAGTGCGCCGCTACCATCTTCTTTAGTCACAAGGAGGAGTGGAGAGGTACTGTGTGTGTGAGCTGAGCTGCGGCGCTGCCTGGGCCCTGGAGTGGAGAGTGTGTCTGTGCTGTGTGGACTGAGGTCGGTGGTCTGACCGCCCGGCGTCTATCTATGATAGATAGACGCCGGTCAGAGTGAGCTGAGCTGCGGCGCTGCCTGGGCCCTGGAGTGGAGTCTCCACTCCAGGGCCCAGGCAGCGCCGCAGCTCAGCTCTCTCTGACCGGCGTCTATCTATCATAGATAGACGCCGGGCGGTCAGACAGACCACCTCAGTCCACACAGCACAGACACACTCTCCACTGTGGAGAGTGTGTCTGTGCTGTGGACTGAGGTGGTCTGACCGCCCGGCGTCTATCTATGATAGATAGACGCCGGTCATAGTAGTACAGGGATGGAGATGATGATAATGAGGACTAGGGATGATGATGATGATGATGACGACCAGGGATGATGATGATGATGACAATCAGGGTTGATGACGACGACAACCAGGGATGATGATGATGACGATCAGGAATGATGATGATGATGACGACAACCAGGGATTTTGATGATGATGACCGTGGATCATGATGACCAGGGATGATGATGATGACCAAGGCTGATGACCAGGGATGAGGATGATGATGTTGACCAGGGATGATGATGAGGAGGAGGACCAGGGATGGAGATCATGATGATGAGGACCAGGGAATGGGATGGAGATCATAATGAGGACCAGGGATGGAGCTGACAAGGAGGACCAGTGATGGAGGATGCATGACGCAGCCTCCCCCTCATCCTCTCTCCTGCCACCTGGCGGGTTTTTGTGGGAGGCGGAGTAGGGAGGGACTGGGGCATGTTCGCCAGCGGGTCCGGTAATTGTGTGTGCAGTAGGTGTTGTATAATGCGGTGACATCTGGAGCATAACTGTGACTGGTGCGTTTAACCCTTGCCAAGCCGGCCCCAGTATAACGCCTGGTTTGGTCGTGGAGGACCCCCCTTCCCCAATGGCGCACACTGAAGGCAGCATACAGCCCCTTGTACTGTCCGATGTCATGATAGCGCCACTAATAACCGGACAATGTGAGGGCTGAGCCCTGCTGTGACCGCGACAGTCTTGGTGCTGTGTGAACTACACGTGCGCTCGCTGTATCTAGAGGTTCCCGACGCTTGTGCACTGTTCTGATCTCATTCCAATTTATTTTTATTCAACTGACTGCGCCCTTACTTGTATATGTTTGAGGAAAAGGTGTGTGTAAATGGGTGTGGCTTTAAAATGGGTGTGGCTTACAAATAGGTGTGGTTTTCCGACCACAAACACAGAACCTGTTGTTAAATATTTGAATCCCACCCCTGGGCTAAAGAACACAAGGAATGGACATTAGACCAGTGGAAAGCTGTGCTTTGGTCTGATGAGTCCAAATTAGAGATCTTTAGTTCCAACCACCGTGTCTTTGTGAGACTCAGAAAAAGTGAACGGATGGACTCTACATGCCTGGCTCCCACCGTGAAGCATGGAGGAGGAGGTGTGATGGTGTGGGGGTGCTTTTCTGGTGACACTGTTGGGGATTTATTCAAAATTGAAGGCATACAGAACCAGCATGGCTACCACAGCATGTTGCAGCGGCATACTATTCCATCCGGTTTTCGTTCAGTTGGACCATCATTTATTTTTCAACAGGACAATGACCCCAAGCACACCTTCTGGCTGTGTAAGGGCTATTTGACCAAGAAGGAGAGTGATGGGGTGCTACGCCAGTTGACCTGGCCTCCACAGTCACCAGACCTGAACCCAATCGAGATGGTTTGGGGTGAGCTGGACCACAGAGTGAAGGCAAAAGGGCCAACAAGTGCTAAGCATCTCTGGGAACTCCTTCAAGATTGTTGGAAGACCATTTCCGGTGACTACCTCTTGAAGCTGATTAAGAGAATGCCAAAAGTGTGCAAAGCAGTCATCAAAGCAAAAGGTGGCTACTTTGAAGAACCTAGAATATAAGACATAATTTCAGTTGTTTCACACTTTTTTGTTAAGTATATAATTCCACATGTGTTAATTCATAGTTTTGATGCCTTCAGTGTGAATGTACAATTTTCATAGTCATGAAAATACAGAAAAATCTTTGAATGAGAAAGTGTGTCCAAACTTTTGGTCTGTACTGTATATATAGATTCATTGTTTAGCACACTTTATATCATGTGTTTACTTTTATTATTATATCTAGATTATCAATACACATTATATTTATCTACCTTTCCCTATCCATTACTGGTTACCCCAAGTCTTTTTGGGACCATTTATTTATTTATCTTGCCTCAGTAGGGACTGTATTAATAGGTGATATTAAGATATTTGAAGCACATATTTATGTCCATATGCTATCCGGGTGTACCCACTTTCTTTCTGTACTGGCAGTGTTCTCTTTTTTTATGATTTTAATATGTTCTTAATAAACTTTATATATTTTTTAAAAACATACACTTTGGCTTTGTTGTAAATTTCCCCCCTTTCTTTAGATTTTCTGTTACTTATGCTTTACGGCCACAAAAATTAAGGATAATTAGTTGGTGTATTTATTTAACATCCCAGTTACCAGAAGTTCAAGTATGATGAAATTCCATGGACTGTACTACTAAAGTTCCCCAAAGAAAGAGGGACAGAAACTCCTATCACAGATACTGATGATAATTAGGCAGTGCCTGTTACACAGTTATAATGTAGAAGATAGCTGCTCAGACTTTATATTTATAATCCATTTTAAGAAACTATAGAAGGGAAGATAAACTCAGTGTTCCATCAACAGATTGTTTTGGCACTATTATAGACCACTCAGTATGTAAAGTGATTTACAGATTGATGCTGTGTTGATATACAGTACAGACCAAAAGTTTGGACACACCTTCTCATTCAAAGATTTTTCTGTATTTTCATGACTATGAAAATTGTACATTCACACTGAAGGCATCAAAACTATGAATTAACACATGTGGCGTTATATACTTAACAAACAAGTGTGAAGCAACTGAAAATATGTCTCAGATTCTAGGTTCTTCAAAGTAGCCACCTTTTGCTTTGATTACTCCTTTGCACACTCTTGGCATTCTCTTGATGAGCTTCAAGAGGTAGTCACCGGAAATGGTCTTCCAACAGTCTTGAAGGAGTTCCCAGAGATGCTTAGCACTTGTTGGCCCTTATGCCTTCACTCTGTGGTCCAGCTCACCCCAAACCATCTCGATTGGGTTCAGGTCTGGTGACTGTGGAGGCCAGGTCATCTGGCGTAGCACCCCATCACTCTCCTTCTTGGTCAAATAGCCCTTACACAGCCTGGAGGTGTGTTTGGGGTCATTGTACTGTTGAAAAATAAATGATGGTCAAACTAAACGCAAACTGGATGGAATAGCATGCTGCTGCAAGATGCTATGGTAGATTTGCTGGTTCAGTATGCCTTCAATTTTGAATAAATGCCCAACAGTGTCACCAGCAAAGCACCCCCACACCATCACACCTCCTCCTCCATGCTTCACGGTGGGAACCAGGCATGTAGAGTCCATCCGTTCACCTTTACTGCGTCAGACAAAGACACGGTGGTTGGAACCAAAGATCTCAAATTTGGACTAATCAGATGAAAGCACAGCTTTCCACTGGTCTAATGTCCATTCCTTGTGTTCTTTAGCCCAAACAAGTCTCTTCTGCTTGTTGCCTGTCCTTAGCAGTGGTTTTCTAGCAGCTATTTTACCATGAAGGCCTGCTGCACAAAGTCTCCTCTTAACAGTTGTTGTAGAGATGTGTCTGCTGCTAGAACTCTGTGTGGCATTGACCTGGTCTCTTATCTGAGCTGCTGTAAACCTGCGATTTCTGAGGCTGGTGACTCGGATAAACTTATCCTCAGAAGCAGAGGTGACTCTTGGTCTTCCTTTCCTCATGTGAGCCAGTTTCTTTGTAGCACTTGATGGTTTTTGCAACTGCACTTGGGGACACTTTCAAAGTTTTCCCAATTTTTCAGACTGACTGACCTTCATTTCTTAAAGTAATGATGGCCACTCGTTTTTCTTTGCTTAGCTGCTTTTTTCTTGCCATAATACAAATTCTAACAGTCTATTCAGTAGGACTATCAGCTGTGTATCCACCAGACTTCTGCACAACACAACTGATGGTCCCAACCCCATTTATAAGGCCAGAAATCACACTTATTAAACCTGACAGGGCACACCAGTGAAGTGAAAACCATTTCCGGTGACTACCTCTTGAAGCTCATCAAGAGAATGCCAAGAGTGTGCAAAGCAGTAATCAAAGCAAAGGTGGCTACTTTGAAGAACCTAGAATATAAGACATATTTTCAGTTGTTTCACACTTTTTTGTTAAGTTTATAATTCCACATGTGTTAATTCATAGTTTTGATGCCTTCAGTGTGATTCTACAATTTTCATAGTCATGAAAATACAGAAAAATCTTTGAATGAGAAAGTGTGTCCAGACTTTTGGTCTGTACTGTATCATGGGATCGATATAAGAGCATAGACTAATAAAAAAGGATGAACTCTTGGAATCAAGATGGAGGCTGAAGAGAAGAAAAGAGGAGGCTGAAGGGCAGAGAAGTATGTGCCCCTTCTATAAAAATTGCAGTGTGTGATAAAGAATTAGGTCCACCACCTAAGGAGCGGTGTTGGGATGAAAAATTGT
Source organism: Oophaga sylvatica (assembly GCA_033576555.1). NCBI lineage: Eukaryota > Metazoa > Chordata > Amphibia > Anura > Dendrobatidae > Oophaga > Oophaga sylvatica. Next base: position 432,934,856 of record JARQOD010000003.1, on the reverse strand, counting down.
TTTTTGATCAACTGCTTCTTTGAATGAAAAAGACAAAAACGTAGACAAACTGCAAAAAACATACAAGATACTGTATCAAAAGACTACATTAACAAAAGGCTTAAAAGATATATGCCAAATACGCAAATAGTATACAGCAACTACATCAAGATGTGCAGAAACAAATAGGCATTATTCTCAGTCTTTGGGATATAATCTGATGGAGCCCAGATATAATTATTATTATACATTTTTATAGCGCCATTTATTCCATGGCGCTTTACATGTGAAGAGGGGCAAATATAGACAAGTACAGTAAACATGAGCAATACAAGGCACACACAAGTATAGAAGGGGAGAGGACCCTGCCCACAATAGCAAACTCAGCTTCAACACACTTTTGCAGTTCTTCTGGGCTCTACTGTTCTTTGTCTAACACAAATTTTTACCACTGGTAAAATTACGGGATACCAAGTTATCTTTGGTTAACCATTAGTTTGGATTATGAGCCTGAAAAGGTCATGAGCCAAATTTTTTGATATACTCTTGTCCTGGCTAATCTTGATACAAGAAATTTAAGGCAACCAACCTAGAAATTGCTATATAGTAAGATTAAAGAATAATCCATTCATGGGTGCTCACTATTGTCAAGCTTTCAATCGGGAGAAGGGAATAACTTGCTGCCAAACCCATCATGATAAAAGCCAACCTGCCCAATTAAACTTTCCCCATTCAGAAGCCTTCAGAAACCTCCAATGCACAAAAAATTGTTGTTAAAATTCCACCAAAATTGGCAAATTGAAGCCTAATATACATGGGCAATTTAAGGCAAATAAAAGCTGAAATACCACTGTTGACCAATAGACTGTCTCTTTAAGTTATATAATTTAATACTTTGTATAAGATTAAAAATGCTAATTATTATTTTAGGTTACGCACTCCATTAATCTTCTTAGCCTTGTCAGCAAAAACACGTGACTTTTTGCTAAAAATTTCCAAATCCTTTTATAATAGCCTTTGTATTTGGAGTCAGCAGCTGTACACATCGTCCTGTGCGATTCCTTTGTTATGCTTGATGTTCCAGGCTGCTGTAATTTATAGAGAGCCTGGCAAGATTGGACATGTTGGGATCTCAGGAAGTAGATAAGCCATTCAATGTGAAATTACTCATGCTCCGGCTACACACAAGCCTTGCACATCCAGATTTTACCATTTTAAAGTAAATTTCACAGTTTTTTAAAATTTGCTTCCAGCCTCCAACACAGTTTAAATAAGTAAATAAGTACAAAACGTATAGTCATCCTTTTAATCCCAAGTATTCTAGTGTGGCTTCCTTGGTTCTCCTTGTTGGTCTTTTGTTTACCAGGCTGCATATCCTGTTGACCCTGTATGACTGCTGCAGCCAATCACTACCATAGTTAAGGCTTCAGATTCCTAATCTGCTGCTCATGTTGCAAATCAATTTTTATGGTTTTCCCTTCCCAAGAAACTTTTCAACACAAAGTCCAAGTCTACTGATATCGTCCCCATATATGCAGGCAGAGCAATGGGCAATGATATTGGGGTGTCCTATGGAAAAAATTAATTCTTTGTGGAAAACCTTCAACCCTACTCTACATCAATCCCATAAATGTAGGCACGGCAATGGGCAATAATATTGGGGTGGCCAATGGAAAAAAATCAGTTCTTTGTGGAAAACCTCCAATTCTACTCTACATTGTTCCTATATATGGAGGCATGGCTATGGCCAATAATATTGGGGTGACCTATGGCACAAATCAGTTCTTTGTGGAAACCCTCCAACCTTACTCTACATTATCCTTATATATGTAGGCATGGCAATCGGCAATGATATTGGGGTGACCTATGGCACTAATCACTTCGTTTATGGAAAATAGTCCTCAAGTTATTAGAATAGTGGCACCATTGTGTGTAAATCAACCCCTTCATCCGGAGGAGGAGAGCCGAGTATTAGAGCTGTATCAGCCTGTAGGCCTGGATTAGCGGTGCTCTGCATGTATCAAAATGACATCTTCAAAATAAGAAAAAGTATTCCGCACTCACCATGGCAAGTTGAAGTGAAGTCCTTTATTGCATGACTTTCATATCAGATGGCAAAGTGCAAAGGTATGCTGAGGTGTGCGGGGAGAGGACAAGAAGGACGACGGCCGTTTCACGTTACCACGCTTCAACGGTCCAGGTGAGTAATGAACGGGCCAATTTTTACAATTCTGACCACTGTCACTTTATGAGGTTATAACTCTGGAACGCTTTAACGAGTCCAGCTGATTCTGAGACTGTTTTTTCGTGACATATTGTACTTCATGTTAGTGGTAAAATTTTTTTTATAAGACTTGCTTTTATTTATGAAAAAAATGGAAATATGGCGAAAATTTAGAAAATTTTGCAATTTTCAAACTTGAAATTTTTATGCCCTTAAATTAGAGAGATATGTCACACAAATTTCTTAATAAATAACATTTCCCACATGTCTACTTTACATCAGCACAATTTTGGGAACAAAATTTTCTTTCGTTACGAAGTTATAAGGGTTAAAAGTTGACCAGCGATTTCTCATTTTTACAACACCATTTTTTTAGGGACCACATCACATTTGAAGTCACTTTGATGGGTCTATATGATAGAAAATACCCAAAAGTGACACCATTCTAAAAACTGCACCCCTCAAGGTGATCAAAACCACATTCAAGAAGTTTATTAACCCTTCAGGTGCTTCATAGGAGCTGAAGCAATATGGAAGGAAAAAATTGACATTTAAATTTTTTTGCAAAAGCTTTACTTCGGAACCAATTTTTTTTATTTTCACAAGTGTTAAAAGAAAAAATGAACCACAAAATTTGTCATGCAATTTCTCCTGAATATGCCGATACCCCATATATGGGGGTAAACCACTTTTTGGGCGCACGGCAGAGGTCGCAAGGGAAGGAGCGCCGTTTGACTTTTTCAACGCAGAATTGGCTGGATGCCATGTCGAGTTTAGAGAGCCCCTGATGTGCCTAAACAGTGGAAACCCCAACAAGTGACCCCATTTTGGAAACTAGACCCCTTAAGGAACTTATCTAGATGTGTGGTGAGCACTTTGAACCTCCAAGTGCTTCATACACGTTTATAACGTAGAGCCGTGAAAATAAAAAATCATTTTTTTCCAGAAAAATTATCTTTTCACCCCAATTATTATTTTCCCAAGGGTAACAAGACCCCAAAAGTTTTTGTGCAATTTGTCCTGAGCATGCCGATACCCCATATGTGGGGTAATCCACTTTTTGGGCGCACAGCAGAGGTCGCAAGGGAAGGAGCGCCGTTTGACTTTTTCAACGCAGAATTGGCTGGATGCCATGTCGCGTTTAGAGAGCCTCTGATGTGCCTAAACAGTGGAAACCCCAACAAGTGACCCCATTTTGGAAACTAGACCCCTTAAGGAACTTATCTAGATGTGTGGTGAGCACTTTGAACCTCCAACCTTCTGGTTGAGATACATAATTTATTAATTCACAGATATTATAGAAATAATTTAAAGAGGACTAATTACCAGGTTAAAAGTGTCTTGTTTTACTCTCAGTTTATTTTTGTTGCTCCCCTGAGTATTCTGTTTTTTAATTTATCTTTTATATCTGTCAGATGGTTGCAGAGATATCGGCTTTTTTTTAATTCGTGCAACTTTTTCTGGCCTTTAGGGGCGTGACTCACAGGGTAATAATGCAGAACAGCCTAAAGACATGCCCCAGAGGATCATCTGAGCCACAACACTTTGGTAAAAATCATGAAAACGATCACTGATTAAAAAAGATGCAATTCTCATGGGTGCAGCAGGATTAAAAGAAGAGCAAAAATTGGCCACTTTGGACCTGGTGACAGGACCTCTTGAAGAGGTATCAATATAGGTCTGACCCCCTCTCCGTACACGTGCTGACCTCAGCCCCATAGTTGTTTTATTAATAAGCTATATTTTGGTGCTTTTTGAGTATCCATGTTCTATCTTTGTATCAGTCAAACACAAAAAATTCAGTATATCATTGTGGTTGGTCCTGATGAAGAGGTACGATTACCTTGAGATGCGTTGACAAATAAAACCACATCCATACTGCATCTGGTCTTTTATTGTATATTGGATCTTCGGCAGGGTGGATTTACATCCACTTTTACCTCCAAGTGTGTAAGCTATCATTTGGTGGATCGGTAGCAGCCATTTTCATACAAGCTAACTAAAGGGTTGTGACTGTCACAGCTCCATCAGGTGAGCAAACCCTGTTTTACCTTTTCCTTTGTGATCCGGATAAGACCCTATTGCGCTAATTGTTATTCCATTTTTTATTTGCAGATGTAAGAGCACCACTCAGTTATTGCTTATTGGGTAATGCTGGGATGCAAAAAAAATACCACTCTCAATAGTTGTATATGACAACCCAATTGGTATCTGTTATAGCGGCCATATCTATATGTGGCACTCTCACCTTCAAAAGCCGTTTTGTTGCAGCATTTCATCATAGTGGGTCATTGGTGGCCATGTATGAGAAATTGTAGAAATAAGGAAACAGATTACACGTCTTTTCCCTGTATGAGTATGAGGTGCTGTTGCCATCTCCTGGGCAGTCATACAAATCATTAATACAGATAGGCAGCCAAACAAGGGAACTCTGTGAACCAGGAAGCTTTTGGTGCTAGGTTCTCCCAGTTCGACCATAAAGTCTAAATAGTGGAAATGCATAATTTATGTGGTACCTGAGAGGCACCAGTTATATAATTGGCTCATGATGGGAAGACGATTCCAAAATTTGCTTTGGATCCTAAAATATGCCTTTAGCAATAAAAAGGGCTAATGGTGGATAAGATAAGGTCTGGGTAGAGACTAAAGTTCATGTGACTGAACAGCAGAGATAAGCTCAGTCTCAGAGAGCATGGATGTGAAGGGCACCCATGCAAGTGTGGAGGCCACTGTGGGAACTTCATGCTGCATGGGAGGTCATCATACTGTTTGTGGGGGAGAACTGTAGAGGCATCATACTGTGAGCAGGGGACTGTGGGGGCATCATAATGTGAGTGGGCACCATAAAGTGAAGGCTAGAACTGTGGGCATTATAATGTGTGGGGAAATTGTGCTTATTATTATGTGGGGACATTGGGAGCATCCTAGTAGGTAAGGGCATCATGCTGTATGTTGTGTAGAATTGAAGAGCCATCACAATGTGTGTGGGGACTTTGGATATCATAATCTGTGAAAGGGGTATTGGAGTCATTATAGTGTGTGGGGGTGACTGGGGGGGTATCTTACTGTATGTGGGTGAATGTGAGGGGTCATCATACTGTGTGTGGGGGGCTGTGGCATGTCATATTGTGTGTAGTGGAATGTATCGTGGGGGAGGCACTGTGGACACCTTACTGTTCGGGGGAGCACTATTTCTACACCAGCACATATATAGGACTCAGGGCCAGACTGGCCATTTGGCAATTCTGGCAAATGCCAGAAGGGCCTGTCTGGTCATGGGCCACCTTGTCTGCTATGTTGTTAACAAAATTGGTGTTCTCAAGACACAAATACTGTTAAGAGTTGTAACAGAGGTATGATTAGAAATATTGGTCTTGTAGTAAATCTTGCTTTCCTCCATCCAGGGTAATATTAGTAATATATCCCAAATAATGCTTGGGGATGGGGACAGCATGGGCCTGTGTGATTTCAAATGCCAGGGCTGAATTTTAGCCCCAGTCCGTACCTGATAGGACTGGACAAGTTAGGGAAGTGGCTTAGTGTAAAATATAGATCGTTTTATATTATTCAAAGTTTGGTAGAGTTCTCTTTATATACTGTTCCACATAAATAAAAGGTCTCGACATTATATACAGAACTTACAAGACTAGCTCTTTCACCGTTGTCATGCAGGTTCCACAGCTCACCAGATCCCCCGCACAGTTGGGGGAAGTGTTATTACTGCATTCGAAGCACAACAAGCAGTTACCTGGAGAGATGGTGCAAAAAGGTTCATCTAACGAGCATTTGATTCTTTACATCTGTTCCATATGAAGAGATGACATCATGTGTCACCTAAGCATCTAAATATCTAAGTTTAAGATATTTATGAATCATCCCGCCATAAGATGTCTTCTAAGATAACTCAACGTACATAGACACATCAGAAAACAACGTTGGTAGAAGTCTATTAGTCAAGACCTTACATGGTGCTCTGTAGACGTCTCAGAGCTCTTGGATGGTGTATGGAGATATCCCTCCCAGATTAGTGCAACACTGGTTAAAAAGAATGGTCTTCCCTCTGGTATCAGTGGTCAAAGGGTTTTTACTAACCATCATAGCTATAATACATTATTTTTTTGACACTAATGCTTAGGAACATTTCTGGTCATTAACTTTTGTTTATTGCCCCAATGTCAAAATGTCCACCTAATTCCCTGGTGGAACTGTGAACTGTCAGGTCACAGAAAATCAGTTTGTATCAATGAAGACCGGCTTTTTGGCAAATCCTCTCTTGATCCTCGGTAATGTCACCACATCTTAGCTTCATTTGGGTATGAGTGCTCATTGTTTGCAAGTGCCCTATCTTTCCATTTTTGTCAAAGATAACAGTGTGACTTTTGACAAAATCTTCATTACTAATATTTTGGTGCCTTCTTAGAAGAATGTTATGCCCAAGAAATATTTGACCAACTTAAAAAATGTCTGCCCCACCTCAATGTCTACAAGCCCCGTTCTCTAGGACTTTTTTCTTCATTTCTGTGCAAGTTTACATAAGATCTTACCTGCTTTAACGGTTTGCAAAGATGAGGATGATAATGGCTACGAATGTTGTCATGGCGGCTCCTTGATGTATCCCTTTTGTATTACAATATTACCACCTCGTACAATTCTCGATGAATATATATGTATACTAAGAGAATGGACAGGCCTAATTATTTGTTGTCTTCCCTTTTGGTAAGGCTTGTGATATCATGAAGAAAAGTTCCTCTATTTCTCCTTGAGTCAATTAAGGCTGTACAGATGGAAAGACGACAGTAACATGCGGTGATTGGTAAAATGGGTGATATCATGAAGAAAAGTTCCTGTATTTTCTCATGTGGTCAATGAAGACTATGCAGAAGGAGAGATGACAATAAGAAGCTATGATTGGTAAGAGGGATGCTATCATGAGGAAAAGTCTTTTTTGTCCCCTTCACGGGGTCTGAAGGTTATAACAAAGGAAAAAGTAACAACAGGTTGTGGTCGTTCTTCGTGTTCTCACTTCCAGCTCCCATACCCCTTTTAACATCTTAAAAGCAACAAAGAATAAGAAGTTAAACTTTTCAAGCCCCAAGAATTCCAAGATTCAGACCCCCAAAATAGGAAGATTCAGAATTAATATTCCTTCAGGAATGCAATTTATGTGCTTAAAGGAAGCAAGTAATCAGCTGTTCTGGAGGCTTTACTGGAAGCTAAGTGGTGGGTCGGATTATAATGCACCACTGGCCGGGCTTACACTTGAAGAGGTGACTAAATGTCTGCAGGGTATTCATTAGAGCCTCTGATAGTGAGGAAAACCTGGGCCACCAGTAAATACCAGGTACCACTCCAAGGCAGTCCCCAAGACTGCAGCAGCTGACCGGAAGTTCAGAGACTCGAGTACGGGGTACAGGTGGGCGAGACAAAAGTGAGATCAGACAGTCCGAGGACAGGCCAGGCAGCAAATGTTCAATATATGTAGTGGAGAAATTAGGATAAATAGTAAACAAGCCGGGTCAATAACAGTAGAGACAGAACCAATATTCACAAACAGGAACCAGATTCACGCTACTAGGAACCTAAGTTTAGGTGAGGAATGGAGGGTGGAGTCTCTTGATATATCATTTGCCGACAGGTGGTAGGCTGGAGAAGGGGATCTCTGCAGGACAGTGTGGAAACAATTTCCTGCAGAGTTCGACCATGCCCCCCTAGACCCATAACCCGCAGAGCTGGAAGAGAAGCACTGACTGGAGGCGAGCAAAACATGCGGTGAGTGGAGCAGCGCTTAGAAGGCATGCGAGTGGCTGGTGTAACACAGATACTAAGGACCAAGAATCAATTTTGATCGAGGTCCATAACAGCTATGCAAAACCATCAGGAATGGGGCCATGGACTACAACTTAACTAGGACAAAAGCAAGTTGAGTGTAGACCAGCCTTGCAGTTGCATCTCTCTGGTGTCAGCGCTGTATCAGCTACTTCTGGAGTTCGGGGTCCTGTTTCTGTGTCCTCTGCGGTGTGGAACTTGGCAGTGGCACCTGGAGCTAAGTTTTTGTGTTTTTAACTTGTCTGTCTTGTGCTTGTTGTCTTGTGCTGTGTTTGTACCATCTGCAGCGGTGAGGCTAGCGCACATGCCGGCCAGTGCACTAGCCAGGGCAGTGTGAGGTGACAGTGAGGGACGAGGTTGTGCTGACTGTGTGCTCTGCTGTCCGCTGACCGACCCCCAGTGGTGTTGTGACATTATCACCAATCCATGGCTCAAGCAGAGGCTTTGGCTCGCCTGATCCAGCCCCTTACGGATGAGTTAATGGCGCTGTGGTCTCAGGTGGTGCAGCAGCTTCAGCAGGTGTCTGGGTTCATTGTCTCGGCTCATGTCCAGGCTCAACTGGAACCCAAGACATCGCTCCCTGACAGGTTCTCTGGAGGGAGAGATACATTTTTGTTTTTTAAGTAGGCCTGTAAGCTATATTTCAGGCTTCGTCCTCTTTCTTCTGGAAGTAAGGAAGAAAGTGTGGGGATTATAGTCTCCCTTCTCAGGGGTGATCCCCAATCTTGGACCTTCTCCCTGTCGACCGATTCACCATCTTTGCAGTTGGTGGACGAGTTTTTAGCGGCATTGACGCTGGTGTTTGGGAATCATGATGGCATCTCCCCAGAGACTCCACAAAATGTCCCATAGGCCTTCCCTGACTGAAGCAACACAATCCGGTCATTGATTGGCAGTCCATGGAAGTAGTTAGTTGGGACTAGTCTTGTAAGGACTGCTGCCTGGGAGCCACTGTCTCTGCTGTCCTTCTCAAACCTACCCCTTCTTCTATGGTGGAGGCAGAATGTAGTAATGGTATGAGTTTGGTGACACTGGGGGACACCTCTGTTGCCTGTTCCTCAGGGAAATTACCGTCTGTTGGCAAATTTACGAGCGGTAATAAGCATTCAGGTCTGGACCTGTATGTGAATGAGTACTTGTGGGTGTCCACTAAAAACATCAAGTGGAAGTATGCATCTGGGAAGTGGAGTTCTAGGTTGATCGGGACTTATTGAGTGTCGGCCATTCTCAGCCCGGGGACTTTTCAGTTGGAGTTACCCACAGTAATGCACGTACAGAACATATTCCACAGGTCGGTGCTCTGGAGATTTGTTGCACCTCCTGAACCTATGTTATTTCTGTAACCATCGGGCTGTGTTTGCCATAAACCTGAGGATCAGGTGACTGCGGAGGTGAATCCGAATATATCGAGGCGTCCTCACCGTATGTTTTTTCCGGTGAGGTCCGGTGTTGAGGGTCCAGAGGTCCCTCGTTGAAAGAAGGGTATTGTCACGATCCATTTTTGGATTAATGGCAGCTCTGTTTCCACTATCATTTAAATGTTGGTTTTTTTTTCTTTCAGGCCAGCAGGGGTTAAGGTCCATTTCCCTTGCTGGCAGCATGCTGCCGCTGCTGTGTTACTAGGTCAACTGATGTGGGTGGTGATCGATCCCACAATCCTTTAAATAGTCACCTGATTCAGCAGCTGACTGTTGGTGATAGAGTTATTCTATGGAGATCAGCTGTGAAGATCTCTGGTGTCAGAGCTGTATCAGCTACTTCTGGAGTTTGGGGTCATGTTTCCATGTCCTCTGCGGTGTGGAGCTTGGCAGAAGTGCCTGGAGCTATGTTTTTGTGTTTTTACCTTGTCTGTCTGGTGCTTTTCGCTACTGAGTGCAGGTTGCAGGATGCAGTGACAGGCAGGAGGGAGAGCAAGAGTTAACAAATTTAACAGTTTAATCCAACAGATTATTAAACTTCTCGCAAGGAGATAAATGGTTAAAGGGTAGATAAAAGAAACAACACATGCAAAATAATAACAGTCTACTTATCAAACTTACTGTGTCCTTTATGTTTTCCACCCCAGATGATCCTGCAGGGGTTGTCCACAAATGGGGTCCTTTAAAAGTTGATCAGTCTTTTGGCAGCCATGAACTTGTGCAGCCAAAACAAACCAGACTGCAGCACTCTTGGAGTTAAACTTGGTCTGGCGTACAGCAAATGGCAGGGAACGCCGCAAATGACTGTCCTGTACTAGGTCTTCTCTCCTCCACAAGTGTGCAGTACTCACAGTCCCTGGATGCACGCTGATCACCCTGCTGCGTGCTGCCTGTTCACGCCAAACTGCCCGCTGCTGCGTGCGCTTTTTCCTTTGTCACGCCCTCCTACCCGGGTCATGAGGTTTGTCCCCCAGGCAACATGGGAGGCAACCTCAACAGTTCCGGACCCGGCTCAGCAGAGATACCCGGGTCTGGTCTCTCCCTCTCCTTTAGCTCGCCATTCCACGGGCGAGAGTTCTTGCAGTAGACGTTGACACTCCTCCATCTCTTTAATGATCCACTGCCAAAAGAATTGGTCTTGTTCATAACAATTAGGAGGTATTCCAGCTGTCGTTCGTTCGGTGTGGCTCAAGTCGTGTTGAGTGGTCGAGTCAGGTTGGGCGGTCGAGGATGAGGACACGTCCAAGCTCAATGGAGCAGCCATTTTGGGAGTCTCAGGTTCTCGTACTTCTCCTGGGCTGGTGGGTAGCGGACTGTCCATGTCAGAGGATGAGGCAGATGGTTCTTCTTCATCGCAATCGAAGGCCGCAGGAGTGGGCATTTCGGGGACACTTTGCGCTCTCTCTTCTTTTTCGGGATCTCGAGACAGGCAAGGACTTAGCATGCTTCAGTGGACTACTCAGGTAGGGGACTCTTCTTCCCTTCAGGATGGACTTCATAGACAGGACCATTAGATCCAATTCGGCGTTTCACCCGATACAGAGTTTTTTCCCATTGATGCTCTCACTTGCCTCGAGGTCGCTTGTCTTGGACCAATACTCGGTTACTGGCCTTGAGAGCTGTCCCTTGCAGGGGCGTCGCCTCATGGTGCTTAAGTTCCCGAAACTTAGTCTGCACCAGTAGATGTAGAGTCTGCAAACGATGTTGATGTTCACAGACCCAGGTGGACCCCCGAGGAAGCTGATGCGAAACGTGCGTCGGGGTTCCCTTTACACCAGGTAATGCACACAGCACTTTGCTGGTAATCTCTGTCTAGTGTTTACAACTGTTACCCGTTGTTGTGTGGCTTATATGTTTAGTCAAGGGCATATGTGCAATAATATTTGCGAGCTATGTGCTTATAATTATTGTCCGATTGGGGCTACAGCCTTATGAGGACTATGTGCTCTTTATCTTTGGGCCATGTGGCTACTTAGCCGTTTATGGGTATTTGCTTATGCACATGTCTGGGTGGTATAGTGGGATGTCACTACTATGGTAGGTATCCAGGGCCGGCGTCAGCACTCGGCACACACGGGCAAGTGCAGAGGCCCTGAGCAGGCGGGGGGGCCCACTCGCAGTCTGGCACCCCGCGCCCGTTAGCGGAGGAGAGCGGTGTCAGCGCCGCCACTGGGCCCCCCCCGCCCGCTCAGGGCCCCGGCATCAGCTGGCACAATACTTACCTCTCCCGTGCCTCCGCTGCCGCAGCTCCGGGCTCCAGGGGGCGCCGGCGCTTCCTCTCACAGCAGCGCCGCTGAATGACGTCATCATTCAGCGGCCGGCTGTGGCAGAGAGCGCGGACGCTGGGCAGGTAAGACGTGTGTGTGTGTCTCTGTGTGTGTCTGTGTGTATGTAGTGCGGTGCTTTGTGTGTGTGTGTGTGTGTGTGTGTGTGTATGTATGTATGTGAGAGACTGCTTGTGTGCTGTGATGCTGTCTGTGTGTGATGATGGGCAGGCATTGCTGATAATGAGGAGGCATTGATGATGATGATGGGGAGAAGATGATGATAATGGGCAGGCATTGATGATAATGGGCAGGCATTGATGATGGGGAGAAGATGATGATGGGCAGGCATTGCTGATAATGGGGAGGCATTGATGATGATGATGATGGGGAGAAGATGATGATAATGGGCAGTCATTGATGATGGGGAGAAGATGATGATGGGCAGGCATTGATGATGATGGGGAGGAGATGATGATGGGCAGGCATTGCTGATAATGGGGAGGCATTGATGATGATGGGGAGAAGATGATGATAATGGGCAGGCATTGATGATAATGGGCAGGCATTGATGATGGGGAGAAGATGATAATGGGGAGGAGATGATGATGATGGGCAGGCATTGATGATAATGGGGAGGCCATGATGATGATGATGGGGAGGCAATGATGATGATAAGGAGGCAATGATGATGATGGGGAGGTAATCATGATGATAATGGGGAGTCTTTCCACAGCGCCCTTTCCTGAGCCGTAACAGTGCAGAACGCAGTACAGCGCAGAGGAGAGCTCCATATTTTGTATGGAGCATTATATGGGGACCAGTATCCTGTATGGAGCATTATATGGGGACCAGTATCCTGTATGGAGCATTATATTGGGTCCAGTATTCTGTATGGAGCATTATTTTGGGTCCAGTAATCTGTATGGAGCATTATATGGGGGGTGACATCCTGCATGGGTTATTATATGGGTGATGAGGGGGAGACTGTGGTGCCCATAATATTGTATGGAGGACTGTACTGTCCAGTCTGTACTGTGCGCTGTGAGGATTTGGCGGTTTTTGAGCTATTGTACAATTTACAATAGATATCAGTCATGTAATGGAAGAAGTGAAGTATTTGGCATTGTACTGTACCCATATTTCTCTGCTGTATCTGTGCATCATGAATCGTGGTCTGTGTTAAAGGGGCCCACTGAGGCTCTTTCGCCCGGGGCCCATAAAAACCTGGAGCTGGCCCTGTAGGTATCTGTTGCATCTCTTTTACTTTGGATAGCTATATTGGTCACTAGACCTTATCCTTTTGGACCTTAGCTGAGGCCCATGATGCAGCGGCACCACCAGATGGTGGATCCCATTTTATGACCCCCCCCCAGTGTGTGCATATGGGGCTTTGTAACATTTACACTTAGGCTCATTTCATCTAGGCTATTGTGCATAGGTGTGTCCTTTTTGCACATTTTGACATGCCCTCCCTTCGGCTCACTTTTGTATACTTACTGATACAATTTTGTGGGAAATATTTTTCCTCTGTGGCATATATTTATCATATGTATTATCTCTATTGAGTAAATTTGAGTCATATGACTTCTATCATGTATATGTAAAAAGATTTACTATGTAATGATTTATTGCCATTTGGTTTTACTATTTTACCCATAAATGCCTATTTAGGCTTTGTCTGTTTACACTAGTGTTGTGCACCCTGTGTTTCTTACTTGTATGTTTTTTCTCCTGAATTTTATCTTCTTTAGACTTAATAAATATTTTTTGAATACATTTGCCCAGTTCTTTTTTGGTTGGTAGGATCCCTGTCCGTGGGTAGACCCCTGGGTCCAACTCCAGCTCGGTAATCTCTCGTCCTTTTTGGCCAAACTGCAGGGTGTATGGCGTGTATCCGGTTGTACTGTGCACTCGGTTGTTGTACACCCAGACCAACTCAGCCACATACTCAGGCCAATGAACTTTCCTGTCTTCCTCCAATGTTCTCAACATCTGAATCAGTGTCCGGTTGAAACACTTGCTGACTCCATTCCCCTGTGGATGATAGGGCGTCATCCTGGACTTTTCAATCTTATACAGGCGGTGGAGCTACTCCATCACTCGACTTTGAAAGCAAGCGCCTTGATCGGAATGAATCCTTTTCGGTCAACCATACACTCGGATGAAATCTCGACAGATGGCCTGTGCAGCTGACTCGGCTGTTTGGTCCCAGGTCGGAGTCATCACAGAAAACTTGGTAAAGTGGTCGGTCATCACAAGACAATGTTCGTATCCGAGATAAGCGGGACCCATAGTCATATAGTCGATCATTAACAGTTCCAGAGGCGCAGAGGTCTCCGTAGGGCCCTCTGTTAGGTTACGGTAGCTGAGGAGTGCAGGTAAAAAAAGGAAATACACCAGAGCAGTTGGAATCTATGAGATTGCAGTACCCTGACTAACACCACAACTAGAGGCAGCCGTGGAGCGTTCCTACGATGGTCCTAGACGCCTCGTCACAGCCTGAGAAACTAACTACACCTAAAGATAGAAATAGGAAAGCTATCTGCCCCGGAGCAGAACCCCAAAGATAATAGAAAGCCCCCAAACATGTAATGGCGGTTAGACAAGAGGAAATACTGACACAGAAAGAAAATAGTATGAGCAAACGCTGGGGCCCAAACTATCTAAATAGAAAAGGACAGGAAGGGTACTTACTGCAATCCCAGAAAACCCTGAAAAACACCAACATATTAATTTCAAAATAACCTGAGATCACACGACCTCTACCACCTAAATTAGTTCTCTGGTGTAACAAAAACAGCAGCCACTGAAAAAACTGCAAAAAGCAAAAGTACAAAACACAGTGGCTGGACTAAACTGAGAGGGCAAAAGCCCCCGGAGGGGACCCAGAAGGCCCCCACAGAAGTGCAGGACAAAATGCAAAAATATAGCAAAAACACAAAATAAGAAATTGTCTTATCTGACAGCAGGAGATGCAGACACGACACAGCAGGCAACAAGGGAAACTGGAAAGAAGGATTCAGACCAGAACAATTGATCACCGGCAACCTGATGGGAAAATGATTCCCTTAAATAAGACCAATCAGTAACACCTGATTCCCAATCCTCACTAGTACCGCTTGTAACCACCAGAGGGAACCTCTGCTCAGAACTCATCTCAAACCCATTCACAACAGTACCCCCCCTTGAGGAGGGGTCACTGAACCCTCATTTGAGCAACCAGGTCGGTCAGGATGAGTTCTATGATACGCACGGATAAGTCTCCTAGCATGGATGTCCGAAGCAAACACCCAAGAATTATCTTCCTGACCATAACCTCTCCATTTAACCAAATACTGGAGTCTTCGTCTAGAAAAACGAGAATCCAATATTTTCTCAACCACATACTCCAGATTGCCCTCAACCAAAACAGGGTCAGGAGGCACAGCAGCAGGAACCACTGGCTCAACAAACCTCTTCAACAAGGACTTGTGGAACACGTTATGGATCTTAAATGTCCCTGGAAGAAGCAAACGAAAAGAAACAGGATTAATAATCTCCATGATCTTATAAGGTCCAATGAACCTAGGCTTAAATTTAGGAGATGCTACTCTCATAGGAATATTCTTTGAGGACAACCAGACCAAGTCCCCCACTTTAAACCGAGGACCATCAGTCCTATGCCGGTTAGCAAACCGCTGGGCCTTCTCCTGAGAGAGGGACAACCTCTCCACTACCTGGTCCCAAATCTGCTGCATACGCTCAACAACAGAGTCAACACCTGGACAGACAGAAGCCTCCGTCTGTGCTGAAGAAAATCGAGGGTGAAACCCAGAATTACAGAAAAACGGAGACATCAAAGTGGCAGAGCTAGCCCTATTATTAAGAGCAAACTCAGCCAAAGGCAAAAAAGAGACCCAGTCATCCTGATCAGCAGACACAAAGCATCTTAGATAAGTCTCCAATGTCTGGTTTGTTCTCTCAGTTTGACCATTGGTCTGAGGATGAAATGCCGAGGAGAAAGACAATTGAACACCCAGTTTAGAACAAAAAGTCCTCCAAAATCTGGAAACAAACTGGACTCCTCTGTCAGACACAATGTTCTCAGGAATGCCGTGTAAACGAACCACGTGCTGAAGGAACAACGGCACCAATTCAGAGGAGGAAGGCAACTTAGGTAATGGCACAAGATGTATCATTTTGGAAAACCTATCACAAATTACCCAGATGGTGGTCATTCTCTGAGAAACAGGAAGATCGGAAATGAAATCCATAGAGATATGGGTCCATGGTCTCTTGGGCACAGGCAATGGCATCAACAAACCACTAGAGCGAGAGCAAGGCTTGGAGCGAGAGCAAGTCCCGCAGGACTGCACAAATTCCCTGACATCGCGAGACAAGGTAGGCCACCAAAAGGACCGACTAACCAAGTCTCTGGTACCAAAAATTCCGGGATGCCCAGCCAATGCGGAACAATGAATCTCAGACATCACACTCTTCTTCCATTGGTCCGGGACAAACAATTTTCCAACAGGGCAGCGCTCGGGCCTATCCTCCTGACACCCCTCCAGAGCAAGTCTCAAATTAGGCGAGATGGCGGAAAGAACTACACCCTCCTTCAAAATAACAGAGGGATCAGATAGCTCAGGAGAGTCCGCAAGGAAACTCCTCGAGAGGGCATCCGCCTTAACATTCTTAGTGCCAGGAAGAAAGGAAACCACAAAATTAAAACGTGTGAAAAACAAGGCCCACCTGGCCTGTCTAGGATTGAGTCGCTTGGCAGATTCCAGATAGACCAGATTCTTATGGTCCGTAAGGACCACCACCTGATGTTTGGCTCCCTCCAGCCAATGTCTCCACTCTTCAAAAGCCCACTTCATGGCCAATAACTCCCGATTACCCACGTCATAATTACGTTCAGTAGGAGAAAATTTTCGAGAGAAAAAGGCACAAGGGTTACTTTTAGAGGTCTCTGGATCTTTTTGGGACAAAACGGCACCTGCCCCAATTTCAGAGGCATCAACCTCCACCTGAAATGGCAGAGAAACATCAGGCTGCCGTAGAACAGGAGCAGAAGTGAATCTCTGCTTAAGTTCCTGAAACGCAGAGACTGCCTCAGGAGGCCAATTCACCACATCAGAACCCTTTCTGGTCAAATCAGTTAATGGTTTAACAATAACAGAGAAATTACCAATAAATTTATGATAAAAATTGGCAAAACCCAAAAATCTCTGAAGAGCCTTTAATGAAGTAGGTTGGACCCAATCACAGATGGCCTGAACCTTGACCGGGTCCATTTCAATAACAGATGGGGACAAAATGAATCCCAGAAATGAGATCTTCTGTACGCCAAAAAGACACTTTGATCCCTTCACATACAGAGCATTCTCTCTCAAAATCTGGAATACAGTTCGAACATGTTTCACATGAGAGTCCCAGTCATTAGAAAAAATCAAGATATCATCCAAATAAACAATCAGAAACTTGTCCACAAAATCCCTGAAAATGTCATTCATGAAGGACTGGAAGACGGAAGGAGCATTAGTGAGCCCAAAGGGCATCACAAGGTACTCAAAATGCCCTTCAGGGGTGTTAAATGCCGTCTTCCATTCATCCCCGTGCTTAATGCGAATAAGGTTATACGCCCCCCTGAGGTCAAGCTTGGTAAACCAAGTAGCGTTTTTCACCCTGGAAAACAGGTCAGAAATCAAGGGTAACGGGTATTGATATTTCACAGTAATATTGTTCAAGAGACGATAATCAATACACGGCCTTAATGAACCATCTTTTTTGGCCACAAAGAAAAAACCGGCACCTAAGGGTGAAGAGGATGGTCTGATATGACCCTTCTCCAATGATTCCTTGATATAAGACCGCATAGCGTCATGTTCAGGTACAGACAAGTTAAAGAGGCGACCCTTAGGGAATTTACTACCTGGCACTAATTCAATAGCGCAGTCATAGCTCCTATGGGGAGGTAAGGATGCAGATTTACTTTCGCTAAACACATCAGAAAAATCAAACAAAAAGTCAGGAACATCCTCAGCCTGGGGGGAGGCAGAAAAAACAGGAGTGTTGGTATTAACACATTGGCAGCCCCAACTGGTTACAGACACAGATTTCCAATCCAAAACAGGATTATGAGACTGTAACCAAGGGAAACCCAGCACGATAATGTCATGCAGATTATATAGAACCAAAAATTTGCAGCACTCCTGGTGATCAGGTTCAACCCTCATTATCACCTGAGTAGAAAACTGGGGTTTATTCTCAGCCAAAGGGGTAGAATCGATCCCCAGTAGGGGAATAGACTTCTGTAGGGGTATCAAGGGAAATCCACAACGTTTAGCAAAATCATAATCCATCAGGTTAATAGCTGCTCCAGAATCAACGAAAGCCTGAGCAGAAAATGAGGACAGAGAGCATATCAGAGTGACAGTTAATAAAAACTTAGTCTGAACACTACCCAAGACAACTGAGCGTGCAAAACGTCTTCCCGCTTAGGGCAGACTGAAATAGCATGAGAGGCATCACCACAGTAGAAACATAACCCATTGCGCTTTCGAAACTCATGACGCTGTGCCCCAGACACCACTCCATCACTCTGCATGGGCTCAGCAGCTGGCTCACAAGGCAACACCACTCCACGCATACTTCTCCGCTCACGCAAACGTCTGTCAATTTGAATCGCTAATGACATAGAATCATTGAGACCAGAGGGGACAGGGAATCCCACCATAACATCCTTTACATTATCCGACAGACCCTTCCGGAAAAGGGCCGCCAAAGCGTCGTCATTCCATTTGGTCAGGACTGCCCACCTACGGAATCTCTGACAGTATAACTCAGCGTCATCAAGCCCCTGATTTAATGCCAACAAGGCTTTTTCAGCTTGATCAGTGATATTAGGCTCATCGTACAATAACCCCAAAGCCTGAAAAAATGCATCAACATCACTCAAAACAGGATCCCAGGTGTCAGGGAAAAAGCCCAATCCTGAGGATCGCCGCGCAGGAGAGAGATGACAATTTGAACCTGCTGCGCTGCGTTTCCTGAGGACTTAGATTTTAAGGCAAAAAACAATTTACAATTATTTTTGAAATTCTGAAACTTAGCTCGATCCCCTGAAAACAAATCTGGCATGGGGATCCTAGGTTCCACAACAGGCAACCTAGCAAGATATGCAGCAATACTCTGAACCTCAGTGGCAAGCTGATCCACACGGCCAGACAACTGTGCAAACTCCATTGGGAGAAAAGATCCTCCCCAGCACCCAGAGATACAGAGGAAAAAAAAAAAAAAATGCAACAAACAGAAAAATATCTCTGACAACTTTTCTTCCTTCAAAATATTTTTTTTTTTTTTTTTTTTTTTTCCTTCTGTGAGTACCATACAATTTTTATGGCCGGTGATACTGTTAGGTTACGGTAGCTGAGGAGTGCAGGTAAAAAAAGGAAATACACCAGAGCAGTTGGAATCTATGAGATTGCAGTACCCTGACTAACACCACAACTAGAGGCAGCCGTGGAGCGTTCCTACGATGGTCCTAGACGCCTCGTCACAGCCTGAGAAACTAACTACACCTAAAGATAGAAATAGGAAAGCTATCTGCCCCGGAGCAGAACCCCAAAGATAATAGAAAGCCCCCAAACATGTAATGGCGGTTAGACAAGAGGAAATACTGACACAGAAAGAAAATAGTATGAGCAAACGCTGGGGCCCAAACTATCTAAATAGAAAAGGACAGGAAGGGTACTTACTGCAATCCCAGAAAACCCTGAAAAACACCAACATACTAATTTCAAAATAACCTGAGATCACACGACCTCTACCACCTAAATTAGTTCTCTGGTGTAACAAAAACAGCAGCCACTGAAAAAACTGCAAAAAGCAAAAGTACAAAACACAGTGGCTGGACTAAACTGAGAGGGCAAAAGCCCCCGGAGGGGACCCAGAAGGCCCCCACAGAAGTGCAGGACAAAATGCAAAAATATAGCAAAAACACAAAATAAGAAATTGTCTTATCTGACAGCAGGAGATGCAGACACGACACAGCAGGCTACAAGGGAAACTGGAAAGAAGGATTCAGACCAGAACAATTGATCACCGGCAACCCTGATGGGAAAATGATTCCCTTAAATAAGACCAATCAGTAACACCTGATTCCCAATCCTCACTAGTACCGCTTGTAACCACCAGAGGGAACCTCTGCTCAGAACTCATCTCAAACCCATTCACAACAGCCCTCTGTTCTGGAGGTTTAGCTAATCTACAACTTCAACATTTTTGACAGGCCTCTTCCACTGCAGTCTTCAACAGGTGTATGGAGAAGGACCGGTCTGTGGGTACCTGTTCTGTGCCGGGTCCGGAACTGTTGGGGCAGTCTCCTCTGTTGTCCGGGGGAAAGAATTGGAGACCGGACAAACCTTTGCACCAGGAAGCAGGTGGCGTGGCTAAGCGTTAGCAGCAAAAGCTCGCGCAGTAGCAGTCAGGTTTGGCGGTAGCAGACGGCGCGCGGCAGAGAGAGAGGAGTGCTCAGTCCATCGAGCACCGCTACCGTGCAGGCCTGCACCTGATCATCCCCACCGCCACCAACGGGGACTTGAGAGAGAGACCTGCAGTGTACCCGGTGACTGCCAGAGAGTCAGGGGCTGCACATTACGTGGCCGTGAGTACAGCGTGCGTGCTGCCTAAGAGAGACTGGGTACGGGATAGACGTTTATGCCCTAAGCTGCCAGTATATACCTGCCGGTCTACATTGAACCCAGATAGTGCTGTTGCTTTCTCATCCTCAGCTGCATCAATTAATGGACTAGAGGCCCAGCAGAAGGTACCAGAGACCAACTGCTGCCGCCAGAAGACGGATCATCGTTACCTACAATACCTCACCAGACAAGCACTGCACCAGCTGTTGTTGGCGCTACCGTCTGTTAAGCAACACCCACAGCCTGAGAAACGACTGACAGGATAAGTTATCCAAGTGACGGACTTTACCTCATCTATTGTTCTTTAACCCTACATATCTCTTTGCATTTGAACTGCTCATTCTGCCATTTAACTGTTTACTTTCCTCATTTAACTGCTTACCTCCCTGTGTGGAGTGTCTCATTGTTGAATTAAAATTGTTAACCCTTGCTCTGCCTTCTGTCTGTCACTGCATCCAGCAGCCTGCTTTCACTTGGCTTAGTCGGCAGGATGCAGTCCACGGACACGGAAGAGACAGACCAAGTGGTTGTAGGTGCCCCAAGGGCCAGCATACCGCTGGGGGCAATGCTGAGCAACCTCCCGAAGTTTACAGGGAGCAACTCCATGTTATGGGATTGGACTGAGTGGGTCAGGGATATGTTGATGATGCACCCCATAACCCCCGCGATGGAGGCAGAGATTGCCATGATGGCCATGGATGGGGAAGCAAGGTGCTCTGTCATGCTCCGACCCCAGCATGAGCGAAACACCTTTACCAAGGTGTTACAAATCCTAGAAGAGTTGCACGGAGACCCCACAGACGTGGGGGAGTTGCGCATGAGTTTGTTTAGTCGTGTTCAAAGGGAGGGGGAGACTGTGACCCAATACATGAACGCGCTGCAGGAAATCCATGCTGCAATTGTTAGGCGGGATGATTCTAAGAGATCAGCTAGTGGCAGGCCTTGGAGATGTGCTGCTCAAACAGGCCTTGCGGGAGCGCTTGTGGGTTTATCCGTATTACCTATATGGAGGCTGGGGTGGAGGCATGCATGCGAGCAGGAGCAGGGAGTGACAGCCCCAACAGGGAAGGTCCAGAGCGGAGAGGTATCCATCCCTCTTGCAACTGAACCAGGTTGGGTGGAAGAACTCAGGAAGGAAATCCGGGACATGCAAGAGGAATGGTCTGACTTAAGAAAACAACCTCCAGTGGCCCGACCCCTCGAAAGGCGGAAATGACATCGAGCCTCGCCAGGAAATGAGACAACCTCATGCAGAAAGGCGGCTGATCTGTTTCGTATGTGGAGACACTGGACATTATGCACGAGAATCCGCCGACCGTTAATCCGCCGACCATTAAACTAGTGGGCTCCGCAGTGGGGGGGATGCCGCCTGGAGCTGGAGCAGCAAAAAGGAGAGAAGGAAGTCCCGCAAGCTTAGTTTCCCTGTGCCCCCTTGTATTGGCTGAGATGGATGGCCGGGCCGTCTGCTGTCTAGTTGATACCGGGTCCCAAGTAATCACCATGTCAGAAACTTATTTTAGATGTCATTTCTCCGGGGCGATGAGGCCCGAATGGGGCCCGGTGATCAGGTTGACAGCGGTTAACCAGCTACCCATCCCGGTCGCAGGAGAGGTCTGGATGCAGATTGTCGCGTGCAGCAAAGAAGTGGGCCGAAAAGGAGTAGTGTTGATCGCTGGAGACCCTGGCAATGGTCCCACTGTGACTTTAGAAATGAATGTGTTGAAAGACCTCAGAAGCATCCTGGTCAATGAGTCGACAGATGTGTTTCCAAATCGATGGAGCCCTCGTACCCAGTGTTTCAACAGTTGATCCGGGTAGCCCAGGCGCAAGAGACGTCGAGTGAAAGAAAAACATTGGTGAAGGTGATCATTCCGGACACTGCCAACCTCGTTTTACCACCAGGACAGACTGTACTCACTCTGCCATCCGAGCCTGTACCCCTCTTGAAGGAGTGGAAGTCCAGATAGAGCCCGCTGTAATGGAACAACTACCTTCAGGGCTCCTCATTGTATGGACCTTAGCCACTGTCAATGACGGTAATGTACCAGTACAATGTGTCAACCTAGGAGAGGACAGTCTCAAGCTTTCACCCAAAAATGAAGTGGCCCAGATTATGGGTATTGCAGAAGAGTTGAAACTACCAGAGGCTGTCCAGTTGGCAATGAAGCAGGGGGATCCTGGACGGTGGCTGTAATGGTGTCCTCTGAGCCACCACCTAATTCCCTTAAGGAAGGGCGCTGAATCCTGGAGCAGATGTGGGCTGAGCTAACGGAACTCTCACTACAACAGATACTGCAAGTAGAAGCGGTGCTAGAGCGGTACAGAGATGTTCTTGCTCATCACAACGATAATTTCGACTGTGCTACAGCCATCACCCATGAGATTCCAATGGGAAACGCTGCACCCATCTGGGAACGATACCGACAAATCCCACCACAAAAGTACCAGTAGATGAAAGAGATGTTGGCGCATATGCTGCAGAGTGGGTCATCCGAGAGAGCCAAAGCCCTTGGGCTGCCCCCATTGTCTTAGTACAAAAGAAATACGGGACCCTGCATTTCTGCATGGACTACCGGAAGCTGAACGCCTGCACCGTGCGAGACTTGTACCCACTACCAAGAATTGAGGAATCATTACCTGCTCTGGGAAAAGCGAAGTACTTCTCGTCATTGGATCTGGCCAGTGAATATTAGCAAGTGCCCATGTCTGAGCATGATCGGGCGAAGACAGCATTCATACTGCCTATGGGGTTGTTCGAGTTCAATCAGATGCCTTTCAGCCTTACCAACGCACCCGGGACCTTTCAACTATTGATGGACAGATGTTTGGGA
This sequence comes from Oophaga sylvatica, assembly GCA_033576555.1. Taxonomy (NCBI): domain Eukaryota; kingdom Metazoa; phylum Chordata; class Amphibia; order Anura; family Dendrobatidae; genus Oophaga; species Oophaga sylvatica. The sequence continues at coordinate 432,911,627 of JARQOD010000003.1, read as the reverse complement.
GATTTGAACTTTGAAGCTACCCTCATCTATCTGGACGACATCATCGTTTATGCGGCCACCTTTGAGGAGCACCTGCAACGCTGGAGCAAGTGTTGAGTCGGCTGCAGAAGCACGGCCTTAAAGTGAAGCCCCGGAAGTGTCACCTCTCCATAAGCAGATTGAATATCTGGGACATGTCGTATCCACCGAGGGAGTGAGACCAGCGTGCGAGAAAATAGCAGCGGTGCAGGACTGGCTCACTCCGAGAACCATGAAGGATGTCCCGGCCTTTCTGGGGTTTACTGGGTACTATCAACTGTTCGTGAAGAACTTCACTCGTATTGCTAATCCGCTACTGGAGTTGTTGAACGGAGTACCGTGTTGTGCAAAGAATCTGACCATTCAGTGGGGAGAGGACCAGGAAGAAGCTTTTTGAGCCCTAAAGATGGCTCTGACCGAAGCCCCTGTACTGGCCTATGATGACTTCTCTAAACCTTTCATCCTTCACACCGATGGAAGCCTACATGGACTAGGAGCTGCACTGTCTCTCCATGACTCCGAACGAAATCCGGATAATTACAGCTCTTTCAAGCTGGAACTACTGGTGTTAGTGTGGGCTATGACAGAGAAGTTGGCTGAGTACCTGTCCGGGTCTGAAGTCTTGGTATGCACCGATAACAATCCTCTGGCCCACCTAGAAAATGCGAAGCTGGGTGACATGGAGAAGAGATTGGTGGCACGTATGGCCAAGTACCCATACAAGATCGCCTATCGGACGGGAGACAAAAATAAACACGCTGATGCGCTCACCATAGTAACTCATGAGCGACCTGGACGAAGAGCTGGAGGCCAAAGAGATCCCTGGATTTTGGAACCCCGCCAGGAAGTTGGCGGCAACGCAGGGACAGATCGATGCGGCGTCCGGAGAACACACACTGGGATGACCCCGTGATGACTGGGTGCAGCTGCAGCAAGAAGATGGGGAGCTTGCTCAGTTGAGGCAATGGGTGGCCTTGAAACAACTTCCCAGTGAAAGAGAGAACGACGCCCTGTCCCTAGGAGCCCTGCAGATTCTCCGGCAGTGGGAGAGGCTCTAGCTGGAAGATGGCTTGTTGTATCGGAAAGTGCAGTTAGCACGAGAGGTGCTCCCAGAAGGGTTGCTCAGCGAGGTGGCCACAGAAGCTCATGAAAGAGGGGCCCACTTTGGCCTGGAAAAGACGTTCCAGTGGCTGTAGAAGCTGGTCTACCACCCTCGGTGGAAGAATGCAGCAGAGGAGGCTTGTCAACACTGCAGGAACTGCGAATTAGCTATGCCTCAGGAACAGAGCGCCCCTACGCAGACCATCGCGACCTCTGGTCCCTTAGAGGTGATAATGATCGACTATTTGACCGGGGGTCCAGCTCACCTTGGACATGAACACTGTCTGGTGATGACCGAGACTTCATCCGAGTGTATAGTTGTCCGAAGAGAATTCACTCGGACCAAGGCAACTTGTTGTGAACGCTCTGGATCTGACTTCTGAGTTTGGGCTCCCTCTGGTGGCTGCTGATAGTAATGAAGCTGCTTTGGCTAGCAGAGGTGTATCAGCTGGGGGCAATGATTGGCAATCAGGTGTTGATGACTGGGGAGATATAAGTGAGCAACTTCCCCATGATCCTCGCCGATGATTTGTTGCTTCCTGGTCTCTTTTGGAAGTCAGCTTGCTTCCTGCTTTGTCCTTCAACTTTCAGATAAGTTCTTTGCTGTTTATTTCTGTGGCATTTGTTTTTGTCTATCTCAGTTTTCTGCCTCTTTGGATTTGTACAGCCAGGTTCCCCTGCGGGGGCCTGCGCTGGACACTGTTTCTCATTTGCCACTGTTTATGTGTTTTCAGTTCCCTGTTATTTCAGTATCTGCTGATTTCCTACCAGTTACACCAGAGTTCTGATCTAGCGGGGGAGAGACCGTGTGGTCTCAGTATTTTTGCATATCAGATGGGTTGGAGTTTTTCTTAGAGTTTTTGCTGGATTGCAGACAGTATTCTTTCCTGTCCTATTCTATCTAGACAGTTTGGACCCCAGCATTTGCTTGCTCTATTTTCTGCCTGTGTTTGTATTTCATCTTGTCTCACAGCCAATATATGTTTGGGGGCTACCTATTCCTTTGGAGGTCTACTCCAATGCAGTTAGCTTTCCCCTTTCTCTCTTTAGGCTTAGTTAACTCTCTGGCTGTGTCGAGGCATCTAGGGCACCGTAGGCATGTCCAACGGCTACTTCTAGTTGTGCTGTCAGTTTAGGGGTCTGCAATCCGCTAGTTACCAACCTCTCTGGGTGTCTTGGTTGTTAAGTCTATTTTTGCTACTGTCCTCTGCGACCAAACCATAACAGCGCCTGTTTTCAAGGACGAGTGATGAAAGAGCTGCAGCGCCTGTATCAGATTGAGAAATCTAGGACAAAGCCCTACCATCCACCAGGAAATGGGGACTACGAACGTTTCAATCGGACGCTGATTCAGATGTTGAGAATGTTGGAGGAAGACAGGAAAGTCTGTTGGCCTGAGTATCTAGCTGAATTAGTCTGAGTATACAACAATCGATTGCACCGCACAACTCGATACACGCCATGCATCCTGCTGTTTGGCTGAAAAGGACGAGAGATCACTGAGCTGGAATTGGAGCCAGAGTAGGACTACACGTGGAGGTGGGTGTCCACCTGGGTCCGTGAACATCGACATCATTTGCAGACTCTACATCGATTTGTGCAGACCAAATTTCAGGAGCTTGAACATCATGAAAGAGTCCCCTGCGAGGGACAGCTCTCAAGTCCGGGAACCGAGTGTTGGTCCGAGACAAACGTCCTTGAGGCAAGTTGGAATACAGGTGGGAAAAGACTCCGTACCGGGTGAAATGCCAGATTGTATCCCATGGTCCTGTCTATGAGGTTCAACTTGAAGGGGAAGAAGACTCCCCCACTCGAGTAGTCCAACGAAACATGCTATGTCCCTGCTTGTCACAAGATCCAGACCAACCAGAGAGAGTGCAAATCGTTCCTGAAACACTCCCTTCTACAGCTTTCGACTGTGAAGAAGAGTTCTTTGACCTGCCACTTATCGATCCAGAAGAGGTATAGGAGCCTGAAACTCCTGAGATGGCTGCACCATTGGACCTGGGCAACAACAGGAGTACCATCCAACACTTACGAACAAGACCAATTTATTTGACAGCGAATCATCCAAGAGATGGAGGAGTGTCAAGGGCTGCTGCAGAAACTCTTGTCCATGGAATGGCGAGCTAAAGGAGAGGGGGAGTGTAAGGAGAAGGACTGGACTGTGGGTAACTGTTCTGTGCCGGGTCCGGAACTGTCGGGGCTGTCCAGGGGAAGAATTGGAGACCGGACAAACCTTTGCACCAGGAAGCAATGGGCGTGGCTAAGCATCAGCAGCAAAAGCACGCGCAGAAGCAGTTAGGTTTGGCGGGAGCAGACAGCGCGCAGCAGAGATAGAGGAGTGCTCCGTCCCTCGAGCACCGCTACCGTGCAGGCCTGTGCCATATCATCCCCGCCACCACCAATGGGGACTTGAGAGAGAGACCTGCAGTGTACCCGGTGACTGCCAGAGAGTCAGGGGCCGCACACTCCGTGGCCGTGAGTACAGCGTGTGCGCTGCCTAAGAAAGACTGGGTACGGGATAAATGTTTATGCCCTGATATGCCAGTATATACCTGCCGGTCTACATTAAACACAGATAGTGCTGTGGTTTTCTCATTCTCAGCTTCAACAATTAATGGACTAGGGGCTCAGCGGTAGGTACCGGAGACCGACTGCTGCCGACCAGAAGACAGATCATCGTTACCTATAGGACCTCACCAGACAAGTACAGCACCAGCCGTTGTTGGCACTTCCATCTGTTCAGCAACACCCACAACCTGAGAAGCGACTGACAGGATAAGTTACACAAGTGAACTGACTTTACCTCATCCATTGTTCTTTAACCCTACATATCCCTTTGCATTTGAACTTCTCATTCTACCATTTAACTGTACTTTCCTCATTTAACTGCTTACCTCCCTGTGTGGAGTGTCTCATTGTTAAATTAAAATTGTTAACCCTTGCTCTGCCTCTGTCTGTCACTGCATCCAGCAACCTGCTTTCACGGGGATGAAAGACCAGTTTCTGTAACCACTGAAACGTCTTCTCTGGACCAAAGTGAGCCCCTCTTGCCTGAGCTTCTGGAGCGCCCGCCAGGGCAGTGGGATACTTGGTACCTGGTCGCTTCTTAAAAGGGAAGTGTCACATCGGCAGTGACCCGGTCCGTGGCCCTGGGCGTCCAATAAAAGGGGATATTTACAAGGGATAATAGAGTTTTATAGTAAAGTGTTCGTGATGCCACCTGTGGTTTCTAGTCAGAGGTGACCAGCGCTGCAGATGCAGTCCTCTGAGACAGTTGGTGATGCAGCAGACTTGGTAAAGCTCCCCGCAGATGGAGCTAAGTCACAGGGCAGATGTAATATAAGGTGGATGGTAATGATGTAGTATTTGGCAAGGGATGTAGCAGTGCTGAGTGGGTGTTGTAGGAAGAACTTGAGAAGACACAGTCAGGTGCAGTTTCCACAGCTTTACTCAAGAGTTCTGCAGGCAAAGCGTCCAGGGCACTGGCTACAGATGGTTCTGGAGTCGGTCAGCCTGAAAGCAATTTGGGAATCCCTATTCAGGTGGGTTGTGAGGCCTCCTTTCCAGTGCTATTCTCTGAGGTACTTGCTGCTGTAAACTCTGTTCAATTTTCTCTCTGTCTGCTACTTAAGTAGAACTCCACTCGCATGACAGGCAGCTGTAGCCTGCTTCAGGGATCGCTCCTCTCTGGCGTCTTCGGCTCACATGTGCTGCTGTGTCGTTGAGTATCAGTTGGGGACAAAGGACCTGCTGTCTTCTGCCCTCCGGATTCTGCTGCTGGGGCTTTAGCATTCACTCGGACTCCGGGGTCCTGTCTCTGGCGCTCAGGACTAGGGGTGAGCTCAGCTATAGCTCCTGTCCCCCAGCTCTTAGCCACACATCCTTCCTCAACACTGCTCAGACACTAACTAACTACTAACTTCCTGCTTCTGACCAGAGAGTAGAGTCGGGTTAGAACTCCCCCTGCAGGCCCCGAGCAGGAACTGTGCTGTATGCTGGAACTACCTGTTAAAGGGGATTCTTCCTTGTTCCAGGCTTGACATCACTCCCTCCTGGAGGGAGGCAAGGCCATTGTGGCAACCAAACTCCTGGGGTGCCACACTTCAGTGGCCACTTCACTGATCAACTTTTCTGGGAGTACCACTTGCCAGGTGACTCCCAATTCTCATACCAACTTTACTTTCCAATACAGCAAACCATATTCCAGTTGGAGCCTCTCCCACTGCTGGAGAATCTGCAGCATTTCTGGGGACAAGGTGTCTCTCTCACTTCAGCTGGGGAGTCGTTTTAGAACCACCCACTGTCTCAACTGAGCGAGTTCTCTATCTTCCTGTTGAAGCTGCACCCAGTCATCTTGAGGTCATCCCAACAGGTGTTTTCCTGACGCCTCTTCGACCTGTCCTTGCATCACCGCCAACGTCCTGGCGAGGTTTCTGAACCCTGGGATTTCTTCTGCCTCCAACTCTTCGTCCCGGTCACGTCCAAGTCGCTTGTGGTTCACTCTAGAGAGAGCATCGGCATGTGTATTCTCAGCTCCTTTTTGATACATGATCTTATATCGTTATTTCGCCATAAGGGCCACCCATCTTTGCTTGAAGGCCTCCAGTTTCGCATTTTCTAGATGGGCCAGAGGATTGTTGTCAGTGCGTACCAAGATTTCAGATCCTGACAGGTACTCGATGAACTTCTCAGTCATCGCCCACACTAAAGGCAGTAATTCTAACTTGAAAAAACTATAGTTATCCGGGTTTTGTTCTGAGTCACGGAGAGACCAGCTCGCGTAGGCAATCACTCGCTCCTTTCCGTCTTGCATCTGTGATAATACAGCCCCTAGTCTCCGTAGACTTCCATCAGTGTGAAGGACGAAAGGTTGAGAGAAGTCTGCATAGGCCAGTATGGGTGCTTCAGTCAGGGCCATCTTCAAGGCTCGAAAGGCTTTGTCCTGGCTAACCCCCACTGAATGGTCCGATTCTTCGCACCAGACGTCACCCCTTTCAATACCTCCAGCAATGGATTAACAATATGAGTGAAGTTTTCCATGAACCGTCGACCCAGTAAGCCCCAGAAAGGCCCACACGTCCTTCACTGTCTTCAGAGTGGGCCAGTCATGTACTGCCGCTATCTTCTCGCGCACAGGTCTCACTCCCTCAGTGGGTACAACATGTCAATGTCATGTCAAAAAACATAATCAATTTGCTTGCAGAAAAGGTGGCACTTTTGAGATTTCACTTTCAGGCCGTGATTCTGCAGCCGACTCAACACCAGCTCCAGCCGTCGGAGATGCTCCTCAAAAGTAGCTGCATAGACGATGATGTCATCCAGATAAATGAGGATAGCTTCAAAGTTCAGGTCTCATAGACATCTCTCCATCAGTAGCTGAAAGGTTCCAGGCGCGTTAGTAAGACCGAAGGGCATCCGGTTGAATTCGAACAATCCCATAGGCAGTATGAATACTGTCTTTGGCCGGTCTTGCTCAGCCTTGGGCACATGCCAATATCCACTGCCCAGATCTAATGATGAGGACTACTTGGCTTTTCCCAGGGCAGACAACGACTCCTCAATTCTCGGTAGGGGATAAGAGTCCCGCTTTATACAGGCATTTACTCGCTGGTAGTCAACACAAAAACGCAGGGTTCCATCCTTTTTCCAAACTAAAACAATGGGAGCTGCCCACGGGCTCTGGCTCTCCCGTATGACTCCACTCTGCAGCATGTGCGCCATCATTTCTTTCACTTCCTGGTACATTTGTGGCAGGATCTACCAATAGCTCTCCAAAATCGGTGCGGCCACTCCCTGTGGGAATCTCGTGAGTTATGGCTGTGGTGCATCCGAAGTCATCATCATGACGGGCAAAGAAATCCTGATAAAGCTCCAGCATAGCTTCTACCTGGTGCACCTGTTGTTATGAGAGTCCAGTCAGTTCAGCCCGCATCTGCTCCAGTATCTGGCGCCCTTCTTTCATGTTACTGGATGGAGGCTCTGAGGGGCACGGTGATGGCTACAGTCCAGGGATCTCCTTGTTTCACCTCTAACTGAATGGCCTCTGTTTGCATCAGTTCTTCCAGCATACCCAGTACTTGCACCACTTCACTCTTGGGTGAGAGCGTGAGATCGTCCTCCCCTAGGTTGACACACCACATCACTAGGTTACCATCGTTAATGGTGGCTAATGTCAAAGCAATGAGGAGCCCTGAAGGTAGTTAATCCATTAGGGCTGGCTCTATCTGGACTTCCACTCCTTTGAGGAGTGTACAAGCTCGCACAGGCACTCTGGGGGGGTGTTCGGGTGGCTCCATCAATTGAGAAAAACATCTGGTGACTCACTGACTAGGATGGTCCTGAGTTCCTTCAGAAAATTTATCCCTAAAGTCACTGTGTGGCCATTGCCAGGGTCTCCGGCGATCAACACTACTCCTTTCCGGCCCACATCTTTGCCGCACTCGGTAATTTGCATCCAAACCGCCCCTGCAACTGGGATGGGAAATTGATTGGCCGCTGTCAACTTGATCACTGGGCCCCATTCAGGCTGCATCTCCTCAGAAAAATGATGTCTGAATTAAGTTTCTAGCATGGTGGTCACTTGGGAACCAGTATCAACTAGGCAGCGGATGGCCCGACCATCCATTTCAGCCCATACGAGGGGACTCAGGGAAATCAAACTTGTGGGACTACCTTCTCTCCTTCTTGGCTGCTCAGGCTCAGGGCGGCGTCCCCCAGCCATGGAGCCCAATAGTTTAACGGCCGACGGGTAAGTGGCCTCCCCATGTCTTGCGCAACCTCGGGCATAATGTCCAGTGTCCCCGCACTTAAAATAAATCGGATGTCTCTCTGTTCATGATTGCCCCATTTCCTGATGCGGCTCGGAGTTAGTTCTGCCTCCGGAAGAGTTCGGAACCTCCAAGGAGGGGTTTTCTTAAGTCGGACCACTTTTCTCGCATGTTCTGGATTTCTTTCCAAATTTCTCTAACCCAACCTTGTTCAGCTGTGGGCGGGACGGATACCTCCTTGCTCCGGACCTTCCCTGTCAAGGCTGCTATCCCCTGCTCTTGCAAGAGTCTCAGCGGGCCCCTTTAACACATACCACAAGTCATGATGCACAGATACGGCAGAGAAATATAGGTATAGTACAATGCCAAAGATTTTACTTACTTCATACATTACATGAGTGGTATCTATTGTAAATTCTACAATAGCTCAAAAGACAAACAGTATAGTCATCCATACAGTATTATGGGCACCACATAGTGCTCTATGCAGAATAATGAGCTCCATATATTGCTCCATACAGTATAATGAGCTACATATATTGCTTCATACACAATTATGGGCACCACGTAAAGCTCCATACAGAATAATGAGCCCCATATAATGCTCAATATATAATGGGCCCCATATATGATGTTCCAGTGTATGATGTGCCCCATATAATGCTCCATATATAATGGGCCCCATATATGATGCTCCAGTGTATGATGGGCCCCATGTAATGCTCCATATATGATGCTCCAGTGTATGATTGGCCCCATATATGATGCTCCAGTGTATGATGGGCCCTATATATGATACTCCAGTGTATGATGGGGCCCATATGATGGTCTCCATATATTGCGCCAAACATAATAAAAAATGAAATACTCACCTCTGCTCGCTGGCCACTGCTCTGCTCGAGGCACCAGCCCCCTGTACTGGCACAGGCACCGGGCCCTCATAGCATGCCGGTGTCCCTGACTGTGAGTGGGCCCCCTGCCTGCTCAGGGCCCCGGCACTTGCCCTTGTGCGCCGGGTGCTAACGCCAGCCCTGTCTGCGCCCGTAGACTGGATCCTGCAGACTACGCCAAGTGTGAGCAGGTTTCGGGATGCAGTGACAGGCAGGAGGCAGAGCAAGAGTTAATAAATTTAACAGTTAAATCCAACAGGTTATTAAATCCCTCGCAGGGAGATAAATGGTTAAAGGGTAGATAAAAGAAACAACACGCGCAGAATAACAACAGTCTAGTTATCAAACTTATCGTGTCCTTTATGTTCCTCCACTGCAGATGATCCTGCAGGAGTTGTAGCACTGGCAAAGGCCGGGAAGATGTCCACAAATGGGGTTCTTTAAACGTTGATCCGTCTTCTGGCAGCAGCAGTTGGTCTCTGGTA